>OX463765.1:17930203-18530203 GCA_949825005.1 Gasteruption jaculator | reverse complement strand
ATGCAATGCCGTGGGGCTGCAATTTGTACGACGATCTAGTAAATACTTAATTAACAAGGCCGTGGTAGCAGCTGTTTTTTCCTCGATAATATACCCGCGTACTTTCGGGACACTGATTTTCTGATTTCATGGAGGAAATAATGCACGAGTGTCCCCTTATTTTCGAAATTACCCTAGATCGGTATCGCGGTAATTGGAATTATCTGCCGGAATCGTTCCTGCGACAGGTGAGATTTCACATTCATGGGCGAATTCCTACACAAAGAGGAAAATATTTTTGATTGTTATTTATATTGTATTAAAAATTTTATGACAGTAATTTTATCTTCATTTGTTACTGAAGCAAAAAAAAAAAAAAATTGTTTCAACAAATCTGTCGAATTTTTTATCAATTTAATTTTTTTTAATTAGATGAAAGTATTTTTTTTCAGTGATAAAATTTTAATTAAACGAATTTCTTTTTTGAGTGATAACATTTTTTTTCTGCTGGAATTTTCCTCGCTGGAAGAGCGATTCCGTGATTTCTGGTGATCAGTCGGAAGACGAATTTCTCCGGTTCTCGATTACAATAACATCTTGGGAGAACGCGTTTTTACCTGTCACTGTGTCTCGGAGAAACTAACAAGGTAACGAACGTGGCTTTCCTCGTACCAGAATCGACTTCGAGAACAGGCGAATGGTCTGGGTTTGATTCCAGATTCCGTCAGTTCCTTATTTTAGATTAAACACGCGGAAGTCATTTTATAGAAATCAACTTAATGGTCTTTTGTTCTATATCGGATGCAAGAACTTTTCTATGATTGTTTTCCTTTCCACTCTAATGCAGATTCTCTGTTTCTGTCCTCGCCATCCTCGTTACCTTAAAATTATTCGTTCAATTATCCCGTTTATTTAATTATCAACCGAATATCTGCTCAATTATTATTTAACAGATATTTAAAAAAAATTCCTGGATAGAAAAAAATATTTGTGCACTGATTTTCTAAAATTTTCTTAACTTTTTCAAATTCGCAATTCCTCTGTCTTACATTCTGGTGTTAAAAATCCTCACGACGATCAACAAAATTATTGTTTTCCCTTCCACTCCAATGGCAGATTTTTTGACTCTCTCCTCACCACCCTCGTTAATTAAAAAAAAAAAACTATTAATTAAATAGGGAACCTATTAAAATTTCCTTATTCAACTATCCTTTTTATTGAATTAACACCGAATATTTAATCGATTATTATTTATCAGCTATTAATGAAATATAATAATTTCAAATCAATCAATATTTCATCAATCATTATACGTCAGCTATTCAAAATTAATTAAATAGGGAACCTATTAAAATTTCCTTATTCAACCATCCCTTTTATTGAATTAACAGCGAATATTTAATCAATTATTATTTATCAGCTATTAATGAATTATAATAATTTCAAATCAATCAATATTTCATCAATCAAAAAAAAAAAATTCGTCAGCTATTCAAAATAATGCCGGGATGAAAAAATATATTTTTCATTATTTTCAAATATTTTATTTTTACAAATTCTACACTGATTTTCGGAAATTTTCTCAATTTTTTAGGGATCAAGGGATTTAGTGTCTCTTCGAATCCAGTAAGAAAATGTAAATTCGCAATCCCCCTATATTATATATTCTGGCTTTAAAAATCCTGACAATGAAAAAAAAAAAAAAAAGAGCAGCATCGAACCTATGGGGCTTTGCACCGAAAGACGACACCCTTATTGCCAGCACGGACTGTCAGGATCCCTTAAGAAGCCACCCTTAGAAATATCCTTGCCTTTTGTCATTCGACACGTTCCACGTTGCTTATCTGCTCAGACGCGCGTCATCGTACAGGCGCCTTCCCGAAGAGATTCCGAATGTTCTTTTTTTTTTTCCAAAAAGTCTCGAATTCCGCTCATTGTTGGTCATTGTCGCCACGTGCAACGTGACTGTCGTCGATTCGCGCGTGAAATCTGCCGGTATTTTTATTTTTTTCTACACTCCAGGCGATACTTCAGTTTTGTGAATATCCGCATGCAAATGTGTGAGTGTACATACATATATTATACATACAGCTCGGGTCCATTAAGTGTAACGCAAAATCGTGAAGGATGGAAAATCCGGGGAAGAACAATAACTCCGTTCGTTACAGTACTCGGGCACGTTAATAAGTGCCCATTCCCGTGTGGCAACAGCTTTTCCTATCCGCTTGTTGCATTCATTATCGTCTCGCTCAATTGAAGGCATCGTCGTTAAGGGTACCGATGTTATGTTTCCTATATATATAAATATATTCTCCGGCAAGAAGGCGTTCCTTTTTGACGTTATGCGAGGATGCGAAGGTATGTCGAGTGACAATGTGTCGCTTATTAGAAGACAAGCCCAAAGGTGACTGCATGCCGCAGCTATGACACTTCTAAAGCGTCGCGTGCCGATGAAATGGAAAATGAAAATCGAGTAAAGGAATGAAATGGAAATGAAAAAAAAATAAACGTGCTCCCTAACGTTATTTTTGAATTTTCGAAATTTCAACTTTTGGGGATTTTTTGAAGACTCTTATCGGATCTACTTCCTTGCCAGGAATCCATTTTCATTATTGAAATTTCCCCATTTTTGACGGAAGAGTGGGAAATATTTTGAAATTTCAATTTTTCGCCCATTTTTCGGGGGAAGGCCAGGTATTTCCAAAAAAATGTGGTTTTTGGAATCTACTTTTAGGAATTTTTTGAAGATTCTTATCGGATTGACTTCCTTGCAAGGAATCCATTTTTGTTATTGAAATTTTCCCATTTTTGGGGGGAAAAATGAGAAAAATTTTGAATTTTCAATTTTTTCGCTATTTTTGGGGAGAGGCCAAGTATTCCTAAAAAAAAAATTCGACTTTTTGGGGATTTTTCGAAGACGCTTACCCAATGTACTTTCTTGCGAGGGATCGATTTTCATTTTTAGAATTTCCCCATTTTTGGGGGAAAGATGGGAAAAATTTTGAAATTTCAATTTTTCGCCCATTTTTCGGGGGAAGGCCAGGTATTCCCCAAAAAATTTGGTTTTTGGTGTCTACTTTTAGGAATTTTTATGAAGATTCTTATCGAATTAACTACTTGCAAGGAATCCATTTGCATTATTAAAATTTCCCCATTTTTGGGAGAAAAATAAGGAAAATTCGAATTTCTTTCCCATTTTTGGGGGAAAGGCCAAATATTCCTAAAAAAAATTCGACTTTTTGGAGATTTTTAGAAGACGCTTACCCAATGTACTTTCCTGCGAGGAATCGATTTTCATTATTAGAGTTTCCAATATTCAATCGGAAATACAATAAAAATAGTTACTCCATCGGTCGTTGATGATTCCTCTCTTGTCCCACGTGCATTGCGGAACGAGGTCATCCACTTGTTGCAAGAAAATGAAAACATTGCTAAATCTCGGTCTTTTAATTATTATGTATACGTATTATGTGTGTTTTCAATGAATTGTGTAATATTTGTTGCACCACCAGGTGCAAGTATGACCATAACCGGAACGTGAACCTACACCAAAATTCTTACCTTTCTTACGAAAAAAACTGCGGGGTATCACAATTTTTGCAGGGTTTTGTGCGTTTTTTCGAAATTTCGACCTCGAGGGAATACAAAATTCCAAATACATATTATTAAAAAAAATTCTTAACATCTCACGTAAGCTTGGAAAATTTACGGTGCAGGTAAACAAAAATCTGGGGTTAATTGACGAACGTCAGAGTGGAATTTAATCTGCACTTACTGTCATTGCTAGACTTCCATGGCGCTGACACGAGACAGACATTTTTTGTTGCTCACCAAAAGTGTCGCCAGAACCGTTACGTGGAAAACAATGAAGAAAACTAAAATGTTTACATTCCGCTAAAGATCAATGTATCAGAAGAGGATCTAGCTATAAGTAAAGAGAGATATCCAGCTACCTGGGCTACGCAACTGTTTTTCCTAATGAGGCAAAGGTTACTTCCGGTCGAACTGAAAGCGGAAACCTCACACGTGCTCATCCGTATCCGGTTGGGTAGTTAACAATCGTTTCGCTGTATGAAGTTTTATAATAATCCTGCTTTATATCATTCGCTGGTTACTTGCAATTTATTAAAAAAAAAATTTTTTTTCTGCATTTTTTTTAGAAATTTCGGCCTCGAAGGAATACAAAAATCCAAGTATTATTAAAAAAAAATTCCAGGTGTTGCGGTGTACCACAATTTTTGCAGGATTTTCTGCATTTTTTAGAAATTCCGGCCTCGAAGGTATTAAAAATCCCAGGTAATTATTAAAAACACAATTTTTTTTTTGAAATTATTGCATCGTAGCATTTTTTACACCGCGACGAAAAATAAGGGGAAAATTCGTGGTACGAAAATTGGGTATTTAATTTCCATAAATCTTCTGGAATTTCGCCTCGATGGTTTGCAAAATTCCAAATATTATTAAAAAAAATTCCAGGTGTTGCGGGGTATCACAATTTTTGCAGGATTTTCTGCATTTTTTTAGAAATTTCGGCCTCGAAGGAATACAAAAATTCAAGTATGTAATATTAAAAAAAAATTCCAGGTGTTGCGGTGTACCACAATTTTTGCAGGATTTTCTGCATTTTTTAGAAATTCCGGCCTCGAAGGTATAAAAAATCCCAGGTAATTATTAAAAACACAATTTTTTTTTTTAAATTATTGCATACGTAACGCGACGAGAAATAATGGGGAAATTCGTGATACGAAAATTGGGTATTTAATTTCCGTTTTTTCAAAATACACGAAAATCTTCTGGAATTTCCATTTGCCTTTTCACGCGTACCGAGCTCTTGTAAATCAACTGCGCTGTAATAAACATAACAGGATTGCATGCATTTCACGTAGGACGAAACGCGTGGGCGAAATTTCTTCTTTAAAGTTCGTCAGTCGACGATGTGTTTTGGCTGTCGACGTCGTACCTCGCGTACCCATTTGCATATATGTGCCTTTCGTTTTTCTCCTTTTTAGCTAGATTCGTTGCAATGTCACATTTGACTGATGATGAAAGCGAATTTCTGGTCGAATTGGCTCTCTTTCGATATTTCGAAAACAAATATTTCGACGGTCTTGTCAAATTTAATGAGCTGCAGTATCGACGGAACACGTCATTTCATAAAATATGAATCCGTCGAAATAAAAATATGACAATTTTTTTTATCACTCGCGTTTCATCGTCATTTCTTCTTCCAGCGACCACTGATTTATCGTTTTCCGTCAGTGACAAATTTTTCCACGTCCGGAAATTTTTTACCACCCCCAAATAATTTGGCTAAAAATAAAAAATAAAATAAAATGCGCATACGCCAAGTATTGGGTCGGTGCATAATTAACGACGCTGATTTTCCCTGGATACCCACTTAAAAATCGACGTTAATTACGCACCGAGCAAAAAATACGTATTTAATGTATAAATTAATAAAAAATTCTTTTTTTTTTTCTTTCCCGGGAACGGAACCGTGTTGCAGAGTGTTCGCTAACCCGTTGGGGAAAGGTACTTCCGGTCGAAGTGAGATTGTCATCGTATACCCAAAAATAACACGCCGGGGTGGTAAAATACACGCAGCAACTGCAATCGGGATAAAACTGGAGGGTGGCGCGTGATAATTGAGTGACTTAAAAATACCGCAAGGTAAAAAAAGCCTCGACCCAAGCGGGGTGGAGTTTTACGTTGGGTTCACGTATCATCTGCCTGCGTATCAATTTCCCCTCGGGGTAATATTTCTATTTTTATAAGGAGCCGGCTTTTTTTTTTATGACCCGGCATCTGGATAAAAATTCATGCAGTCTTTCATTTCTCCTTTTTTTTTATTTTTCAGAAATAATGTATTTTTTCCCTCGCTCCTAATTACACATTTGCGTGGACTAATCCTAGCGAAATTTTCCTATATTTTTCGTTTTTTTAAAAATTATTTTCCCGAAAACCACAAGCTTCTCGTAAGCGTACCGTTACCGGACAATTTATCTACATTGTAATCGTGGTGAAAATAAATCGTGGGTACGATTTTCGATGCTGGAATATTGCCGGTGTTCGTCGACGTCGCGTTTTTGCGTCGTTTTCCGCATCGGTGACGGAAAAGCCGTCTTTCTATCGTCAGCAGGAACAGGCTGAGGACGATTCCTCCGGCAAATACTGCCAAAATCGGTGCGACTCCCCAGAGGCCCACTTTGACGTGGTGCGTGTCCTGATGCAAATCCGAATCGATGTGAGAATAAGCCTTCATACGCGTCATCATGCCGTTATCTTGAAACCTTTGGAGGCTGTCGAAAAAAGGGGTTGATTATAATTGTCGGGTTTATTTTAACTTTTTTGGTAATGAAATTTTTTTTTTTGAAAAAAATGGGACGCGGTACCATTGGTTTATTTTTATTTTTTTGGGTAATGCTATATTTTTTTTTAGAAATAATGGTATGACATCCCATTTGCAGATTTTTATTTTTTTGGTAATGAGATATTTTTTTTTGGAAAAAAATGGTACGAAATACCATTGACATATTTTTATTTTTGGTAACGGTATATTTTTTTATCTTGAAACCTTTGGAGGCTGTCAAATGGGAATTGATTCTAATTGTCGGGTTTATTTTAATTTTTTGGTAATGGTTTATTTTTTTTTTAGAAAAAATGGTACGCGGTACCATTCGTATATTTTTATTTTTTTGGTAATAAGATACTTTTTTTGGAAAAAAATGGTACGCGGCACCATTGGTATATTTTTATTTTTTTGGTAATAAGATATTTTTTTGGAAAAAAATGGTACGAAATACCACTGATATATTTTTATTTTTGGTAATGGTATATTTTTTTAGAAAAAATGGCACGAAATACCATTGGTATATTTTTATTCTATCGCAATAGTATTTTTTTTCACTTACTGATAATTCATTAAATCCTTGTAGGGATTGTTTTTCGTGATAGCGAAGGCCAGGCTATCGGTGCGTCCCGATTCGACGAAAGCAATCTTACAGGGAATGCTCATACTTCGAATGAGTGCGTCGTTCGTGTAAAATGCCACTTTTTCATGGCACACCTGGAATTTCGAATTTTCTTTGAGGTTCATGTTTTTCTTTTCTCACAATCAGGCAAAAGTTCTCACCTGTTCGATTCCATCCGACAGCGTTCGGGGCAGGTACTTCGGTGGTTTCAGCAATTTCGCCATATTCGATAACGTGGGATCCGTCGAAGTCTAACGGAATCGATTTGTATTGAAAAAAAAGAAGAAGTCGAATTACTCCCAATTAATTAGAAATATTTCAAGAAGACGTTAAACAATTATTCCGCAATCGAGGACACTCACCATGAACATGTCGTACTCGGCGCTGTTGCCGAAAACGATCAACTTGTACGATCCGTCTCTCACGAAATCCTCGAAGTCGTAAAACGGCAGGTTCTCCGAAGACACCGTCAGGAAGCTGATCAGCGAGGCCGAATAAGCCGCGTAAACTACGATGGCTGAGAGGAATATCGAGAAATACGCCAACCTCAGTGACGATTGTACTGGAAATTCTGTGGGAGAAGAAAAAAAAATATATTTTCAGGAAACATTGCTCCCCAAAATAATTTTTGTCGCCAATCGAGCCGTTTATTTTTGAAAGTGGCCTACGTCCATTTTTACAGAGTCATTATATATCGGGCATAAATAATTAGTTTTCAGCAATCTAATTATAAATTTTCGAGGTTTTCATTTTTTTTTAAATGGACTTAGGCCACTTTCAAAATAAACGACTCAATTATCCTTCAACTTTTGTCTGAAATCCGCGAAGAAAAAATCAAAATTTGTAATTTGTCTTACCGCTCAATCCTTGCTGACAAAAAATTCCCCAAACGTACAAATAATTCTCGGGGAGCGAAGTGGCCGGTATGAAGGCACCCCCTTTCAATTTTACGATGGTCAACAAAATCGGCGTGGTCACGATAATGCCCAGGATCGTTGCCCAGGCGTCTGGTGTAAAAGCCTACGATTTATTCATCATTTTAATTTTATAATTAATTAATAAAAAAAATTTTCCGGGTAAATTTGTATTATTTTATAAAACCCTAGATTTTATGGATACTATAATAATTATTATAATTCCATATTTAATTTTCCTTTTTTTTTTTATCACATCAAAGCGTGGCGAGTTTCGAGCGAACAACTTTTTACGAACAAGGCAAATATAAGTGCAATGCATGCATTCAACGTGTGCTCGGTGCGATGAGACATGCATAGAAGGTTCAATCGGATCCAGGGTATCGCGGGAACGTGTGCTCGTAAGACAAAGTTTGGAGCCACGATCGGTCGGGACGTTGAATAATTAAAAGGGATTAAACAGTTTCCGTCCGAAACAGTTTCCGATATTGGAAACGTAGGGGGCATAGATTTCAGACGAGCCACGTGTTTGCATTACAAATACTTCCCATATTAGTTTCCAGCTCTGGAAAAGTTACCAGATTCTTTGGCAAATCGCTTGCACCGGATGCGACTAGTGTCGCCATTTAAATGTTAATGCGTTTACCTCGTCCAATAATACCCGCGACAGCTTTCGTTGACGCGCATTTTTAAATTCCCACCGTCACGAAATTCGTTCGATTTGGAGCAATTGTGTTTTATTAAATTTTACGGCGCGATTCCCTAGGGTCTATAACAAATTTCTGTATTTTTAATTGAGATAAAATATAAATTTTTAACGATATTAATTTTTTATTAGCCCGAAACCAGCGAAGCATTATGGCAAAAACTGCCATTCGGTGTGATTTTTGGTTGGAGCCTTAACGAATGCTACAGGGAGTACTCTCGTGTACGGCGAATTGCCATTTTTCAGGATCTTGGAAACTTTCATCCTCCTTCGACGCTCGGTCGCTTCGTTTCGTTTCAGCTGCAGTCGAAATTTTCGATACATGCGATTTCTCGGAATATTTATCGACAATTTTTTTTTCTTGAATCGAAATACCAATTTCTCGAAGATTAGTATCAAAATACTGGTCGCCACTCCGCTCGTAATAATCACGACGGATACCGCGATTTCCCAAAAAGTGAGTTGCTTGAACCCCGACGGTTGTGAATTCTGAGATTTTTGAAGGTAACTGGATTTCATGATTTTCGAAAGAACTCCGTTGGTGTAGAATTTCTGTAAACTTTGAACGAATCGTTCAGGATTTTAATAAATACTGCAGCGAAAATTTGTAATAATATTGAATTTATTGATAAATATTAATTTAATATTTTTAATATTAATAAATAATTTATTAATAAATAGTAATAAATATTAATTTAATATTATTATTAATAATATTCAATTAAATTTGTAATAATTGTAAATAAAAAGAAACTTACTAATAATTCATTAATCCTCGATAGGGGTTCCTTTTTGTTAAAACAAGGGAAAATGGCACGTCGTCTGCGTCGATGGTGATGAATGTGCAGTTGAATTTGAATCTGCCTGGTATCAGTTCGTGCGTATAAAACGCAGTCCTTTCGCGACACGCCTAATTTTAATTTACGTAATTATGTAATCAATTAAAATTATAACGACCGACGAATCAAATTAAATTTTCACGAGATGCATAATTTTTTATAATTATATTATTTTCATTTTATTTTGTATATTTTTGTATAAAGTTTGAGAATATAAGAAAAATGGAATTAAAATAAATTAAATTAAATAAATTGAAGTATAGAAATTATGATAATTTGTATGCTTCAATAAAAATATAAAATATTATTTTTCCAATTTTTTAAAAATATTTTTTCTTTTTATTTCTAACCTAAGGAATTTTTGCAAGTACCTGATCGAACCCTTCACTCTTTGTTGTAGGAAGCTGGGATTCTGGTTTCACGAAATTTGTAAAATCCAGTCCATCCAGTCCCTCTGGATTCTACAAAAAAAATTATCTTTTTTTTTTAAATTTTTTATCTGATACGGTTATTTGTTATTATGTATTATTTTATTTACTCTTATTTTTCATTCGTATGCGCTATTCGCTAAAAGAAAACCTACCATTACGACTTCGTAAAACGAACTACGCGCCAAAACAGCCAGTTTGTAAGTTCCATCTTCATGAAATTCGCGCAAATTACGAAAAGTGACATTCGGAGCAGGAGTGATTAAAAAACCAACCAACGACGCAGTGTGAGCTACCGACACTATCAGACTCGACATAAAGACACAAGTGTATGCAATTTTCAGTGACGCGTTTCTCGGAAATTCTAGGGAACAATTTTTGAAAAATGTTATTAATTCATAATATTAATATTTTTTTTAAATAAAAAAATGTATTTTATATATATATATATATATATATATATATATATATATATTTTATTTTATATAAATACCAAGAAAAAAAATATTGTAATTATAATAATAAAAAAATAATTATGGGGTTTGTTGAAAAAGTTACCACATAACCCCTGCGAGCAGTACGCCCCGAAGATTTGCAAATGATTGGTGGACAATTGCACCCACGGAGAATACGGATAAGGACGTCTTCGAATTTCTATGAATGTTAATAAAAATGGAGTTGTTATAATAATCAAGCCTAGAACCATCCACACTCTTCCGTCGAAAACCTGCAATTGGGAAATTAATATATATATTTTTTTTAACAATTTGAACACTTTTGACTCTACATTCGTGCGACTCCACCTAAGATTTAGGTTCTTTCAATTTAGTGTCTATCGTTTCCACAACATCTATTTATTAACACCACGATTTTAGACAAACATCGACAATTTGCAACTACCCTGACGTCAAAATGCCACACATAGATAATTGCTACACATAAATATAAATACATGTACAGGTAAATACAGAGATCGTCAATTTTCCATTACTGTGGCGTTAAAATCCAACAGTGAATAAATAATGCTCGGAATTCGCTATATATATTCGCTACAGATAAACACACACGTAAACAGAACTGCGTATACGGAGATAGTCAATTTCCCGATACCGTCAAGCTAAAATTAAAGCGATCTATGAATTATTCATGAAATTAGCGCTAATCGTTGAAATTATCAGTCCACAAATAAAATTTAAATCCGAGCTTTTATTTCGACCTAATGGGCAATAAAAAATAATAAATGTGCCGATAATATTTAATGTATCGAAAAATAATTCCCCCAAAATTATCAATTTCCTCCACTGTGCCTTCATGGTCCCAAGGATAATTTACAAATAAATTACATAGACGCTAATTTTGTTAATACACAACGAAACATTGCTCGTTTTCCACCACTACCAACTTTAACCCTTCAGCCCTTCAAGTTTAACCCTTTTTTTTTAACCCCAGCTCGGATTGGGGAGTTGACGCTTTGGGGTACTTAGTTCCCCCTATCCGGCCACAACGGGTTAATCGCGAGAGGTGGGAGTATCTACCTGAAAATATCCAGACCATTGTATGATGTACCCACTGGGCTGTTTGATGTACAATCGGCACCTCGCGGAAGCGATCGGTAACGTAAAATCCACGACGTTGAGCCTGTTGGGCGTCATCGAGAGCTCGGCGAGGCCGATATCGGCCTGTCTCATCTGCAATTTCCGAATGATCCCCGACCACTCGTTTTCCACGGGATCGTACGTTCCGTAAGCCGATACCGATTTTATCCTGTGTATCGTGAAATTCATCACGCGGCTCAGTTCCGTTAAAACGTTCCCGAAGAGATCGAGATACGGGGAACCCTGTAAGTGCCAGATTTACGCGTCAAATTTTACGTGACTCCCCATTCCCGCCGCGTGGGACGCAATGGTATATGCTACGGCGTTTCTTAAAACCGGTGCGGCCTGAACGATCGACATATTATTTAACGCGTTGACCGTTCGAGTGCCATGGGTAATTTTTTTTTGTTTTTTCCAAAACGAAAATTGACGAGTTTCAAAATTGGCACTAAAACGGTGACTTTTGGGGAAATTTTCGAAAATTCATTTTTGCGATGGGGAAAAATTCTTACGGAAAAATTGACCACGCGAAGAACGTGTCCCTGCAAATCGCTCCGTCGTTCGTGGAGAGTCTTGGTGGTTTTCTTCCTCAGAATGACACCGTCCCAGTAGGCCAAGTCCGTAACTTGCGTGTCGTCGCCACCGATCGAGTACCATTCGCGCAAAAGTCTGTCCGGGAAGCACATGACGATCATGTGCGTGTCGAAAGCGACGTTGAACGGATTTCCCCGGGGTTTTTCGCACATCTCCCGCAAATCTGGTTCGTCCAGGGAAAAAATCACCAGCCAAACCGGGTAATACATGTCGAATTTTCGGGTCAATTTGATGAAATCCTCGACGTTTTCGCGGTTCTTCAGCCACAGGACGAACAGGGGCCTGATGTATTTGTTTCGAAATATACGTACACCCGCTGCCATGTCTGCGTAGTTCATGCTCACCGTCATGATGCCCTTTCGGGAGAATTTCCTCGAGAGGGAATGCATCAGTCTCGATTCGTGCAAATCTAAGGAAAAAAAAAAAAAATCGGCGTCATTTGTGGGAACCACAAAATATTTTTCATCAAATTCGCTTGTAAATTATAATTAATTGTAGTTAGTTAGAAAAATCGTTGAAATTCGAATTGAAAAAATTATCGAAAAGAAATTTCTGCTACTAAAAAAATATGGTTTTTCTTTTTTTTTGAAAAACGAGGATTTACGGAAAATAATTAAAATGCACACAATTTTTTTTTTGGAGTCGATTATTAATTTGTATTTTTTTTCACGCTGTATTTTTTTTTATATAAACAATATTTATTTATATAAACAATATTTACTGTCACGATCCCGCGGGTAGAGGACGAAAACGCCCGAAGTGTCCAAAAAATCGTGAAGGTTCAAAATCAGGTCAAAGTAGTCCTGCTTGTCGAACGCCTCGCCGTCGAGAAATTGCGTGCTCTGGCAGAAGTTGCAGGCCAGGAGAATGGACAAAACGACGCTCAGGTGCACCGGGAACGTGATCCTCTTCCGCTTCAACCGCTTTTTGCCGGCCGATTTGAAGTAAATTAACGATACGAGGCTGAGAAAGAGACAAGTCGCCAGCGCACTCGGTGGAAATTCCATTTTTTTTTTCTCCCAGCTAAGGGTAACGACGTCCACGAGCGAACTGGAAGTTCGGTTCGAAATTATCCGATCGAAGGATCGACGGTAAATTCGGTATGGGAATATAATACCTACCGGTACCTGAACACGCGTTACCTGGTAAATTATGCATTATTTTATATTGACAAATTACGGGTTGATACACACCGATACGACAGCTTTTAACCGAACGTGTAATTTCCCCCGAGAGGGCGGACGCGCAAACACGTAAATTGGGATGAAAGTTTTGATTTGTGTAAATATGCCGGCGTATTGTTGTAAGCGATGACGTGCGAGCCCTTCACCCCTCCGAAGGGACGATCGTCAACTTCAACCCTTCGTTGGGTATTTTTTTTTGTTTGTTTGGGAATATTTGAATACGATTCGGGAAACGTGCCGGAATTGTCTCTCGACGCGGTATCCCTTTTGGGAAGAAATTTAGCGTCGAAAGTATTTGCTTTTCATTTACTGTAGTATTTTTTTTACAGCCGCAATAATTACTTCCACCGGTTAAATTATTTTCATCGCGTCACAAATAGAAAAAAAAATTCACTGAAACGCTCAAAGAAAAATGCGGCACAAAAAAGAGAGAAAAAAAAATTCTCGAACTCGGGATATTTTGATGTTGAATTATTTAATTTTGCAACAAAAAAAAAATTTGCACTCATTTTCAAAAAATGCTGTGCTAAAAAGGTGCGGGAAAAATGTCGGAATGTTTTTTTAGACTCTATTTTTTACACTACCAGCAATTGTTTCCACCATTTGCGATATTTTTTTTCGCGCCAAAAATGGAAACGAAAATTCACTGAAACGCTCAAATAAAAATGCGGCACAAAAAAGAGAGAACAAACAAATTCTCGAATTCGGAATATTTTGAAATTGAATCATTTAATTTTGCAAAAAAACAATTTTTCACTCATTTTCGAAAAATGCTGTGCTAAAAAGGTGCGGAAAAAATGTTGGAATGTTTTTTTAGACTCTATTTTTTACACTCCCGGCAATTGTTTCCACCATTTGCGATATTTTTTTCGCGCCAAAAATGGAAACGAAAATTCACTGAAACGCTCGAATAAAAATGCGGCACAAAAAAGAGAGAAAAAAAAATTCTCGAATTCGGAATATTTTGAAATTGAATCATTTAATTTTGCAAAAAAACAATTTTCCACTCATTTTCAAAAAATGCTGTGCTAAAAAGGTGCGGAAAAAATGTCGGAATGTTTTTTTAGACTCTTTTTTTTTACACTCGCAGCAATTGTTTCCAAAATTTTCGATATTTTCTTTGCGTCACAAATAGAAAAAAAATTCACTAAAACGCTCAAATAAAGATACGGTACAAAAGAGAGAGAGAAAAAAACTCGAATTCGGGATATTTTGATATTGGATTATTATATTTGGCAAAAAAAAAAAAATTTCCAGTCATTTTCAAAAAATGCTGTGCTTAAAAAAGGTGCGGAAAAACAGTTTTAGAAGTGGGCCGGAAAAGGTACCTTAAAATACCCAGACCACTGGATAACCGACCCACTGGGCTCTTTGAAGTACAAACGACAGCGAGAGGAGATGATCGGTGACGCGAAATCGACGACATTGAGTCTATGTGGTGTCATGGTGAATTCGGCCAGGCCGATGTCCGCTTTTCGCAAGTAGAGTTCCCCGATCAGGCCGGACCATTCTTTTTTTATGGGGTTGTAATTGCCATACTCTGGCACCGAGTCTAGTAACTTTACGGTGAAATTCATGACTTGGCTCAACTCGCTTATGACGTTTTTGAGTAACTGCAGGTACGGGGTATCCTGAAAAAAGTGACAAATTGTGAGAAATTCTCGTTCAAAAATGAAAACAAAATTTATGGGAATTTTCTAAATCTTCGAAAAAAAAATAAAAAAATAAAATACATGAAAATTGGGGATATTCTCACAGAAACGTTAATGACCCGGAAAGTGAATCCCCTCAAATTGCTGCGTCTCTCGACAAAACTCTTCCCCGTGTAAAGTACGAGGTCCGTTTGGTCCCAATAAGCGAATTCGTTGACCAGAGTCTCGTGCCCAACGATGGAGTACCATTCGCGAACGGTACGATCGGGGTAACACATCACCAACATTCGGGTGCCGATGGTGAGGTTAAAGGGGTTCCCCATGGGATTTTCGCAGATGTTCCGTAAACCCTTGTCGATGAAAATCAGGAACCATACGGGAAAGGACATATCGAAGACTTTGGTGACATTCAGGAAATCACTGAACGTGTATCCATCGATCAATGGAAGGAAGAACAAAGGGCGAGCGTATGGGGCCACAATGGCACTCGCGTGTCTTCGTAGATCTCGAAGATTGGTGCTGCTCGTCCTTATACCCGATCGAGAAAACCATCTCGTTAAACTGTGGACAAATTCTGACATGGGAAAATCTGGAAATAATAATTATAATTTGTGTAATAATTATTTTTTAGGGAGATTCAATTTTGAGTGGCATTTTTTTCGGCAAATTTGGCAAGCCTTGGGAACCATAATGATTATAATTTACTTTCTATGTAGAAAAAAACATTTTTTTTTAATAATTTGAAATTACTACAATTATTTTAATTGTGGTAATTTAAAATTGTAGTAATTCGAATTTAGTAATTTCGGTTTTTAGAAATTGCTACAATTGCTTTAACTGTAATAATTTCGAAATTACTATAATAAAAGATAAAGTAAATAAATTACTATAATTAAATTAAGTATTAAATTCAAATTACTGTAATTGCATTTAATTTCCAATTACTACAAATAACTGGAACCTCGACTTACCGTTATAATCGCCAGAATGGAGAATCCAAATACTCGAGCTGTTAAAAAAATTGTGCACTTTGGAGACGAATTGATAATAATAATCGGCCTTCAGTGATTCTCGTCCAGAGACTAAGGTATCGTCGCAATTCGAGATCGAAAGGATCAAAGAAACGATCGATAAATAAACGGGAGCGGTCGCATCCTTTCTCTTGGAATTCCGTCTCCCGATCATTGACGATAAATTCAGGATAAAATAAAAAATCAGAGAGTGACGGAGAAACTCCATTTCTTACATAACGGGACCCAAACGGACGCAAAAAGCGCGAAAGTGTGACTGGAAAGGAAATCGTGTCTCGATCCACCCAATCTGCAAATCTTCGTTCCGTTAATCGACATAATCGTTAATGATTACGGTCGTGTGCAATTTGTATATCGCGTTAGATTGATAGCTTTCGTTCTGCCTCTTTTTCAAATCGTCATTCGAATTGGATTTTACGATAGAAACTCCGACGTCGAGGTACAATGGAAATGGAAAATTCTTTTTCCTGAAATATTTGGGGAAGGAGCCTTTTGACCATTCAAATGTATTCGACGATTCCGTTCTCGCGGGTACATCATTTTTTATTTAATGGCGCCAAAAGCAACGATCAGTTAACAATTCGTGTATGCACGCGCTGAAAAAGAAAGTGTCGGTGAGAATGTCAAATACATTACAGCAATTACTCACGGCGTACAATTTTCTCTGGAAAAAGGAGAACGACAGAAATATTGTTCCGCGTATCAATCGTCAAGATCAAAATCGTCTAATGCAGTGAAAATTACCGCAGAGTTTGCCCGGAGCTGCGGCGAATAGCATAAAAGTGACCATTTGCAGCGACAATGATTTCGAAAAAATGTTAGTTGGTGGAATGGTTTATTGAAATTTCCGGGGTAAGAAATCCGCGTGAAGGATTCTATTAAAAATCGAAAAAATGTTTTTTTTTTGTCGCTTACACAATTATTTATGCGTCATCGAGAGTGTCTTCGGCTTCCTTTTATCGGTGAACCGGAAAAACATGATCTCCAAACTTAAAAAGAAAAAGCTCGAAATTATTCCGCAGGTGAGAATCGCGAGGAGAGGAACAACTCCCGATAGAGGGACTTCGTAAAATACGGATTTCTTGGAATTTTTTGGAACTATTGCCGGTCGCGTTATTCTAACCAGCATTCCATTGTCCTGGAATCGTTGGAGACTGAAATGAAACGCGAGATTTCGTATTACGCAAAATTGTAAAGAATTTCGAAATTTTTTTTTAAATTTTTCGGGATTCTTTTTTTCACAAAATTTCTTTTCAGTTCCAAAATGAACCTTCGTGTTGAAAAATAACGTATAATGAAAATTTCCTTACTAATAATTGATAATACCACGGAAAGGGTTTCTCTTCGATACCGCAAATGCCAAACTTTTCGTTACTCCAGTTTCGATGTACGACAATTCGCAGGGTTTTGATAACACTTTCAATACAGCGCTGTTCATATAGTAAGCTATTTTTTCCGTACAAGCCTAAAATCGAATTAGAGAAAATTCAGTTTCATTTTTTGAACAGAAATAAACAAACAAAAATTATTCTGTAATTAAAAGTATACCTGATTTATTCCACCTTGGTCGGTTTGTGGAAGTTGATCGTGCGGTATTATATATTTGGCCATTTCCAGAAACACGGGATCTGTAGTATTCTAGGGATATTTATAATTTCGAAATATTCGTTTTTTTTTTACTTAACATTACTTCTTCCGCGCCAATTATACGCAATCAAAAATCCAAAACCAAAAATGTAGTGTCATAATTAAGGGGTAACGCCACTCTAGTGGTCCGAAAAAAGGCCAAAATTTGAGGATTAATTTAAAAAGTACGGAAAAAGGAATCGAAATCTTTTTTCAGACAATTAATCAAACATGTATTCGAGTGTAAAAAAAAATTTTTCTATTGACATTTTGTTGCAAAACAGTGGTGCCACGGTCGTTTTTCGAAATCGCCTTTTTTTTAAGGGCCTCCACGGGTGGACGGATTTCTCCGAAAGTTGAAGACCAGGAACGAAAAAACCACAAAATTTCTTAATCTATATGTCATCGCCCATAAAAGTACGTAGGGATTTTTTTGAAAATTGATTTTTGTAAAAATAGCACACTTATGAAAAAAAAATTCGATTTTCGGCAAAAAAATGAGCAGTAAATTGTTTATAAAAAAAAATTCACAACGAATCAAAAAACGGCTACGTACTTTTGTAACGAATGTAATTGTCAAACTACTGTCAAAATTTCAAACCGATCCATGCAGTAGTTCCCGGTCAGTCCGTCCTCCCGTGGAGGTCCTTAAAAAAAAAGGCGATTTCGAAAAACCACTGTGACACCACCATTTTGCCACAAAATGTATTTTTCAAATTATTGGGTTGGCAACTAAGTAATTGCGGATTTTGTCATTTATTTGCTTTGAAAAATCGGCAGTTACTTAGTTGCCAACCCAATAATTCTCAAAGTTTGGCCCCTTTTCGGACCTCTAGAGTGGTGTTACCCCTTAAAATAAATTTTCTTAATTAATACCAAATTTTTGACAGACGCGTAATTTCTTTGCTAATCACCTCCCGTTCGTGGATTTAAAAACAAAATATCAAAAATAATTCAGAATTAAAATTCCAAAAAGGTGCCATTTCACACCTTCGATAGAAATAGTGTTAAAATTGTTCCGTATAAAAATTGTTCTCACTCTGAAAGCATCCAGGTCAGCGCTATCTCGTTGAACGCTCAATTTATACCCGCCGAGCTGCAAAAGTTCCTTGACAGAGCCGAAGGGTGACTCCGACGATGAGACTGTCAAAAAACTAATTAACGAGGCGGAATAAGCTGCTGAAATGATGACAGTTGGCACGATCACCGAAGTGTATCCCAATCTTAGCGAGCTATCCGTGGGAAATTCTGTAAAATTGTACAGCGGCAAAGTTAACAACTAATTACCGGAACTTTCTTACCATCTCCGTGCAGCCGCGCTCGCAATTTAACTTGGCGTGCAGCAAAAAACTTCAAATACAAGGCACGGGTGTAAAGGGAATTTCAAAAATTCCACGGCACGCTCGCGCGGAAACTTTCCGCAGCGTGGGGTTTCGTTCAGTTTTCTCCAAACTTTGAGAAACTCTTATTAAGTAACCTCTTTGTGGCGAACTTTTCATCGAAATTTATAGTAATTGGTACATTCTTGAGAATTATCATCCTCAATTTTTGGAGGAAATAATTTTTTTTTTTAATATAAATTGAAATAAATATTAAAATAGCGTTACCATTTAATCCTTGCTGGCAGTATATTCCCCAAACTTGTAAATAATGTTCGAGCAGTAAGATGGGTATCGAAAAAAGCCTTCCCTTAGATTCCATTACAGTGAAGAGAATTGGTGAGATAACAATTACCATGATAATCATCAACCAAACCCTACTTTCGAACGGCTGGAAATGGAAGACTTACCCATTATGCGTTTCATTTGATTATAATTATGTGCCCATAATTATGAAAGTGGTCTACGTCATATTTTTTGTGTCGATAAATTTCAAGGATTTGTTTTAAATGAAATAAAAAATGTTTTTACATTCTGCAACATTGAAAGTTGAAGTTTTATTGGGCTTGTTTAATGAAGAAAAGAAAATATATTGCAAAATAAAATGATGCGGGATAACTGAAAATCTCATCTTATTCAAATTTTGACTTAGACCACTTTCATAATTATGGGCACATATCTTAAATATCTCTGTTTTCGAAGAAAACGGAAAAAAAATAGTGGAATTATTTGTGGAGTACCCGAAAGTACCCAGTCCATTGCACGTAGTAGCTGGTACGTTGTTTGTAATATATTCGACAGTGCGAAATAGCGATCGGTGTTGTGAATTCGACAACTTCGAGTCGATTTCGCGTCATCGTGAATTCCGCGAGACCGATATCCGCTTTTCCTTCAACCAAAGTGCCGATCGCGCCACTCCACTGGCGTGTTTGCCAGTCCATCGTACCGTACGCTTTTTGGAAAACCAAGTCGCCGATTTCGAAATTCATCACTTCGCTTAATTCATTCATTAGAGTCGTCATAAACCTTGTAAGAGGAGATTTCTAAAATTCGGAAACAATTTTACAAGAATAGACGAATTTTTAAAATTGTATAACTAACTGGAGCAGAATATCAAAGTTTTCTCGATCAAATTTTCCAATGAATAGGAGAATTTTTTTTTGTAATATTAGAATAAGATTTTTCGAAATTCAATCAATATTTTTTACTAATATTTTCGTATCAAATTTTTTTCAATATCATTCCTGTAAATTTAGTTTAATAAAAAAGACATTTTTAATAAAAGCAAATTATTTTTATTTCCAAAGTATCATATTTTGTGAGGAAAAAAAATTAACGAAGAGCAAATTATTTCTATTTCCAAAATATTATATTTTCCAACAAAAGAAGAAAAAAAAGAAATCCTCACCTCGATTTTAACAATCCGAAATCTGTGCCCCCGCAAATCGCTGCGTCTCGCACTGGTACTCGTTACCGGCACGTCCACCAATCGGCTGTCGTTCCATTTTGCAAATTTCATCATTTGCGTGTCGTTTTTACCGAACGAGTACCATTCCCTCAAAACTCGATCCCGATCACAAACCACCACCATTCGCACGTCGAACGTCAAATTGAATGCATTTCCAGGAGGACGTTGGCAAAATTCCACGATATCCTCGTTGCCGGGGCTCGGAGCAAATACGACCAACCAAACTGGGTACGTCATATCGTATTTACTGGTCAGCAGCGTGAACGCAGATACCACTTTTCGATCGGTTAGCACGACGAGACACAAAGGCGTCGTGAACATTGGAATGTAGGTGGTGGATTCCTTCACCAGGTCCAAAAAATTCATAGTCAGCGACGGGATGTTTTCTCGGGAGAATTTCCTGGTCAGTTGCAGGAAGTAATTCGAGCCACGCATGCCTGTGGAATTACACTTTTTGGGTATGTTTTTACGATAAAATCGGGAAACATTTATGAATTTATTAAAAACGCATGGATAAAAAATTTTTTTTTTGTTTTTTAATTTAAAAAAAAATATTTCAGTTGCAACTAGAAATTTTGTAGTCGCGGCAAAAAATGTTTCAGCTGCAACTAAAAATTGTATAATTGCAGCTAAAAATATTTCAGCTGCAACTAGAAATTTTGTAATTGAAGCAAAAATATTTCAGAAGCAACTAGAAATTTCGTAGTAATTTTTATAATTGCAGTTAAAATATTTTCTGTTGGAACTCGAAAATTTTTAGTTGCAGCTAAAAATATTTCAGCTGCAACTAGAATTTTCGTAATCGCAGGTAAAAATATTTCAGTTGCAACTAGAAATTTTGTAGTCGCGGCAAAAAATATTTCAGCTGCGACTAAAAATTGTATAATCGCAGCTAAAAATATTTCAGCTGCAACTAGACATTTTGTAATTGAGGCAAAAATATTTCAGAAGCAACTAGAAATTTCGTAGTAATTTTTATAATTGCAGTTCAAATATTTTCTGTTGGAACTCGAAAATTTTAGTTGCAGCTAAGAATATTTCAGCTGCAACTTCAGCTGCAATCTATTAAAAACCCATTGATAAAAAAAATTTCTTTTTTTTGTTTTTTAATTATTCTGATTTTTTTGAATTTACAGTAATTCGATTTTCTCCAAAGTCTCGGGAAGGGATCGAAGTCCACGAGTGAAATGGAATAGGTACTTACTGTAATAATCATTGTAATCGAGAATGAAAACCCCTTTGGTGCCAAAATACTCTTTCAGTTGCACAGCTATCGTGAATATATCGAAATTTTTATCCGTAAAAGTTGAATTATTAGCGTTCGTTGAAACGGCAATCGCTAAAAACAGAATTACATGAAGAGCCAAAATAATATTCATTTTATGTACACCGTCCTGTATTTCGAAGAAGTTATTGCTAATTGCTACACTTGATTTTCTATCACGTTTTTCGCGATGGTTCTGTCTTGGTCGATCAAAAAAAAAAAAGAAAAAGAAAATGTGAAAATCAACCTTTGTGTTAAATAAATTTATTTTAAAATGTCGTTTCCGCGAGACCCTCCGTAAGGTAGTGAGCATTTTTTAGAATCCAATACAGTTTAAGTACACCCAAGGCGTCGACAAAAATTGCATCTTGATAAGTTATTGTTATTTGCTGTGATTTTCCACAGATAGGAATCGTCGTGAAAAAGAAAGTTATTGTCATTGCAATTTTTTCGCAGTAAATACGTAAACGAAATTTTTTTGAAAGTGGCACTTTTCTGAATATAAATATTTTTTGCAATTCTAATAACGAGTCTTTTTTTTACGGCGTCTTTCCTTTCAGGCCGCGCCGATTATGACAAATGCAACGGCGTATACGATTGCGACCCACGCGGCGGGAATAGGGAGTCACATAAATTTGTCGCCTCCCTCAACGCGTTAATCGATGACAAATTTTTTTTCAGTAAGATTGTATTATTTTGTAATATATTCTAGTAGTAACCCCGGAAGAATGGACAAAACGACGCTCGGATAGACCGGGAATGTAGTCTTCTTCCGCTTCGACCGCTTTTTGCCGGCCGATTTGAAGTGAATTAACGACACGAGGTTAAGAAAGAGACAAGTTGCAGACACACGTGGTGGAAATTCCATTCTTTGCCGAGCTCGGGATAACGACGTCTACGAGCGAACTGGAAGTTCAGTATGGGAATATAATACCTACCTGTACCTGAACACGCGTTACCTGGTAAATTATGCATTATTTTATATTAACAATTTACGTGTACAATTTATTATATCGCAGTGACTAAGTGACTATCGTCGCAGTTCGAGATCGAAAGGATCAGAGAAACGATCGTTAAATAAACGGTAGCGGTCGCATCCTTTCTCCTGGAATTCCTTCTCCCGATCAGTGACGATACATTCAGGATAAAATAAAAAATCAGAAAGTGACGGAGAAACTCCATTTCTTACATAACGAGACCCAAACGGACGCAAAAAGCGCGAAAGTGTGACTGGAAAGGAAATCGTGTCTCGATCCACCCAATCTGCAAATCTTCGTTCCGTTAATCGACAAAATCGTTAATGATTACGGTCGTGTGCAATTTGTAAATCGCGTTAAATCGATAGCTTTCGTTCTGCCTCTTTTTCAAATCGTCATTCGAATTGGATTTTACGATAGAAACTCCGACCTCGAGGTACAATGGAAATGGAAAATTCTTTTTCCTGAAATATTTGGGGGAAGGAGCGTTTTGACCATTCAAATGTATTCGACGATTCCGTTCTCGCGGGTACATCATTTTTTATTTAATGGCGCCAAAAGCAACGATCAGTTAACAATTCGTGTATGCACGCGCTGAAAAAAAAGTGTCGGTGAGAATGTCAAATACATTACAGCTATTACTCACGGCGTACAATTTTCTCTGGAAAAAGGAGAACGACAGAAATATTGTTTCGCGTATCAATCGTCAAGATCAAAATCGTCTAATGCAGTGAAAATTACCTCAGAGTTTGCCCGGAGCTGCGGCGAATAGCATAAAAGTGACTATTTGCAGCGACAATGATTTCGAAAAAATGTTAGTTGGTGGAATGGTTTATTGAAATTTCCGGGATAAAAAATCCACGTGAAAGATTCTATTAAAAAACGAAAAAATGTTTTTTTTTTGTCGCTTACACAATTATTTATGCGTCATCGAGAGTGTCTTCGGCTTCCTTTTATCGGTGAACCGGAAAAACATGATCTCCAAACTTAAAAAGAGAAAGCTCGAAATTATTCCGCTGGTGAGAATCGCGAGGAGAGGAACAACTCCCGATAGAGGGACTTCGTAAAATACGGATTTTTTGGAATTTTTTTGAACTATTGCCGGTCGCGTTATTCTAACCAGCATTCCATTGTCCTGGAATCGTTGGAGACTGAAATGATACGTGAGATTTCGTATTACGCAAAATTGTAAAGAATTTCGAAATTTTCTTTTTTTATTTTTCGGGATTCTTTTTTTCACAAAATTTCTTTTCAGTTACAAAATGAACCTTCGTATTGAAAAATAACGTATAATGAAAATTTCCTTACTAATAATTGATAATACCACGGAAAGGGATTTTTCTTCGATACCGCAAATGCCAAACTGGAAAAAGGAGAACGACAGAAAAATTGTTCCGCGTATCAATCGTAAAGATCAGTATCGTCTAATGCAGTAAAAATTACCGCGGAATGTGCACGGAGCTGCGATAAACTGCGTAAAAGTGACCATTTACAGATAAAATAATTTTGAAAAAGTATTTTGTGGCGAAATGCTTTGAAAAATCGAGAAAATGTTGCTGTTCCGTGTATACAATTATTTACGCGTCATCGAATGTGTTTTCCGGTTCCTTTTGTGGGTGTACTCGAAAAATATGATCTCGAGGCTTAAAAAGACGAAACTCGAAATTATTCCACAGGTGAGTATCGCCAGAAGAGGGATCACTCCCGATAGTGGGACTTCGTGAAATATGGATTCTTGGGAAATCACTGGAGGTTTCTCCGGGTGTAATATTTTCATCAGCATTCCATTATCCCGAAATCGTTGGAGACTGAAACGAAACGTGAGATTCTGTGTTACACAAAATTTCAAGGGATATCGATATTTTTTTTTTTTTTTCACAAAATTCTTTCGCATTCCAAAACCGGTTCTTCTATTAAAGATATATCCATTGGTAACAAATATAAAAAAAAATTGTCCTTACTGATAATTGATAAGCTCTCGGAAAGCGTTTGTCTTCGTCACCGCAATTGCCAAACTTTTGGTTATTCCAGTTTCGAAGTACGACAATTCACAGGGACTTTTTAACGTCTCCAATATGCCACTGCTCATAAAGTAAGCCGTTTTTCCCGCGCAAACCTAAGAGCGAATTAGACGAAAGTCCACAATTGAATTTTTGAACGAAAAGAAATACAGTAGACCCTCCGAATAAGATACCACGGGTTCCCCTTCGCTAATCCACTACCTCCGCTCCTAATGCCTCTTCGCCTCTGAATGTTTGGAGTTGCGTACTTCGGATAAGATACCACGGAAATAAATGAGAAAAAATGAGAATTATTTGCACATAACGATTTTTTAAAAATTTATTATCATAAATTATTAATTATTTAAGATCGCGTTTTAATTTTTTTTTTTTGGTTTAAAATTCATAGAGAATTTTCAATGACTCGTGAACGTAGTTTTCTGTCGGGGAAGTGACGTTTCCGTGACGCACTGGACCGGTATGTTTAAAATTGATTTACCTACGTGAGATAATTGCACAAACGGTAAAAATAATCTTTCTTCTCTCTTTCTTGCCTGTGAACGTTGCGAAAACTCCTCGTTTGCGGACTTCCAGTCGCGTGACAAAAAAAAGAAGAAGGAAAAGGATACGGAATATAAAAGCAACCTACGTTATCGGTTTAACTTTGAACTGTAATGCATGGTATCTTATTCGGAGAATCTACCGTAATGAAAAATTATTCTCTAATGAAAAATTATTCTGTGATGAAAAAATATACCTGATACAATCCATTTTGGTGACTTAACGGAAGTTGATCTTGCGGTAATATATATTTAGACATTTCCAGTAAAGCAGGATCTGTGGCATTCTGCAGGAATAATTAACGCGTTGACTGCCATGGGAGGGTCACCGGTGACCGGCGCTGAACTTTCCGTTCAGGCCGCGCTGGTCAACACAAATGCAACAACGTCTACCCTTGCGACCCACGCGGCGTGAATAGGAATTTACGTAAATTTGACGTGGCAGTCAACGTGTCAATAATGTATCGGAAGCGTTGATTTTTCAATGAAAATCATTCCTTATAAAAATTGTTCTTACTCGAAAAAAATCGAGATCGATGTTGTTTCTTCTAATACTTAAATTGTAACCGCCAAGTTGAAAAAGATCCTTGGCGGAACGGAAGCTTGTCCCGGACGATGACGTCGTCAAAAAACTAATTACCGAGGCGGAATAAGCTGCCGAAATGATTGCAGTTGGCACGAGTACCGAAACGTACCCCAATCTCAGCGAGTTATCCATGGGAAATTCTGCAAAATTGTACAACGGGAAAGTTAACGTACGATTATCCGAACTTTCTTACCATCTCCGGTCAGCTGCACTTGCAATTTAACTAAAAATGCAAAAACCTAATAAAGGTGGAGTTTCCATGTTTACCTGAACAATAAAAAAAAAAGATCCTTTATCGCCCATTGGTTTTTGGCTTGGACGGGGGTTTTGGGATATAACTTGAAATAAGTATTAACCCTAGAACAGCACATGGGGTCAATATGTCCCCACGCGATTAAAATTTCTTTTGATTTCCCAACGATGAAACGTTATTCAAGGAGTGTCAAAATATATCTCTAAAAATGTTCAGCCTTAAATATTGAAAATTCGCGGAAAAATTGATATTTTTTCACGTGGGGTCACCGAGCCCCTAGTGTGCTCTTTACGTTCGAGTTTGAAGGTGTGCTGCTCTAGGGTTAAAATATCGTTACCGGCTAATCCTTGCTGACAGTATATTCCCCAAACTTGTAAATAATGTTCGAGCAATAAGGTGGGTATCGAAAACAGCCTTCCCTTGGAATCCATTATGGTGAAGAGAATTGGCGATATAACGATTACCACGAGGATCATCAACCAAACCCCATTATCGAACGGCTGGAAATGAAAAATTTACCCATTATGTGTTTCATTTGATTGTATGTTAAATATCTCTGATTTCGATCCAGAAAAAAAAAATAGTGGAATTGTTATGGAGTACCCGAAAGTACCCAGCCCATTGCACGTGGTAGCTGCTGCGTTGTCTGTAATATATTCGACACTTCGAAACAGAGATCGGTTTTATGAATTCAACAACTTCGAGTCGATTTCGCGTCATCGTGAATTCCGCGAGACCGATATCCGCTTTTCCTTCAACCAAAGTGCCGATCGCGCCACTCCACTGGCGTGTTTGCCAGTTTATCGTACCTTGCGTATTTTGGAAAAGCGAGTCATCAAATTCGAAATTCATGACTCGACTCAGTTCATTCATTAACACTGTCAAGGGCTTTGCAAATGGAGAATTCTGAAATTTAGGAACAATTTTATAAGAAAAGACGAATTTTCAAAATTTTACAATTATCTAGAGGGGAATATAAAAATGCTCTCGATTCAATTTCCCAATAAATAGAAGAATTTTCCTTTGCGGTATTAGAATAAGATTTGTATAAATTCAATTTGATAAAAAAAAGAAAAACATTTTTATTAAAAGCAAATTATTTTTATTTCCGAAATATCATATTTTAAAGTGAAAGAAAATATCCTCACCTCGACTTTGACAGTCCGAAATCTGTACCCCCGCAAATCGCTACGTCTCGCACTGGTACTCGTTACCGGCATATCCACCAATCGGCTGTCGTTCCATTTTGCAAATTTCAAGATTTGCGTATCGTTTTTACCGAACGAGTACCATTCCCTCAAAACTGGATCCCGATCGCAAATCACCACCATTCGCGCGTCAAACGTCAAATTGAATGCATTTCCAGGAGGACGTTGGCAAAATTCCACGATATCCTCGTTGCCGGGGCTCGGAGCAAATACGACCAACCAAACTGGGTACGTCATATCGTATTTACTGGCCAGCAGCGTGAACGCAGAGACCACTTTTCGATCGGTTAGCACGACGAAACACAAAGGTGTCGTGAACATTGGAACGTAGGTGGACGAATCCTCCACCAGGTCCAAAAAATTCATAGTCAGCGACGGGATGTTTTCTCGGGAGAATTTCCTGGTCAGTTGCAGGAAGTAATTCGAGCCACGCATGCCTGTGGAATTACACTTTTTGGGTATGTTTTTACGATAAAATCGGGAAACATATATGAATTTATTAAAAACGCATGGATAAAAAAATGTCTTTTGTTTTTTAATTTTTTAAAAAATGTTTCAGTTGCAACTAGAAATTTTGTAGTCGCGGCAAAAAATATTTCAGCTGCAACTAAAAATTGTATAATTGCAGCTAAAAATATTTCAGCTGCAACTAGAAATTTTGTAATTGCAGCAAAAATATTTCAGAAGCAACTAGAAATTTCGTAGTAATTTTTATAATTGCAGTTAAAATATTTTCTGTTGGAACTCGAAAATTTTTAGTTGCAGCTAAAAATATTTCAGCTGCAACTAAAAATTGTATAATTGCAGCTACAAATATTTCAGCTGCAACTAGAAATTTTCTAATTGAAGGAAAAATATTTCAGAAGCAACTAGAAATTTCGTAGTAATTTTTATAATTGCAGTTAAAATATTTTCTGTTGGAACTCGAAAATTTTAGTTGCAGCTAAGAATATTTCAGCTGCAACTTCAACTGCAATCTATCAAAAATACATGGATAAAAAAAATTTCTTCTTTTTGTTTTTTAATTTTCCTGATTTTTTTGAATTTACAGTAATTCGATTTTCTTCAAAGTCTCGACAAGGGATCGAAATCCACGAGAGAAATGGAATAGGTACTTACTGTAATAATCATTGTAATCGAGAATGAAAACCCCTTTGGTGCCAAAATACTCTTTCAGTTGCACAGCTATCGTGAATGTATCGAAATTTTTATCCGTAAAAGTAGAATTATTAGCGTTCGTTGAAACGGCGATCGCTAAAACCAGAATTACATGAAAAACTAATTTAATATTCATTTTATGTACACCGTCCTGTAATTGGAAGAAGTTATTGCTAATTGCTTTCCTTAATTTTCGATCACGTCCATTTTCCACGAAGGTCCTCGTTTGGTCGATCCAAAAAAAAAAATGTGAAAATCAACTTTTCTGTAAATAAATTTATTCCAGAATGTCGTTTCTCTGAACTCTTCCGCAAAGCAGTGATCACTTTTCAGAATTCAATACAGTTTATGCACACAGAAGGTATCCACGCAAATTGCATCGTGATAAATTATTGTTATTTGCTATTTTTTTACAGATAGGAATCGATGTAAAAACGAAAGTTATGTTCTTTGCAATTTTTTCAGGTAGATATGTAAACGAATCTTTTTGAAGGGGGCAATTTTCTGAATATAAATAATTTTTGCAATTTTAACACATTGCGTACGAAGCTCTGCGTGTTCAACACGCGCTCAAAGCCCGCACATTTAAGGGGAAAAAAGAAGCTTTTCCGTGTTTCCACTTTCGGTAGTTTTATTACAGGGAATTAAATATTTTTAATGGAATTGGAATCCTGATTTTTTGTTCCAGTTTTCAATTTGTTATTCTTTTTTTCGTAAGTGAAACAGTTTATTCGGAAAAATTAATTTTCGCAACAAAAATTGGTACGATTCTTACCAGGATTTTAACCAGCATTTTAAAAAGAAAATAAAAAAGTTAAATATTTTCTTTAAAAAAAAATTGGTTGCACTAAAATATATCAGCTGCAACTAGCAATTTTGTAGTTGCAGCTGAAAATATTTTTACTGCAATTAGAAATTTTGTAGTTGCAGCTAAAAGTATTTCAATTGCAACTAGAAATTTTGTAGTTGCAGTAAAAAATATTTCAGCTGCAACTAGAATTTTTGTAGTCGCAGCAAAAAATATTTCAGCTGCAACTAGAAATTTTGTAATTGAAGTAAAAATATTTCAGAAGCAACTAGAAATTTCGTAGTAATTTTTATAATTGCAGATAAAATATTTTATCTGCGATTATAAAAATTATTGCAAAATTTCTAGTTGCGGCTGAAATACTTTTTGCTGCAACCACAAAATTTCCATATTTACCCAAACAATAAAAAGAAAAATCTTTTTTTCTCTATTTTCTTCAAATAACGGAACGACGGTGGGGCTTTTGGAACGGAACGGAGCATAAAACCACGTTTAATCCCGACCAAAGCAACGAGACAATGGAAGATAAAGGTGTAATTAAAAATTTATCCCCTTCGCGCAAACTTCTTTGCGCAGTGTACGGAAAAAGCTGATGCGCAAAGAGAAGCTTAGCTCGTGCAAGCTCGGGGATGTTCATTCTCGTAGTATCCGTCCACCCTTAGAGTTACACGATACTCCAGCGACACATGAGAAGGCTTTTTCTGGGTGTTCGTCGGTGGTAAATGTTGCTTTGAAGGCTGCCCACTTTTCCTTATCTCTCTTTTATTTTCTCCCGCACGCCCACGTATCGATATCGGATATTACTCCCATTCTTCCGGAATAATGGAAGCAACGAATCAGACGGATTTATGAGTTCGGCAGGAAGTTCATGCATTTCAAATCTCGTTACCCGTATATAACACACCGCACACTGCGTCTGTCCCTGCTTCCTGCTGCGCGCTATCGATTTCGTCCGAAGCTTCTCTAATAATATTGGTGCAGAGTGTATTATCCTGTGACAAATTAGTGCCTCGATTACCTATTCATGCCCATATTTATATATAATAACGGTCATATGTTGCCCGGTATCGGGCTATCTAATGGAGATTAAATATGACGTGGTATTAAACGACGTCGTATCCAGCAGTATGGTAAGTTTCGATTTTTTTTTGTTTGTTTGTTTTTTTATGAATGAACGAATGAGCTTTTATATCGTATCATCGCGCATACAAATTTACGTATATAAATATCGGAATCTCGATAACGGACGCGAACGCCCTTGGTTGGTCCACTTTCCCATTGATAATAATAATAATAATAATAATCGCGATTTCGAAGATTTATGACGTTTGGACGTCGTTACACGCGGCACCGTCTGACATCCCGTTGCCATGCATCTTATTGCACGTGGTTTTGCTGCACTTTCGAAGTTTCGCTTGAACTATAATTAAATGAAAGGGGCAGTTTTAGCATTGTCTCCGACCACATGGAACGAACGCATTGTGGAAATACTCCCAGTCGGTGTCAAAAGCCGACCGAGTCGAGTCCAAATCGGACTTCGCCGGTTGATGAAAATAAAATTGTTTTTTCTTCCGCCGATTCGACTGCAAGTGGATTGGAATCTTTTGTGTGATTAATAGCTTTTTTGGAAATTGGTTTCGCAAAAATACGGAAAATGTTTCAACTGCAGCTAAAAAATTTCGAGTTGCAACAGAAATATTTTTACCTGCAATTACAAAAATTCTGGTTGCAGCTGAAATATTCTTAGCTGCAACTAAAAAATGTCGAGTTCCAACAGAAACATTTGTATCTGCAATTATGAAATTTTACTACAAAATTCCTAGTTGCTTCTGAAATATTTTTGCTTCAATTACAAAATTTCTAGTTGCGGCTGAAATATTTTTAGCTGCAATCATACAGTTTTCAGTTGCAGCTGAAATATTTTTTGCCGCAACTACAAAATTTTTACCTGCAATTACAAAAATTTTAGTTGCAGCTGAAATATTCTTAGCTGCAACTAAAAAATTTCGAGTTCCAACGAAAACATTTTTATCTGCAGTTATAAAAATTACTACAAAATTTCTAGTTGCTTCTGAAATATTTTTAGCTGCAATTATACAATTTTTAGTTGCAGCTGAAATATTTTTTGCCGCGACTACAAAATTTCTAGTTGCAACTGAAATATTTTTACCTGCAATTACAAAATTTCTTATTGCAGCAAAAATATTTTCAGCTGCAACTACAAAAATTCTAGTTGTAGCTGATATATTTTTTCGCAACTAATTTTTTTTTAAAGACCAATTTTCGTCACGAAAATGAATTTTTTCCAATAAACTGTTTCACTTACCAAAAAAAAGAATAACAAATTGAAAACTGGAAGAAAAAAAAATCAGGATTCCAAATCCATTAAAAATATTTAATTCCCTGTAATAAAACTACCGAAAGTGGAAACACGGAAAAGCTTTCTTTCTTTTTTTTTTTTTTCTTACAGTGCAGTCTCCCAAAATAACCGTTGTATCAAATCGTTCGCTTCCGCCAATAACAATTTTCCACTGGATGTGTATCGATATTTGCAGTGGGTATATCAGCTTTTTGTGTACACACATACACGGCTTTTACATACCCATACGTATGTACTACCTGGACTCTCTCTGTGATGCCACCGCAAGCCTTCCTTCCACTCTCGTTCATATATAGCGCATGCAATCTATCCGCAACAGTTTCCGATGCTTGAAAGACTCCTGTTACCAAAGAGGCATCTTCTTTTTCAAAGGAGGGATGCTTTTACCATTAGCCGACAGCGGCACCATTTAGAAAAGATGCCTCGAATGTGTGTCTCTCAGGAAACGGCCAGCACAGGCCGGATTTGTGGGATGCCCTTTTAACCGCCGACCAATTTTTTCCATCCCTCCGATTTGTTCCTTCACTTTTTTCCTTCCCCCTCTCGGATGCGAGAATCCTCCACTTCCGGTGACTAAAACCCTGGAATTTCCTCCAAAAGGTGATTGGCCCGCGCAAAAGCTACCCAGGATGCGAGTCCCGGCGGATCGGGCAATCTTCTGACCAATAATGGAACTCAAAAAGTCGTTTTGGACCAAAAGAAGATTCCTCGCATTCGGCGGATTCGCGGTTGTTCTTCTATGGATCTCGCTGAACCTCAACTCCTGCCTTTTCGGTGGACTCTCCCGGAAGATATATTACCTCCACAAGAACGGCGGAAGCCTCGCGTCGGAGTACTCGGACAGGATCAAGATCGACGAACTGTCGATGGACGATAATGTCCGTCGGAGGATCTCCAAAGTGCGGATGCTGCCGCTCTGGACCACCAACGGCAGTTTCAAGGGAAGCACCATGGACGCGTCGCCCAAGTACAAGGTTCTACAGCAACACGGGCTCACGCCGAGCAGGCAGTTGCCCACGGCTCTGATCATAGGTGTCAAGAAAGGAGGCACCAGAGCCCTTTTGGAGTTTCTCAGGCTGCATCCGGATATCCGCGCAGCCGGCTCCGAGGTGCACTTTTTTGATTACCACTACGCCAAGGGCTTTCACTGGTACAGGTAATGATTGTCGAAATTTTGGAATTTTCTTTCGGAGAAATTGGCATTATTTTTTTTATTCGAGAATTCATTTCTCAGGAGAAGGTAGGGATGCAATGAAAAAAATGGAGGGAATAAAAATAAAAGCATGGTGGAAAATTTATTCGTAATTCAATTTGGAAAGATTTTTGACTTTTACATCGAAATTTGTGGAATTCCATCGAAGGAATTAACGACGTAAGAAAATAGTAGATGGAATAAAAATAAATATAATGGGAAATTTATTCATATTGGAAATTCGTAATTCAATTTGGAAACATTTTTGATTTTCCGTCATGGTTTAGAATCAAAAATGTTTCCAAGTTGAATTACGACTTAATTTGTCACCTTGTTTATTTTTATTCCATCTATTGTTATTTTATTGCATCATTAATTTCTTCTAAGGAATTAATTTTCCATCATGGTTAAAAATCAAAATTGTTTCTAAATTGAATTATGAATTTCTATTATGAATTAATTTTCCAACATGTTTATTTTTATTCCACTTATTATTTTATTTTATCGTTAATTTCTTCTAAGGAATGAATTTTCCATCATGGTTAAAAATCAAAAATGTTTCCAAATGGAATTATGAATCTGCATGATTAATTAATTTTCCATCACGTTTATTTTTGTTCCACCTATTAATTTATTGCATCGTTAATTCCTTCTAAAAAATTCATATTCCATCGAAATTTGTAGAAAAAAATTTGTAAGAAAAAACAAAATTTGTAAAAATCAAAAATGTTTCCAAATGAAATAATGAATTTCCATTATTAATTAATTTTCCATCATATTTATTTTTATCCCACCTATTATTTTATTACCTCATTAATTCCTTCTAAAAAATTCATATTCCATCGAAATTTATGGAAAAACCATCGAATTTCAAAAATTTCGAAATTCTATACAGCTGCCGCGGTCTGGAAATTCATGGCGGGTATTTTTTTTCCAGTTTCAGCAGTAAAAAAAAACATAAAAATTAATTCCTTCGAAGAAATATAATTTTCCATCACGACCAAAAATCGAAAAAGTTTCCAAATTTTCCAAAAATGGGGAAAAAAGCCCCTCCACGAATCTCCAAACCTCGGCAACTGTACAAATTCATAATTTACAATTAATCGTTCGATTCAGACACAGAATGCCCCCGACGTTGGAAGGACAGATCACGATGGAAAAAACGCCGTCGTACTTCGTGACAGCGGAAGTGCCAAGAAGAGTGCAACACATGAACCGCAAGGCCAAGTTGATAGTGGTCGTGCGAGATCCGGTGACGAGGGCCATTTCCGATTACACGCAAGTCAAGAGCAAACGAAAGAACATGCCGAGGTTCGAGGACCTTGCCTTCGTCAACGGATCGCAGATCGTGGACACCACCTGGGCTCCTCTGAAAATCGGCGTTTACGCGAAACACCTGGAGAGATGGTTGCGGTACTTCTCGTTGTCACAAATCCTATTCGTTTCCGGGGAACGTCTGATCAGCGACCCCGTGATCGAAGTCACCAGAGTCCAGGATTTTTTGGGCCTGAAACGAGTCATTTCCGAGAAGCATTTTTACTTCAACGCCACTAAGGGGTTCCCGTGTCTCCTCAAATCCGAGGAACGAGCGACGCCTCATTGTTTGGGTGAGCAGGCAAATTTTTGTAATAAAAATATTGTGTCAAATTTATTAGAAATTTATAAAATTTTATTTTTTTCTTAATTATCAACAGGAAATTTCAAATTATTTACATTTTAAATTATTTATATTTATATTAATTATTCGTATCCAAATTAATTTAATTATTTATATATTTCTTTTAATTATTCACAGGAAAAAATAAAGGGAGGAGCCACCCCCATATCGACGCCATCGCGATCGAACGGTTGCGAGATTTTTATCGACCCTTTAACCAGCGATTCTATCAATTAACTGGAATGAACTTCGGTTGGATGTAAAGAAAAAATTGCGTATCAACGGTTGCATCTCGAAAAATTGTTGCACGATTGCTTCGACTATCCTCGGGCGGAATTTACAATCAATTATTATGCGATAAAGTGCAGATGCTCGAACGTTCATTGTAACGCGTGTGGAGGTGGTCCTTAAAAACATATCAACAGTACAAAAAAAGAAGGAGTAGAACACGTTTAGAAATTTTTGAATTTTCGAACAACCCAAAAAAAAAGAGAGAAATCTTGAATGACTAGTATCAAATTTGGCCTTTAGCCATTGTTCGGTTGGGACGAAAATTACAACGACTTTTTTGACAGATTGTTTATTCGAGGAGAAGAAAATCGCAAGAATAAGAGAAAAAAAAATAAAAATCGTTCGAAGGAAATGATCGAACGAGAAAAATCTCAATTTCCAAAAAAAAAAAACAAACATATCGTTTAGGTTAAAGCGGAAAGCAAAATCGCGTCAATTTCGAAGAAAACGAATTTCGAATAAATTATTATAATGGAATTACACATATTTATGAGGCGGTGACTTAGAGAAAATTGTACATTTTTTGCTAAAATTCGAGTTAGCGGTAAGTAGAAGGTTTAACTAATTGAAGGGGGAATAAGTTTTGCATTTCGGTACCGATTTTCAAATTACGTTTGATTTTCGAATATAAAGGAGAGTTTACGTGAAAGTTTTCCTATAAAATACATCGAAATTTCGGAAAGTGGGTTCCGTCTCCGTAAGGGAGTCCCTGTACAACAGTAGAATTTGAGTTCCTAAAATTAGAGAGAATTTAGAGAGATTCTATTTCTTTTCCCGATACCCAAAAACAAACTGACGTACATTCCTCAAATTCATCCCTTCTGAGAAATACCCGCGGGAGACGTCTCGCAGAGTTCGCTGGAAGATGCTGTTTTAAAATTTCAGCGGTCGACTATTTTAAGGTTCGAACCAAACGTCTATATTGAAAGAAAGAAAAAAAAAAGGAAGACTAATATTGAACATTTTTACAAACGCCTTCGAGTTGAAAATAGTATTAATTAGTTGGTACTTCGACGATACTGAATTAGTCGGTGCTGCGGTATTATTAAATATCAACTATTGGAGTAAATTCATGTCATGGGTTTTCGTGAATAATATCAACAAAATATCGTCCATATTTGGTAGGAATTATGTAGGAAGTCTTACAACGATCCCCAAAAAAATAATCGGCACGATTGTTAACGTAAAATAGTGCAGAGAAAGAATTGTTATTAGTATTTACTATATTTATTTATTATATATTGAAATTTATTTAGGTTAGATATGATTCACAAATAATTTCTCTCATTTTTCATCTTTTTAGCCAAGGATAATTTTCGAATTTTTCGAGTGACACTTAAAAAAAAGGGGGTAATTGATTTTTAAATAATTTAATTAATCCCTTTTTAAACAAGGCTCTTTATAAAAATTAAGTTTGACCGATTATAAGTTATCAGGCTCATTTTTATTAGGGTTATTATAATTTATAAAACGTGGCTTTTTATAAATAAAATTTTCAAAAAATGTAATTTATTTAAAATTATAAAATTTGATTGATATTGTTATGATTTTTTGGGGCCACGAAAATATAAAATTTCCGGTTCCAAAATATATTTATGTAAAAATTGGTTTTTAGACGACACTACCCTTATTTTGTTCCCCAATTGATCCATTTTTCGTGACAATTGGAAACTTTATGTTGAAAAAAAAAATATTGTTCCGATACAATTTACAAATTATTTTTCTGATTTTTCATCTTTTTAGCCAATGATAATTTTCGAATTTTTCGAGTTACATTTAAAAAAAGAGGGGTAATTGATTGTTAAATAAATTTAATTAATCCCTTTTTAAACGTGGCTCTTTATAAAAATTAAGTTTGACCGATTATAAGTTATCAGGCTCATTTTTACTAGGCTTATAATAATTTATGAAACATGGCTTTTTATAAATAAAATTTTCAAAAAATGTAATTTATTTAAAATTCTAAAATTTGATTGATATCGCTATAATTTTTTAGAGCCACAAAAATATAAAATTTTCAATTACAAAATATATGTATGTAAAAATTGGTTTTTAAGCGACACTTCCCTTATTTCGTTTTCCAATTGATCCATTTTTCGTGACAATTGGGAACTTTGTGTTTAAAAGAAAAAAAAGTATTGTTTCGACGACGAGTGATAAATAAGGATAAACAAGCATATCATATGAAGAAAAAAAAAGAAAAAAAAAAGAGGAGTGGAAAATGGGAAAATTATGAAAACGCAGCAGGATGCTTTTGCTCAAATTACAAGTAGGACAAATGATAATGTATAGGGGGAGGATGATTAAGTAAGGAAATTATACAACGCTATTATCGATAACACGTATCGTCAGTATTTATTTATCATTCATTGCACATATGTACGTAACGTTATATTTAAAAAAAAATGTAAGAATCGAGGAAATAAGGGGTTGTAAAAATAGAGTCTACAACTATTTACCTTGGACCTGTGTAAAACGAGCAATATTTTAGGGTTACGAATAAACATCAGTATCATTATTATTATACGAAAAGACAAAAAAATTTTCGCTTCAATTTCTGACCCTCTCCAATTCCTCCCTTCGTTACCGTAAAAAAATCAAGGGTGAAATTTTTACGCCCTCGTTGGAACGAAATTGTACGGATTCGTTTAAAAAAATAGACGCAATTTAACGAATCCCTTTTTTTTATCTTTTCATAAAAAAAAAATAAATAAAAGTTTAGCACAAGGGAGGATTTTTTTTAAAGAAATTATATTTTTCCCGAACGGAGCACCCGGTGGAGGCAATTGGGGAGCTTCGAAGGAACGATATTATCTCGCAGTCAACGGTCGGATGAATTTCATTCGCGCGGGTGTAGTGTTTTATTAAATTACGCAAATCCCAATTTTTTTTTTTTTTTCTTGGCAGCTTTTCCAGGCTGGATCAACATTTTCGTCGCAATGCAGTGCCGGGGTGTGTCTGCCAAGGAAAAAAGTCAGCGAGTAGTAAAAGTCAACGCTACGAGTGTTCGCCGTTTGCACTTTCCTGCGATTTCAGGAAATTTGCATAACTCGAACTCCAAATATTTGAAAGGAAAAAAGAAAAAAAAAAGAAAATAGAACCGGCTGGATTTAAATGAAAGAAGCGACACAATTCCTGCTGGATACTTTCGCGCCGTTTTATTAGCTCCTTTTTCTACACTTTCTTACAAAATTATCACAGTATCTTTCAAACTTAACTTATGTACACGTTGCCAGGGATTTTCGAAATTAAGCCTTGGCCGCTTTTTTTTTTTTTCCTAACATTAATTATCATCGTAATGGGACACATACGTAATTCTAATAATACAACATCACAACGTGTTATATACCACACACACACACGCACACAAATACACACACACATACTCGCTTCTAATATGACCTTTTTCCGATTAAAAAATATATTTCGAGTGCATTTTCTTTCTCGTATCCAATTTTGCCGGATATCCTGCAGCTTTTCTCCAAACTTGGTTGCTCGCTTTTAAAGGAACGCGTTAAAAAAAAAATTTTTTTTTCAAGGACCTTCTAAGTGCTTACATTATATTTGGCTTACTCGTGTAACTTAACAATAAGCAAATGGATGCCTTTCATCCACGTTGTCGTTATATAACGCAAGGATGTTACGTTGGAAAGTGCATAAGAAATACTGCAAAATTCTTCGCTTGAAATAACAAATTTCGTTTATTATTTCAAGCAGTTTCTCTGTTACAGAAAATTTTTTTACTGTCGTTACGAAATTTTCTGCAATTATTCGCAAAATTGGTTTTCTGGAAGAAAAAAGTTATTTTATGAAAAAAAAAAAAAAATACGGAAACAATTCCACAAATACTGACATTTGATTGCATAAAATAAAATGAAACGGAGAACGCGAATTTCATCAATTTCGAATTGATTCAGTGAAAATGATCGTATACCAAAAAAAATAGAGTATAATTTCTGCAATTATTCGCAAAATTGGTTTTCTGAAAGAACAAAATTATTTTATGAAAAAAAAAAAATTACGGAAACATTTCCACAAATACTGACATTTAATTGTATAAAATAAAATGAAACGGAGAACGCGAATTTCATCAATTTCGAATTGATTCAGTGAAAATGATCGTATCCCAAAAAAAAAAGAGTATAATTTCTGCAATTATTCGCGAAATTGGTTTTCTGGAAGAAAAAATAATTTTATGGAAAAAAAAAAAAAAAATACGGAAACAATTCCACAAATACTGACATTTAATTGTATAAAATAAAATGAAACGGAGAACGCGAATTTCATCAATTTCGAATTGATTCAGTGAAAATGATCGTATACCAAAAAAAAAAAGAGTACAATTAATAATTATAAATTCAAAGGTATTTTCCGTCTCTCTCTCGAAATACCAAAATACTGCTGATGGCGAGACTAATAACATAAATTACATTACGTTTAAAAAACAAAGTGCCGCACGGATATTTATTAATAAAATGATCATCGGAGCTTTATCGTGCTTGCGAGCGTTGCCAGTCGTTTAATGCTAAATTCGAATGACGCTGCAGCACTTCCATCATCGTTAATACGCGATGTCAAAAGAAAGTGACGACGACAACGCGCATTTTCGAAGTAAAAAAGCGGATAACGAAATTTACGCGTTTGTGCTTTTAAAAATAGTAGCTCCACTTTTTTTTCCTCCCATCTCTTCAATTAAATATTTACTATGTACAATTTTAACACATTTTTTTTTCTCACCACGAATCATTTAACGTCAACGAATAACGATTGACTCGTGAATTTTTTTTTTTTTAATAACGTTTTCCAATTTTATATTTCATTCGCGGGATAAAATTTAAAAAAAAAAGAGGCGGAAATAAAAATGTTTATAATTTTTTTTCCAAATCGGGAATAAAAATATAAAATTGGAAACAGTTTCACTGGACATTCCTTCCGGTTCGGAATTAGCTCGTTGCAGGAACGGAGGTCTAATTTCGCTCCTCGATAAATAAAACAACGTCGAGCTAATATTATTAACGAATGAATTTTGTACAGCTTTCAGAAGGAAATCCGTGTGTTCGTTTTTTTTCATCGTCCATTTGGTATCGAAAATTTGCGATCGTGACGCGGAATGAATCCCAACGATATTTAGGAACTCTCTCGCAGCTTAAAATGGAGTAAAAAGCAGTAAATATGATACTGAAATGCTTTTAGCTCGGAATGCATTTTTAATCCTTCACCTCGAAATTTGTATATTTTAATGGTTCCGTGAAATCAATCGAAAATCCGATTAACCGTGAAAGGGATGCGAAAAATAATTGGGGGCATAAATATAATTTAGGGACAATTGAAAAACATTTCCTACTCATTTTTTTCTTGCCGATTTTCTCCTTCGTTTTGAAAATTATCATTTTTTCGAATTTTCTTATTTTAAATATTCGATGAAAAATTTCGAATAAGTAGAAATCGAAAATTTTGTGACACGGAAACACCCGAAAATTTGTCAATTCGGAATTTTCTTATTTCAAATATTCGATAAATATTTCGAATTAGTAGGAATCGAAAATTTTGTGACACGGAAACACCCGAAAATTTGTCATTTTGGAATTTTCTTTTTTTAAATATTCGATAAATATTTCGAATAAGTAGAAATCAAAAATTTTGTGACGCGGAAACTTTGTCATTTTCGAATTTTCTTATTTCAAATATTCGATAAATATTTCCAATAATTAGAAATCGAAAATTTTTTTGGTACGGAAACCCCGAAAATTCGTCATTTCTCCCTTTTTCTTTCTCAAAATCGAGGCGAATGCACTTACAGTGGCTTTTTTCGATACCAAAAGGACGAGATCTCACCTTTTTGGGGCGAAAAATAATTTACAACCGCAAATATTTCTACAAACATCGAAATCTGCACCTCGGGTGAATATTCCGCTTTAAAATGACTCCCTCTCCTTTTCAACAAAGGACTTTCGGTTCCACGGTTTTTCCGTAACCAGCCGGAAAAAAAAATGTCCTGCACCCTTTCGTTCCTCTATGCGGTTAACGCATCTTGTTTGATTTGCTTAAAATATCCTCGGTCCTTCAGGAGATCGTCCAAGGCGTCCTGGGTGTAGTACACCACGAAATCCGTGGGTGCCACGCCCTCGAAAACCGCGTAAACCGACGGTTTCAGGTTGTAGAAGAACAAGGGCTGTCCCCGAGAGGCGAAATCCTTCGTCAGCGTTTCCACCACCGTCGCCGCGGTGAAATCGGCGCCGTAAATGTGGGAGCAATCTATGACGACCGGTGTTTCGACACTTCCGGCGCGTTTGCTGTACTTCGTTACTAAATTACGCACGTAATCCACCGACGGGAATATCAGGCACCGGTCGGGTGTCAGCATCAGGTACTCGACCCCTCGACAAGTCTGCGCAAAATTTCAACCCGATGCTCAATAAATGTCTTACGTAGAAATTGTTCCATTTTATGCGAAAATCGATAATTTTGCTCGAGACGGAATTTACAGATTTTCTTGTTAAATTGAGAAATTTTCATTAATAATATTAATGACTGTGAGTCGGGATTGTTTCTTTAAAAAATTTAAACTTTCTATGTATTTTAAATTGAAAATTAAGAAAGAAAAAAAAGAAATTATTTTGGAAAATGGAAAATTCACCATTAGCTTCTCCACGGAAATTTTTGGACGAGCCGCGTGGTAGAGGATGAAAAGGACGTTGATTCCAACCCCGCAAAGGATTCCCACTTCCAGTTGCAGGACCAAACATGCCACGAACGTACCCAAACCCGGTATCAAGTCGGACTCTGAAAAAATGAGAGGAAAGGATTTTTCAAGTCCGAACTTTTTTTTTTATGGAATTCGCAATAACTTTTTTTTTGCAACAGTTACTACGCAGAAAAAAAATATGTTATTGATTCGAGAAGAAAATTATCGAAGGCTGTCGCAAACATTTACATTTGACAGTTGTTCTATCTGATTTTGTCACCGAAATAATGACAAAATTCCTCGACACTGTTTGTAAAAAAACTATTTCGAAAAAAAGAATTAATTTTAACCTGGAAAATAATTCGAAATTAAAATTCCAAAAATCGTCTTTTGACACCTTTTGGAATTTTAATTTCGAATTATTTTCGAGCTTGAAATTCCAACACCTCCAGTTTCTGGATTTGAAAAAAAGAATTAATATTAACCTCGAAAATAATTTGAAATTAAAATTCTAAAAATCGTCTTTTCACACCTTTTTCAAATTTTATTTTCGAATTATTTTCGAGGTTGAAATTAATCTTTTTTCCAAATCCACAAACTGGAGGTGTTTAGTGGAGCAATTATGCCTCTATAAAAAATTTGGAATTAGTTGGAAAAAATCTATTTTAACTATAATTCTGTATTTTTGCTTTTGGATTTTTCATCAATTAGAATAATTAGCGCGGTAGAAATGGTGTTAAACAAATGTACCGGATACTTGAGGCATTGTTATTGCTATTGTATCAATTTTATTTTTCTGAATTTGGCTACTGTAGCTGAAACGCGGTGGATTTTTTTTTCAAACTACGAGCCCCCATAACGCAGCATTTTAGGTGCAAATTCCAGTTTTTTTTTCAATAACTTTGTTTCTGGATATGCCGTCACAATGTAGGCAAAACTAAAATAATAACGATTTCAAAAATAAAATATATAAAAATCCAAACCATGACATCCAGATGCCACGCAGCAATTTTCGTCTTTTGACAATAATTAATCAATAATTGTCACCATTTTTTATAACAATTTAATTGGTTTTTTTTTACAATCAGTTTTTTTTTCATAACCAATGTATCAACCACACTGTAATACTTATCGTTAGAAAAATAAACTGTGTCAAAACAAAAAATCCTAACGCAGCAAAACGTTTTTTGACAAATCCCAAATTTTCAGCATTTCTTATCACGATGTCAACAAGAAATTCGGTGGAACGGAGAAACCGGTAACCATGCGAACACCGCTATGGAAGAATAGTTTGAAAAAAAAAAGGAAATTTTACCGTAAACACTTACTTTTAGTCCGCCACATTGGTTTTACGACTTTCACTTCAACCATGAAGATAACCGCGGCTATGATGATTGCTGCCAAAGTTGCACGCGGAATGTAGCTGAAGTACGGCGTGAGGAACATGAGGGCCAAAATCACCAGAGCGGCTGTGGGACAATTTCAAAGCACTTTGTTAGGGTGTCCCGTAAGTTCTTTCCGCGCCACGCTACGTACGACCTCGAGCCGGAGAGGAAGAAACTTATGGGACACCCTAATGAATTACCAATTTTTCGTTCTCATGAATTCCATTACCGGGAATTTTGGTATTCCAGTATTTTCGTAGGACGCGTAATCGGTCGTACCGATTGAAGTGTAGGAACAAGCACCGAGGCGTTATTAAAAAAAAAAAAAAAAGAAAGAAATTGCATAAACGAACAAAGCCGATCCAATAACGTTATCGTGGAAGAGCGAGTTGATAATAGGGTATATCGCGGAGTAGCTCCGGTGGGATCGTAAAGCGCTCCGGATAAGCATCTTCCAGTGAATTACCTGTATAGAGACCACCCATGGGAGTCCTAACTCCAGAAGCGTTATTAACGGCGCTCCTGCTGAGCGAGCCAGCGCCGGGAAACGCTTGCACGAACGAATTTCCTATATTGGAGATGCCGATCGCGAGCAGCTCCTGAGTGGCATCGACCGACTTCCCATTGGCTGCGAATCGAAGGAAAAAAAGCGTACAGTCATAGCTCATTACCGGGAGATAAATATAATTAATATCCAGGCAGGAGCGAAGTGAAAGGAAGTCGTAGGCTCGATGATGTGCAAGAAAATAGCGTCCAAGGTTCGGGTCCCGTCGAGGGTTCGAATCCAAGGCGATTTTTCGATAACAAGTGGAATATTTACCGAAAGCCTTGCAAATGGCGACGTCCTCCATGAGAGAAATCAGCGGTAGGATGAGAATTCCGCTTCCCAAATTCGTGCACATTTCGACAAAGGAAACGCTCGTGCTGTTGTCCTTGGTGTAGCCGAACGGTGGCAACTGGACCGATGGCATTCCGCCAGGGATGTATCCTGGAACATCGCGACGGAGGAGATAAGTAAGATCTAAGCTCTTTTTGCGGCGTGTTCGGATTCGGTATCGGCGTAAACAATATTTTTCTCGTTCAATGCTAACGATAAATCAAGCATCGACGCTTCTCTTATCGAAGGTGCAATCGAATAAATTGGAATGCATTATAAGCTCTTGATTTATTTATCGTCCACTTTGTTTTCATGTCGGACTAAAAATTAAACTTAACGGTACGAAGCAAATAAAAAGATTAGAATCTATTAATTGGAAATCTATTCCGAGCGAGACCCCGTTTAATTGCACGAAGAAGAAAAAAAATGCGATGGGAAGCGATCAAGGAAATGAAAATTTATTTACTCGGATTTTATGTTCAATGATTATTTTTCAATTTCATAATTACTCGAATGTCGTATACCATTATTGGCACGCTCTAATGGTTTTGATTGGAAATTATTTTTTTTTTTTAAGCAACTAAGGGGAAACGAGGATATTTGGAATAATGGTTCTTTTTTAAGAATTGCTATTTTTGTACTCGTATTTTATGGCGTTCGATTATTTTTAAATTTTATAATTATTCAAATGTCGTATGTTATTATTATTGGCAATTTCTAATGGTTTTAATTGGAAATTATTTTTTTTTAAAGCAACTAAGGGGAAATGAGGATATTTGGAATAATGGTTCTTTTTTAAGTATTGCTATTTTTGTACTCGTATTTTATGGCGTTCGATTATTTTTAAATTTTATAATTATTCAAATGTCGTATCTTATTATTATCGGCAATTTCTAATAGTTTTAATTGAAAATTATTTTTTTTTAAAACAACTAAGGGGAGCGACTAAGGGGAAATGAGGATATTTGGAATAATGGTTCTTTTTTTAGGAATTGCTATTTTTGTACTCGTATTTTATGGTGTTCGATTATTTTTAAATTTTATAATTATTCAAATGTCGTATGTTATTATTATTGGCAATTTCTAATAGTTTTAATTGAAAATTATTTTTTTTTAAAAGCAACTAAGGGGAGCAACTAAGGGGAAATGAGGATATTTGGAATAATGGTTCTTTTTTAAGAATTGCTATTTTTGCACTCGTATTTTATGGCGTTCGATTATTTTTAAATTTTATAATTACTCGAATGTCATATATTATTATTGTTATTGGCCATTTCTAATGGTTTTAATTGATAACTTTTGTTCTTTCTTGAAAATGCAACTCAGGGGAGGAAAAATAAATGTCATATATTAATTATTGGCAAACCCCGATAGTTTTAATTGATAATTTTTGTTTTCCTTGAAAATGCAACTAAGGGGAGGGAACATAAATAAAAAAAATGAAAAAAAAAAATAGATGTATATAAATATTTAAAATCAGAATATTCGGAATAGCGGTTCCTCTTCAAGACCCGTCGAATTGCGTGCACCTTGAAAAATTCAACAACGTCTGTAGCTGCAGCACCCTTGAGAAGCCAGACGTTGAAATAAAGTGGCAGACTATCGGGCGAACGAGGACCGTAATTTCAAGCGTTTGTTTAAACACGACGATGGGAATAAAAATAAAACAGATGTAATTGTAACAAATAACCGGTTTCGAGAGAGCTTGTGTGCTATTTTTGGGAGCCGAACCGCGCTAGCGGCAGGTGAAAACTTCTATTTCACCGGTATCTTACCGATCAGCTTGAAGGGCGAATTGTCGGTGAAGCTGTAGCCCAAGATTCCGCAAAGGACGACGAGTAGGGCGTTCCTGGAGGTGCTCGTCAGCCAGAGGATCTTGTTGACGACCTTGTGTTTCGTCGTACGAAGCTCCTTTTCTTCGGGACCGACCTCCACCGAAGCCAGCATCTGATAAAAATTGAAAATTTCGTTAAAATTTGACGATTTTTCCGCGACTCGAATTCGCTAATTACGGTTTTCGGGGTTTCAAAGAATTTTACCGTTGCCGGTAAGATTGAAAATGAAAATATCGCTATGGTCCTACCCGGAGGATGAGGAGAAGAGCGATGCACGTTGCACCGAGAGCTGCGTCCCAAGCAGAAGTTTCGTTAACACTCGCGGCAATGCTTTTCCACATCTGAAGGAATGTTGCACCTTTTGCTGGGATGCCCAGGATGTCTTTCACCTGAGACGTGACGATGATCAGAGCCACTGCCGACGTGAATCCAGAACTGACTGGACCTGAGACGAAATCTATGAGGAATCCTAGGACCAGAGAATCATTTTGTTATAATAATTTATTAGTCGTTATTAATTTTTTGCGTCGCAAAGCGCCCCAATAAATAATATGTTATCATTTTGAAAAAATTGTAATTAAAACACAAAATTTTAAATTTAAGGGAAAAATGAAAAAATCGAATATAAAAAAAACATATTCATAAATAATAATTCTTGGTGAAGAAGTGCAAAAATTATGAGCGTGATTTTAAATTTAACACGGGCCAGAAAAAATCGAATAGAAAAGAAACATATTTATAAATAATAATTCTGGGTAAAGGAGCTGCCCATGTAAATCCAGAACTGACTGGACCTGATACAAAAATCTACAAGGAACCCTAGGACCAGAGAATCATTTTGTTAAAATAACTTATTAGTCGTTATTAATTTTCTGCGTCGCAAAGCGCCCCAATAAATAATATGTTATCATTTTGAAAAAATTGTAATTAAAACACAAAATTTTAAATTTAAGGGAGAAGTGAAAAAATCGAATATAACAGCAAAATATTCCTAAATAATATTTCTGGGTGAAGAAATGCAAAAATTATGCGCGTGATTTTAAATTTAACACGAGCCAGAAAAAATCGAAGAGAAAAGAAACATATTTATAAATAATTATTCTGGGTAAAGGAGCTGCCCAGGTAAATCCAGAACTGACTGGACCTGATACAAAAATCTACAAGGCATCCTAGGACCAGAGAATCATTTCGTTATAATAATTTATTAGTTGTTATTAAATTTCTGCGTCGTAATTAATACAAGTAATTTTAAATTTAACTTTGGAATGAAAAACTCGGACATAAAAGCAACATATTCATAAATAATATTTCTGGGTGAAGAAGTTGCCGTCCTTCGATCTCGATCCCATTGAAAATCCGCAACGAAGGCGAGAGACCTATTTCTTATCGGACTTCGAGTCGAGCAATTGTCTTCCAACGACTGAGATTAATTTTTTTTTTTAAGAACCACTTTTACAATGGTTCGAGCGATTTACGGACACTCGGTCTTATTTTTTTTAAAACCCAATTGCAACCGAAACGCGGTGGCATAAAAATGCACTGCGATAAAAATACACGCACGCGATGCAATTTCTCATTCAAAGTCATTCCGGTTCTTAAGACGAAATCATTCGTAACCATTTCCGACAGGCTCAGAAGGCTGCGTGTTCATTTTTCGCTATCGAGGGCCGGACTGGTTATTCTTGCTTTTTATTTTTCCTCGTGTGGGACCTTCCGCGTGGGTAGGTTCAAGCAAAAGTGATTAATGACGATTTTCTTACCGAGTCCGAAGATCCCCATAAGTAGTTCAATGATTCCCGCTATGAAACACAACAAAATCGCATGTTCCGCGGGATGATCCAAATTTCCGACTGTCTGGTAGGTCAGCAATGAGACGATAGCGGTGGGCCCGAAAGGAACGTCCTTGCAGGACCCGAAAAATATGTACAAGAAACATCCAAGAAAACTACCGTACAACCCGAACTGAAAAAAAAACCAGAATAATTAGTATTTTTTTTTATAAAACGCAAAGACCAAAAATTGAATAATAAATAAAATAAAAATAAAAATTTTCAAAACGACCCAAGTCCATTTTCGAATTTTTTGCTGTTAACTGTAATAACCTGTGCCACGTGAAATTAGCTGCCCTAAAAAAATTTTTTTTTTTTTTTTCGAAATTTAAACAAAAATGGACTTGGGCCAGTGTCAAAATTTTAAATGGCTCAATTTAATACCATTGCTTGTAGACGCCGAAAAAAAATGTCTAGTAATTGTTTGCTAAATACTTCCAAAATAAATTAAATTAAAAAAAAAAATTGTAATTGTCCTTTTAACGTAACGATTAAAAAAAACTTTTTATCTTTCAAGTAATTAAATAATTAGTGTTTTTATTTTCTTTTTTTTCGGAGCAAAAAAAAAAAATTTCCATGTTGCAGAAATTTTCTTGTAACTCTCATAATTAAATGCAGTTGAAATTGACATTTTTTTTTCTTCTCGAGGATACTAATGATAAATAATTGGCATTGCATATTTGATGAATGGAATTTCCGATATCTCACAATCGGTGACGGAACAACTTCGCTCGTGCCATTAATTTTTTTTTTCTCTCCATTTGTTCGGATACTGACCTGGGGCGATAATCCAGCCACGTTGGAATAGGCTAATGACTGTGGAATTACAGTCAAACCTACGGTAATTCCAGCCACAAGATCTCCTAAAGCGTCTTCTACGTCGTACCTTGGTAACCACCTTAAAATTGGTAGCCTTTTATATAGAGTTTTCTTTGTACAAACACCTTTGACACGTCTACTTGTGTATCGAATTACCGAACTAATGAGACTACTTTGACCCTTGACTTCGTCATCCCCTGGCTCAGCGACCACTTGAAAGAAAACAAGCATTTTTTTTAATTTTTCCTGCATCGTTGGAAATTTTATTTTCATATTGATAATTATTACCTATAAACAAAATCATTTTTTTTTATAATTATATTGTTTCGAATGAAACTGCAAAAAAACTATATTATGGGTTTTATATTTTTTCATAGATTATATATTTAATTACGACCTTGATAATTAATAGAAGTTTATAGAAAACAGATTTTTGTTAATTTTTCCAGCATCATTGGGAATTTATTTTGATAATTATAATTATTATCTATAAACAAAATCATTTTTTTATAATTATATTGTTTCGTATTAAACTGCAAAAAACTGTATTATAGATTATATTTTTAATCACAAGGCGAATAATTAATTAATTACTCTCAATATTGAAATACAACGAGGATTCAAAGATAACCTTATTTTTTCTTTTATTTCCGCGTCAATTATTAATTTATAGAAAATCCCGCGATTGCTTGACGACGACGAGAGACAAATCAGTTACCGTATTTTAATCGCGAGTCCGTAATATTGGTATTGAGATAAATAATGAAAAAGAATTTTTATTGAAATATCAATAATCATCTTCATTAATCTCTCTTGACAAATCGTTATTGCCTCTGCCATCCGTCTTCTCCGAACGTTCAAATAAAAAATATATAATACTCAATAAATATGAAAATATGAAAAAATTCAATTAGAAAAAAATCGAAAATAATTATATAATTATAATGTCCGTTTGATTCAAATTAATTTCTATTTAATATTTCTATTTTGGTTTCAGCCAATCATAAAAAATCTAAAATAATTATATGCAATATCCGATTGATTCAAATTAATTTATATTCAATATTTCTATTTTGGCTTCAGCCAATTATTAAAAAATCGAAAATAATTATATACAATATCCGTTTGATTCAAATTAATTTATATTTAACATTTCTATTTTGGTTTCAGTCAATTATTAAAAAATCTAAAATAATTATATACAATGTCCGTTTGATTCAAATTAATTTATATTCAATATTTCTATTTTGGTTTCAGCCAATCGTTAAAAAATCTAAAATAATTATACAATAATGTCCGTTACATTCAAATTAATTTCTATTTAATATTTTTATTTCGGTTTCAGCCAATTATTAAAAAATCTAAAATAATCATCTACAATGTCCGTTTGATTCAAATTAATTTATAATTAACATTTCTACCATTTTAGTTTCAGCCAATCGTTAAAAAATCTCAAATAATTATATACAATATCCGTTTCATTCAAATTAATTTATATTCAATATTTCTATTTTTTTTTTCAGCCAATTATTAAAAAATCTAAAATAATTATATACAATATCTGTTTGATTGAAATTAATTTCTATTTAATATTTCTATTTTGCTTTCGATGCCACGCGCGGAGGGGTCCAATAATCGTTGCAAGGAACTGGACACTGTGTACAATCATTTCCGCGAGCGAGTGTCCGTTCCTTTGTTAAGAAACAATAACGCGGAGTTTATACAATTAAAAGCTCATTTATCATTACGTCTACGATAAAATTATGGCAACATTATTTATTCGACAGCTCGGTTTCATGGACGAGCGTCGCATAGAAGAGCAGTGAAGAGAAAAAAAAAGAAGAAAAAAAAAAGAAGAAAAAAAAAGAAATAAGCCTGAGATTAGGCCGCTAATCCATTATTCGAGCGATTTATTGCCAGGCATTTATGTATCGCGCACCTTGTACTGTATCACTTTATCTGAAACGATCGTCAAAGCTTTGTGCGCTCAGGTACTTCGAGTCACATGATACAAATGATTGTTTTCCGTTACACAATATCCGACACCCTCGCTAATGACGCGATAAAACTAATGTGCTGAATATAAGTATCTCGCGGACACAAATGCGCTCGGACACGGATAAGCAGATTGAAATCGAAGATTTTTCGTTGCGCAATAAGTTTCAGCATAAAAATAATCGTAAAAGTACAAGCACGCCGTCGTTCAGCAATAAAATACATTTATACCGGGGACGCTCATTTATTGATCGCACCTGAATCGCTCGCGTCAGATATAGCGCGATCGTAAATTATTATCCTTAATTAGCGCCAAAAAAAAAAAAGAAGAAAAATGAATCGTGGGTCCTTTGCTACTCACTTTGCTGGCATCCTCGCGGCATACAATGAAAATCAATTTCGACTTTATTATTATTGCTGGTAGTCTGTCCGGGTCAAATAATTACGTTACATATCAAATTTTCCAGGAAACGATTTGCTCCCGATTGATTCTCTACGTCTTGGTTCGAGAAAAATGGATTATTGTAATTTTCTGCCATTTTTCAAGTCAAGACGAAGTCACAATTTCCATAGTATTAATAAATTTGCTTGAAATCGTACGATAAATATTTGCTTCGCGCGTTTCAAAAGAACGTCGTTTTCAGATTTTCTTTTTTTTTTCTTTTTTTCTTCCACGGATTTAATTTGTACTTCAAATAAACGCGTATTCGGAAAAAAGAGAGAGAGAGAGAGAGACGATGCGATTTTTTACCTTGCCGCTCAGTTAATGTGGCTAACCTGCGCGGCTAACCGTGAAAATTTTTTTCGCGCCGATAAAATTTTACGACATTATCCCGCGACAGAAACGCAAATCATTCTGTTGCATAATTTTCGATAATTCCAAGTAATTATAATTTTTTTTAATGAAATTTCGTCTTTTCCGTGATTCCAGTGAATTTCGGTAATTGTCAAATTGGGACATTTCGAGGGTCCATAGCGTATTTATAAAGGTACTCACATATGAAATCCGAGGACCCTTGAATCTCACGGTGGGATCCATGGGAATTGTGGAGCATTTGGGAATTATTTACATGGGCGAGGTTCAAAGTCGTGCCGGATCCGCTCAAACCGTGATTGATGTACCCTCCGTGGATCTTCTCCGATCCACCGTCCCCTACGCTGTCGCCCCCTTTCATTCTGCAAATAATTAAAAAAAAAAGGGATATTCATTAGGCACGAATTACTCAATCAACGATTTCAACGACGAATTGATAATGAATGAAATTGATTATTACAAAGACTGGTAGAAGTAACTTCACTATTAAAAAAAAACGGGAATATTATTTATAATAAAAATGGTCAAAAAAAAATTCTGAAAATCATCGTTACTAATTTTCGAAATTTTTTTTTAACTTTTTTTTTTCTTCTCAATGCTCCTTTTACTCTCCTTCGTGCTAATTTACATTCGATCTCACGGACTCGCGGTAGAAATTGCTTCGGCTACCGCTTTATTGCAGCGATAAGCGATACGCATTATTGACAATAACGACAATGGAAAAAATTCCAGTACCGGCAGGAAATGTTCCCTTCGCCGCCTGGCGCTTAGGGACGAAAATCATGACGAAACGTTTTGGTTTCTTCCGCGAATAAAAACTGTATCGCCTACTGGCACACTTTGTTGGAAGAAAGGAACAATGCAATGATGCAGTTCTTTATTGGCCGTCGTGAATCACGTTAATTGTAAGAAAACGAGCGTCATACTTTTCTCAAATAGTGTCAGAGATCGTAAGTAATGAATTATGCTCCAAAAGGTTTCTACGAAGATTCACAGAGGTCGAGGTCCGCTTTCAGCCTTCATTAGTCATTCCCGTACACTTGAACTCGTTATCGGCAAGGAATATGCCTATTCAAGCTGGTAGATAGTTGTAGACTGATTGGTGTGTACATAGAAATTTCTCCGAGTAGCAGAACACCTTCCATTTTTCGAATGGAATGGAATCTGTAGTTTCCGTGACAGGTAATATGTATAAACGTGCGTGTGTGTATATATGTATGTATGTATGTATGTATGTATGTATGTGTGTATGTGTGTATGTATGCTTGTATGTATGCATGCATGCATGTATGGATGTATGTATCCGTATGTGTGTTAGTGTGTGTGTGTGTGGGTGTGGGTGTGTGTGCGTGTGGGTAAATATTAAGTCGGATATTTATCGATAATGAAACCACGAGTTGGAAATTTTTAAATTAAAAAAAAAAGTCGCGAGACTTTCTATTAATTTCAAATGGGAAATTTCGAAAAATTTAGTGCAGAGGATTTTCCGAATTTTTGTTTTAGATCATTTTTATTATTCACAGCATTTCTGTTTGCTTTTTTTTTTTGGTGAAAATTGAAGGAATTAGTTTTACCTTTTTTTTTATTACCGATGATTTCAATATTTTAATTCCTTGAAAATTGACCTACTATAAAAAAATATCAGATTTCAATAAATGAAATTTTCTACTAAATTTCTGGAAATTCCTTATTTTGCAAAATAAGAAATTTCCAGGAAATAAGTAAATACATTTTCAAGGAATTAACATATTAAAATCATCAACTATGCGAATATCAGTAATAAAAAAAAATAATAACAGCTCCTTCGATTTTCCCAAAGAAAAAAGAACCGAATTACTAGGAATAATAAAATGGGTGTAAAAAAATTCTGAAACTCCTCTTTACCAATTTTCGAAAATTCCAATTTCAAATGAATGGAACTTTGCGAAAAAAGACGAAAAAAGAATACGTATTATAATTTTATGATCAAAGGATTTAAAATATTAGAGTGGCCCATAAGTTTCTTCCTTTCCGACTCGGGGTCGTACATAGCGTGGCGCGGAAAAAACTTCTGGGACACCCTAATAATCATATGCGCCAAATTTAATAAATTCAATAATTCTGATAAAAATTCTATTTCGTGACTCGGAAGGCCACATTTCGGCATCATTTTCTCCTCGAAAGACGCACAATCGCCTGTACGTTGAAATATTTACCCGAAAAGACGAATTAGCGAATTTGTCACACCTGGACATTCGAACCTATACCACATATCCGTGTTTCCACGGCAAACCGCACTGTTTGCGAATCGTCATCGATAAGGAAGCGAGAAGTGTCGGAGGTTCTTCGAAAGTCGAGGTTGCGAATCTCCTCGGGGAGAATCAAAATTTAACTGGAACGGGAAAATATGGAAATAAGGAAAAATGGGGAAACAAATGACGGGTTACATTGACGTGTTCTAAACAGGTGTAATAAATGACGCGAAGGCAACTGTTGTATAATGAACAGTCGACTTATCGATATACGTATGCGTGTCGTAAAAATAATTAGCCTGATAATAATCACCCAGTTCCAATTGCCAGCGCGAAGGCGAAAACTGACGTGGGATCATAATAAAATATTTTCATATTTTGCAAATACGTCATTTATTTATTTTTTATTTTTTTCACAACTCGGCAAAATATTTTCGTTGTCGCAAATAACGCTGACGAGTTGCAACAGTCCCGAGTTTTTGGATCCCGAAAGGGCGGATCTCCGCCGTCGAATTACGCCCATTTGACGTTGGAGGATCGGCTACAAGGGATGTTTACTCCTCGGAGGCATGTTTACCGGCTCAATTAGGCTTATCACTCGTGACGGTCTTTCGAAAACAGAGACCCGTGATTGCCGTTGGCAAATGAAACCACACGCTCGCCTTGAAAATATGCACAATAAGTCAGAGTGTCACGTGTATGTGTGAGTATGCGTGAGTGTATCCCCGATATCGCCTATCTGCCGTAATTGACGAAATGTCACTTAACGACACCCAATAATCCGGGGTTCGATGTGACAACAGGTGGACGAGCGTGACTGCATTTTTTTTTTATCCGAAGCTCGAAGCCGCCGCGGAATCGACGAAGCGATACTCCAAGATGCAGCGTCATGACAATTTTTTTTTCTTTTTTTTTTCATAAGAGGACATAAATTATTATGAAGTAGGTAAATATTTAATTGGAACAACGATTGTTTCGTGGAATTGGAAAATTCACGGTTGGATTCGAACGATCGATCGGTCGATTTTTTTTTTTAGTTTCGGTATTATTGAAACGTATATCGTGGCGATGGTGATAAAAAGTATTTGGAAATTGCTGTATTATTAGTAATAATAATTGTTGAAAAAAAAAAAAGGAGCGTTGCATATATTAACATACATTTTTGTAATTCATTCCTAACGCAAGTAACAAGATCGCCATGTAATGATGCAATCGACTCATAAAATATTAAGTAAGTCATAATCGGATAATCGGAATTCCTCTTCCAGCGATTATATTAGTGTTGTTAAACATCTGCTATAAAACGTTAATTCACTAGTAGTTTCGCCGCAAAAACAACGATTTATCGAACGTGGCTTTGGTTTATTCCAATGGGTGCGTTCAATTTCTTTGTTCCTGGCGTTCATTAGATTATTAAAAATCTGTAAAATTATTTTAAAATTCTCGAATTTATTAAATTATCAAAAAGGTTTAAGATTTCCAATGATTTTTAAATAAAGATTTTTAAAAATCATTGGAAATCTTAATTTCAAATTTTTGAAATTTAGATTTCCAAATTTTGAGAGAATTAAGATTTCGAATGATTTTTAAATGACGATGACGAACCTGCATGTATTTGTTCCATTATATTTTAATCCTTTCCGCAATTGCAGCGGAAACGGGGGACAGGATGGTGCAAACAAAAAAACTACTTTTACCAACAACAAAAAATGTATCAATTTTCCCCTTGATTCAGAAAGCTGCGCATGCCGATGTGGCTATTACGTGAAAACGATATTGTAATGGCTGAGCAGTTATTTTATGTAAGATGCAGCGGTTTCATAAGTTTTTCAGTCTCTCTGCATGTAGATCGATAGCTCTTTTACAATTGCAACGGGTCAGTCGGGCTTGGAAAAACGAAAGGAAATCCACTCAAGTACATTGACAATGAGTTAAGAATCTAGGTGACTCGAGGGAAATTCTTCTTCTCTCCCTGGATTTTTTTTTCTCCTGCGAATTAACGTCATCGGTAGGTATTCCATGCAATTTTATGCAATTTTATTTACTCCTTTATTTATATTTTTATTTTTTTTAAATCTAAAGTGTTTCGAGTAAAATTGAAAAATTTTCAGAAAAAAAATGGAAATTCCAGGATTCTCTCCTAAGCAAATGCATCGACCAAATTTTTGTTGCGCAAATGCAGGTACGGTTCTGGTAAACAACGGGGCCTCTCATCGCCGGTAGGATCTTGTTTCTGGTTCAAGGCTCTATTTTTGGGCCCAACCGACGTGAAACCCTACCGGGGCCTTGCTATACGAAACCCTTCTACTGGTTCTAATCTGGTCCCTGTGAATCACGAATCGCAAAAAAAGAAAAAAAAATTCTGTAGGATTTTTTTTCCTCTCTCTCTCTCTCTTTCTGCATCCACGAATGCATCTGCAGCGGCGACTGCAATCTGTAATAAGCGCTCGGAGCGATCAGTAAAGAATTATTCCGCTCAATTATATCCACTTGTACTAATTTCAATCCTTCAATTTGTTTACTATCGCAGATCTTGCATCGCGACGTGGATTTGAAAAAAAATAGATCCTTTATTTCTTAATTATATAAATTTTTTTTCTTTTCGTTTTTTTTTTGTATATATTTTTTTGTTGTTGTTTTTTTTCTGAATCTTTCGCGAATTTTCCTTTTCGTCGTAATTTTAAAATAGTTTGTTTATAAATAAATAATTAATGAAATTTCATCATTTTTCTAGAAAACTGGAGAAATCATGAAATTCTCATTCTTTGCCTTCGGGTCCTTTATTGGCACAGCAATTGGCAATAAAATAATTGAGGGATTATTTTGTGATGGAGAAAAACAGAAAGGGGGAGAGAGAGAGAGAGAGAGTTACGGCCGATATATCCGACTGTGACTAATTTGCACTTTCAGCAAAGACTCTATCTCATTTGACGCTTTTTGTGAACCGAGCCGTTCAAATATTCCACGATTAAATCATCTCGAATCTTTGTTAGATGTTGTTCACATAGAAACAGCTGTCCGATGACGCGAATATTGACAAAACAAATATTTTTAAAAAAAATATCTGTAGTTGATAAGAATTTCGTCCCATCGTGGTAATTTTTTAAATTATGAATTGCAGTAGAAATTTCAACGTCGAGACAGAATTCCATGGTTTCGAGAAATATGCGGATTTTAGTGACAGTCGTTGTATCCTGGAATTTTTGTTGGGTCACGAAAAAAAAATTCTAAAAATTCTCAAAATTTAAAAATTCGAATATTTATAATCGGTACGAATTTCATCCAAAAGCAAAAACATAGAATTATAATTACAATAGATTTTCTTAATTTATATCAAATTTTTTACAGATGCATAATCGCTCTACCGAGTACCTCCCCTTCGTGGATTTCAAAAAAAGATTAAATTAGACCTCGAAAATAATTTGAAATAAAAATTCTAGGCGTCTTTTGACTTTTTTCGTAAAAATGGTGTTAATGATTTGTACTCCAATTTTTAGAAAAATTATATCGGGTATCCGTAATTTCCAGTATTCCGTGAGTATACGTTTGTTACATATCGCGCATTACATGTGGGCGTAGGAATTATTATGTAAAGGTGTTTAATGTAAATTGATGAAATGATTCCGCAAACGTTCCCCCTTTGTTTCTTTTCTATTTTCCAAATAGGTTTCACGCATGGGTATCATGAAACTGGGAAAGAATGTGCCGTTTCTAGACGACAGACCAGTTATCTAAGCCTGTCACGCGCCTTTGAGAAACTTGAGCCGTCGTAAAGTATTCAATGATGATATCGATTACGCATAAACTTTGGATGCGAATGAAAAATAGTGACGTCCCGGAATTCTCTCCCGTCCAATTTCCCGAGCAAATAATTCAAATACGCTGATTTGAAAAAAAAAACTAAAATATTCAAATCACCGAAACAATAAATAAATTTCTGGAACCCGAAATAAAATAACGAATTAAAAAAAAATAATTCGAGCAATTCGAGATTTATTTTTCAAATGAATCGCGGAAATTTCATTCGTATTTTTATTTCTAACCGTAAGAATAAATATAAAAAATATAAAAATATAAAAATATCCGGTACAAATTATTTTTTTGATGATTCGCTATTTTTTATAAATTTCCTACAATTTTTTTGGATTTTCTAAAATTATCTATTTTGCAAAAACGTTAATAAAAAAATCTGGGGAAAACAAGAATCGCAGGAAAACGTGGATATTATGTGAATCGCGATATCTTTTACGTGATACAATATTATAGTAAATGCCTTCCGCTTCGATTCATTCACGTTTGTCGCTCCTCGACGTATTCGAAAAATGTTTGCGCGATAAGACGAGATTAAATCGACGTTATAACATCTCTTACCTGTTTTTCACTTTTCTTTTTATCAATTTCCTTTGAATACCATTCGTGTACGATTTACATCGGAACGTAACGATAATAGTATGCGAGTTTAATATACCTGTAATAATTGTATCGAGACGTAGCCATCAATTATTAATTGATAATACCGCGTTGCGATAATGCACAGAAAAAATTGCGGAAATTATTTCGCAGTTTTAATCCGAGTCCTTGGTACGATGAAAAAAAAAAATTAATTTAAGGGTAGTAAATTTTACCAAGATGCAATTTTCGAATTTGTCCGTTATGGGAGTTGCATGTGCATTGTTTCCCCGATTTTCGTGAAATTACGATTATTTAAATTGCGGAATTTTAATTCGACGTTGCAATTTCTGCTGCATTTCATAATTTAGAAAAATTACCACGATGGGACAACATTAGTGTCAATTATGTACATTTATTATAAACATTTTTTTTAAATCATCGTGATGCAAGAAAAATTCCAGGATGCGACGATTCGAATTAAAATCCGCATATTTCTCGAAACCATGGAATTCTACCTCGACGTTGCAATTTCTACTGCATTTTATAATTTTTAAAAAATTACCACGATGGGACAAAATTCGTATCAATTATAAATATTTTTTTGAAATCGTCGTAATGCAACGAAAATTCCAGGATGCGACGATTCGCATTAAAATCCGCATATTTCTCGAAACCATGGAATTCTACCTCGACGTTGCAATTTCTACTGCATTTCATAATTTTAAAAAAATTACCACGATGGGACAAAATTCGTATTAATTATAAATATTTTTTTGAAATCGTCGTAATGCAACGAAAATTCTAGGATGCAACGATTCGCATTAAAATCCGCGTATTTCTCGAAACCATGGAATTCTGCCTCGACGTTGCAATTTTTACTGCATTTCATAATTTAAAAAATTACCACGATGGGACAAAATTCCTCTCAATTACGAACATTTTTTATAAACAATTTTTTTAAATCATCGCGTTGCAAGAAAATTTCCCCGATGCAACGACTCTCATTAAAAACCCCATACTTCTCAAAACCATGGAATTCTACCTCGACGTTGCAATTTCTACCGCATTTCATAATTTTAAAAAAATTACCACGACAGGACAAAATTCGCATCGACCAAAAATATTCCAATTTCTACTGGAATTTTCCCGAATGCTCGCGACCCATAAAAAATCCTTATTTTTTTCCCATAGGCAACACCATGGACTCGTAAAAAAAAAAAAAAAAATAATGATCTTTCGTCCTCGTACCTCGAGACTAGTGGCGATTTCGACCCCGAAATAATGCACTTGTGGCTCACCTCGATGCTATCTACGACGACGAGGTGCAACGGTGCCGATTTCTGTCATAAACGCGATCTCGAGAGTGGTTCCCGACCTCGTTGCGAGTGTCCGTGATTATTACGTTCTCCGGGATCCCAGCATTTTCCGCGGCGGTCGTGGATAGAAGGAAAATTGTCTTCACTGAAAGAAATTGTCTTGGCCACTGGGCAGCGCAGGTACAGCCGGAAAAGTTAATCCGTGGCTGGTCGTTTGCGATGTCACGGCACGAAATCGACGGATATCGTTATTCGACACAACGGACGTCGAGGAATTCGCAGTGAAATGTACCGCGTATTCGCATATCGTCGCGGGTTCCGGAGTGCGGTGATGAAACTGAATTCACGCGTATGTCCGACCAGCCATTTAAATGCTGTTCTCCAGAAAGCTGTTTCTTCGGGTAATCCCCCACTTATGTGACGTCACTGGAGAACAAACCAATCCAAACGCTATCTTTCGAAGCTCCCGAACGACTTTGCTCCGGCCCTAATGCTCGATTTTACACGAGTGTCCGACTATTGTTGAGCATTTGTCAACAATCGCGGCTTGGATCCCGAAATACTCTTTTTTTTTTTTATACGAAATTTTCTGGGATTTTGGGACTCGGGGTGCCACAAAATGGAAAAATCCGCCACCCGCGCGATAAAAGTTGGCTCGTGGAGGAAAAATTACCGTAATTTAGGAAAATTTTCCACCCACGTTGGGAAAATTAGGCTTGAGTGGCAAAATTTCCTGGAAAATTTTTAAATCAAAGCAAACTAATGGAGGTTCAATAAACGGGGGGTTAAAAACCAGGACAATGGGGTCCAATAAAGTAAAAATTTCTAATGCTCGATTTTGCAGAAATGCCTGACTATTGTTGCGCGTTTGTCAACAATCGCGGCTTGGATCCCGAAATACTCTTTTTTTTTTTATACGAAATTTTCTGGGATTTTGGGCCTCGGGGTGCCACAAAATGGAAAAATCCGCCACCCGCGCGATAAAAGTTGGCTCGTGGAGGAAAAATTACCGTAATTTAGGAAAATTTTCCACCCACGTTGGGAAAATTATGCTTGAGTGGCAAAATTTCCTGGAAAATTTTTAAATCAAAGCAAACTAATGGAGGTTCAATAAACGGGGGGTTAAAAACCAGGACAATGGGGTCCAATAAAGTAAAAATTTCTAATGCTCGATTTTGCAGAAATGCCTGACTATTGTTGCGCGTTTGTCGACAATCGCGGCTTGGATCCCGAAATACTCTTTTTTTTTTTATACGAAATTTTCTGGGATTTTGGGACTCGGGGTACCATGAAATAGAAAAATCCGCCACCCACGCGATAAAAGTTGGCTCGTGGAGGAAAAATTACCGTAATTTAGGAAAATTTTCCACCCACGTTGGGAAAATTAGGCTTGAGTGGCAAAATTTCCTGGAAAATTTTTAGATCAAAGCAAACTAATTGAGGTTCAATAAACCGGGCGGGGGGGGGGGGGGGGGGGGGGCCAGGACAATGGGGTCCTAAAAAGTAAAAATTTATAATTCTCGATTTTACAGAAATGCCCGACTATTGTTGTGCAGCATTTGTCAATAATCTTCGAGTCTGTGTTGGCTTGGGCCCCGAAATTCTCTTTTTTGTACAATTTTTCTCGAATTTTTGGGACTCGGGGTACCATTAAATGGAAAAATTCCGCCACCCACGCGATAAAAGTTGGCTCGTGGAGGAAAAATCACCATAATTTAGGAAAATTGACCACCCACGTTAGGGAAATTGCGGTTGGATGGTAAAATTTTCTGGAAAATTCGAAATCAAAGCAGCCTAATGGGGTTCGATAAAATCGAAATTGCATCCGAGCCAAGTGAGAATTTCATCCAACGTAAGGTTAACGCTCGGATAATCGGCGTTCGGCGTAAAGCGGTAGTTCATGACACATCGTGCTTATTTTTTAACATGTAATCAAGTTCAAGTCTTTCCCGCAGTTACCGATCAACCGCCTGAATTTTAATTTTACGCGCGTGCTACCGTATGGGTGTCAACAGCCGTATCGGTTGCAGTGTCCATGGATAATCCGGTATACGATAAAAATGTTGTAATACGCGTGATTAGGAAATGCCTGGCGAGTAGCTGCGGTACAGGTCTCTGGTAATAAAATCAACCGATGCTAAGAAAATTAATTGGAATCGAGAGTAATCGAATATGTCCATTTCCGGTTTTATTTCGATTCCGGGCGAAAATTTCCACAATTTTTGAGGTTTGTCATTGGAAATTGAATCTTCCCACCAATTATTGCCGGAATTTTGCCGACTCCGGTCCGGATTCGTCTCATTTATTTATGAAAGGAAAAAAAAATACTTGAAAATTTATAATTTAAGCGTTCGGTCAATTTATATACATTCACCAAGAAAAAAAAAGAAAATTTTGCGAGAATTTTCACAATTTTCAAGATTTGTCATTTTTAATTGAATCGTCGCACCAATATTTGCCGGAATTTTGCCGACTCCGGTCCAGATTCGTCTCATTTATTTATGAAAGGAAAAAAAAATAATTGAAAATTTATAATTTAAGCGTTCGGTCAATTTATATACATTCACCAAGAAAAAAAAAAATTTGCGAGAATTTCCACAATTTTCAAGATTTGTAATTTTTAATTGAATCGTCGCACCAATATTTGCCTGAATTTTGCCGAGTCCGGTCCGGATTTGACTCGATTACTTATGAAAGGAAAAAAAAAATAATTAAAAAATTTATAATCCAAGCGTTCGGTTAATTTATATACATTCACCAGGAAAAAGGCAAAATTCTGCGAGAAAAAAAAAAGTTGTCGTTGGTGCAACTGCAATGCAACCTGGAGTTTTTGTTTTTGCGAAACTTTCGTACGACACGAGTTACCGTTTTTTTTTTTCGTTTTTTTTTTGGCGTTCGAGTAATTGCGAACAAAGGAATTGGTAATCACAGTTATTCCGCGTTTCTTTCGATCGCGCGAATGAACGCAGTCACCCACGTTCCCATTCGATACGGATTTATTCCTAAATAAGTAGATCGCATGCTAATTTTTCCATAAATTAATACTTTTACTTTCAAGACAAGCCTCATAAAGCCGCACCGTCGCACTCGAACAAGATGAAACAATTTATGAAATTTCATCATGACGCGATAAGCAGCATCCTGCAATATTTTTTTTTTATTCCCAACAATAACGTCGATTCTAAGTTTCCATTACGGCGTCACGTGGATTTCGTAATTCCCCGGAGTAATTAAATAATTACTGAAAAACGTCCATTAAGGGGGACGAAAAAAAAGTGCAACGAGAAGGGAGACACTTATTTATTTATTTATTCAATTAAAAATGTTCCTTGCGTCAACCGTTTGTTGAATTATTGTTTCTAAATCATACGTTTCGATTTTGAATATTTATTAACCCTTAGAGGTCATTAGGGGCCAAAATGACCCCAAGCAATTTCAGATTGTTGCGCAACTTTACGCTGCATTGCCCCCTTCCTGATTTTTTTTTCGCCATTTTGAAAATTCGATAAAAATTTTTTGCCACGATATTCTCATTCCAAAAGCTTCAAAGTGATATCCTGAATTTTTATGAGTCGTTCGGAATGATATTGGCAACGCGGCAATTGTTGAAACATGGATGGGGTCATTCTGACCCCGTGTGACCGGCACGTTATTTTTAGAACGTGTGATCTCTAAGGGTTAAATTACCGATTTTTATATATCACGTTCGAATATTGAATTATCATTAATTCAATTACCAACTTCTGCTAAGGAACAAGGCAAATGAGTGTGCGTACCTGTAGGAGGAAAAAAAAATCTCTTTTTCAGGTGCTCGTCCCGTTTGCATTCCACCGAGGGACCGATTTTATCTTGAATAATAATAATAATAATAATAATAATAATAATAATAATAATAATAATAATAATAATAAATTATTACCTAAGCGGGAAATTATTGAACAGGGAAAAAGGAAGAATTCCGAAAATTACAAAATTTACAGTTTTCCCTTTGCCGGTAACTGGAGAATTCCGTACCGATTCGAAATCGGCATTTTTTGGACGGTAATTTTATTTTTTAATTTTAAATAAATTATTCGAAACTTTAAATTCGCTTTGCCAGTAGGTGGAGAATCCGATTCTTTTTGGAAAACCTGGAAATAAACAATAGAAGTCGCGAGAAACGAAAAAAAAAAAAAAAAATCGTTGGATCGTCAAACGTCCTCCTCTTTTTCCGTCTAGCCGTTGACTTAGCGATATTCCCTCGTTAATGAAAATTCAGCTGCCCGTTTGCTTCCAATTACCTCCAAGTTTGAGTTCAACCCGATCCTGCCGCTGCACTGCGGTGAATCACGCTCTGTAACTTTATAGCCGGCCGTCTCGTTGCAACGAGCAGCCAGACAATCGCTGATCTTCCGAAATCTCCGTTATCGGACAAAGTTATTCCGCACCATGGTAGGATTTGCTATTACTCTGTTGCGATAAAATTTAAACGCGATAACGAGGATTTCCCCAAAATTGGATCTGAAATATTTGAAAAACTCATTATTAATTAAAAAATGTTGAAAAATTAATCGCGAATACGAGAAAGTTCCTAAAATTGGATCTAAAATATCCGGAAAACTCGTTATTCACGAAAAATGTTGAAAAATTAATCGCGAATACGAGAAAGTTCCTAAAATTGGATCTGAAATATCCGGAAAACTCGTTATTCACGAAAAATGTTGAAAAATTAATCGCGAACACGAGAAAGTTCCTAAAATCGTATCTAAAATATTCGAAAAACTCGTTATTAAGAAAAAAAAAATTGAAAATTTAATCGCGATAACGAGGAATTCCCCAAAACTGTTTCTAAAATATTTGAAAAACTCGTTATTAAGAAAACAAAAATTAGAAACTTTAATCGCGATAACGAGGAATTCCCCAAAACTGTTTCTAAAATACTTAAAAAATGTGTTATTATACAGAATTAGGAAAATTTTCCTATAAATACTCTTTTACCATCGCGCATTTTACCTACCGTAAATGTTAACGGTAAACACTTTTTATTACTCATCCCATATCCTTTTTCCCTATCACCCGTATTTCCTGTCATTCGGGGAATCCAAAACAAAATATCCTTTCCCCCCCTCACGGGTTTGCTCCGGTCACGATATTAGAAAGCTAACAATTAAAAATAAATAGTTCCACGCGACGTACATACATACAGGAAGATGGGAATCCCATTTGTCCGTTGCTAAATCGCAATATTTAATAATAATAATAATAACAACGATGATGATGATGATGATGATGATAATAGTGATAATAATAATAATAATAATAATAATAATAATAATAATAATAATAATAATAATAATGATAATAATAATAATAACGATAATAATGATAATAATAATAATGATAACAATTATAATAACGATAATAATGATAATAATAATGATGATAATAATAATAATGATAATAATGATAATAATAATAATAATGATAATAATGATAATAATGATAATAATAATAATAATGATAATAATGATAATAATAATAATGATAATAATGATAATAATGACAGTCTCCTAAAGTGTGAAAAAAATATATAAATGGAAGAAAAAAATTAATATAAAAAATATAAAAATTAGTATAAAAATGGAAGAAAAAAATTAATATAAAAAATAGAAAAATTAGTATAAAAATGTAAGAAAAATAGATAAATAAAAATATAAACGAATTATAAATAAATTGACAATCGAGAAAATAGGGAAAAATGATGATTATCAAATAAAAAGAGACCATACGTAATTCTAAAACTGAAAATAATTAATTGTTTTTGAAATTCTAAATTATAAACATCTCTCGTAGTCGGTATGTACCTGATAGATGAAATGGTAAAAATAGCGAATAAAGGTAATGACGAGGAAGTCGTTGGATGAAGATGAATTAAGGATAAGAAAAAGCGAATATACGCGAGAGAATACGAGAGGAAACGTCACGATGGAACTCGTGATAACCATTTGTGGTCGCGGCATACGAGCGAGTGCGTACAATACGTACAATCTAATTATCAACGATTAAACAGGTGTTCGAGGAGAGTATGACTCGGTACGAAGTTGCAAGCGCGTGGTCGCGAGGTTTGTTGTCACAAATTATTACCAAGTTGGTGTATTATACTTTGAGCGTGTCAGGTGCTGCGACGAGTGGTATGCGTCGATGCATATGCATGAATCGCATTATCCAGCCGCTTACGCGCTCGACAACAAACGTCGATAATTTGTTAAAAAGCAATTATTGTGAAAATTCAAGCCAATTATTTCCCCACTCGCGGCCGATTCGTCGTCACGAGTCTCGTGGAATTTTCTAAAGACCGCGGGTATTAGCGCTAAGACCAATTTCTCGCGTTCGGCAAATAACGCAAAGCCCCAATTATTGGTTTCGGAAACTGAGAATTAACTCCCACTTAATCCTTTTACGATCCTCGTTTGAGATCGAACGTCGGATCGCACTGGAAATACGACGAATTCGTCGCAATAAAGAGAAAGTGCGTTTCTCGACTTGAGCAACAAAGCAAATTTGGCAATTTACTTTTCATTTCGGGTGCAACCGAAATTTCTTTTTTTCGGGTGGCAGTTAAAAGTTTGGAATAGATAACGTTTAATTAATTTGCAACTTAGAAGTAAAGTAGAATAATTTCGATAATATAATTAATAACGAGGTCATTCTTGAATTGGAGGACAAAAAATTGCAGAAAATTGGGAAAAGCTGCTACCGTTTTGTTGGAATTGACAATTTTTTATTTTCTTTCCCACTTACGAGCCAGAACTTATTTAGAGAAATTATTAGAAATTGTTTAAATTAAATTTTTTAAATTATTTAAATTGATATTAAAGATATTATTTATTGGGTTGGCAACTAACTATTGTAATTGCCGATTTTCCAAAGCAAACAAACGACAGACTCGGCAATTACTCAGTTGCCAACCCAATATTAGAAGAAATTATTATAAGAAATGATTTATTGATTTATTTGTCGATTTCTGGATTTTTACAATAGGGCCAATTTCGATAAATTCGATTTTTTTCTTCCAAGGTCCAACTTCCAAGGTTCAAGACCTTCTTCATGTATTTTATAATTTGTCTTTAGCCTTAGGGACAAATCAATTTGTGATAAATATAATCAAAGTAATAAAACAAAAATAATACAATATAATAATAAAATAGAAATTACGATTTAGATTCAATTTCAAAATTGTAAATTTATCAAAAATAAGTTTCGATATTATCGGATAAAAATTCAGCAAAAGAAACAAAAATTCATAAATTGCACATTTTGTTGTAATATAATTTATAAATTGTGTTTGTTAAAAGAAAAATTTCAATTATAAATTAAATACTTCCCTCCTATTGTTTTAATAAGTAGAAGAAAAACGAAATAAAATTGATTAAAAATCGTTTATTGCAAAAACTTAGATTTCAATAAATAATTTAAGAAACGTCAAGGCTAACCAAAAATTACTGTTATTACAAAATGATTTATTGCAATAAACCGCATAGAAAATAAATTCCATTACGTTCGCAATTATTTCTATTGTATAGTATAAAAAAAAATTCAGTAATTTCGAAAATTTCGAAAATTAATTTCGCCCTTTTCCAGCAAATTCCACCCCATAAGAAATAGATTCCCCCGCGTTATTGCAATTACCATACGCTAATAAAGCAATTTTACGATTTTACAAATGATTTCGATAACGTTCGAATTTCGTCGGTAGCCTGGAAAGCAAACGGCTCGAATTCACGATGATTAATTAGTTACGAGCATTTGGAGCTCACGTTGCTGTCACGTTTATGAAATGCTCGCATTTGTAAATTCTCTTACCGAGCTCTTTCTTGGGAATTGTGAGTTTAATGATTTCATGTAAAATACACAAACAATAAAAGTTGGGCAGAAACAACCGGCAAATATTTACACCGGCCGTAATTACCGCGGTGTTACGAGATGGAATTTCGCAACGTCTCCGATGGAATCTCATTAGTCATCGCTTTTGTCTAATACGAGAGGCCTCTTCATTTTTTTTATGAGCGTTTACTTTTCGGAATTATCTCAAAGCGTTTTTCCGCGGAGTTCATTGGAACTCCACTATCTGCACGCTGATAAAGTCCCAGCGGACGGGGCATTAGAAAAAACATGTGAATAATTAATTACTCACTCGCTGATAACTAATTAACTATTTCTGACGCGCGCCTCGAAATTTATGACCGATCGTTCACTCGAAGACATTTTTTTCGATTTCTAGTAGGTACCTTTCTGTTTATTTTTTTATCTCCTTCCTACCGATCCTTATCCGCTCTTATCGCGCGGTTCAAGAGTCTTATCAGACATACTTATGTAAAGTGCATACACTCGTATCTCCTCATCTTATCCTACGGCAATAGCGGGTCATTAATGAAGAAATCAATCAATCCCTCGCCGTCTATTTGGTGTCGGGAAAAAAAATGATACCGATTGGCTCATTTTTACCGTAATTCAAATAAAAAACAAATTACAGTCAATTACGGAGGAATTACCCGAATTTCGACACGGTTCGATCATTTTCTTAATTTACATTTTCGAATGCATGATTTTTATCATTTTCCTAACGCTAATTATTGAATTGACAATTTTTGGAATTTACAGTTTCGAAATTGATAATTTTGACAATTTTCCTAATAATAATTTAACTGATAATTTCCAAATTTTTCAAATTTACGATTTTGAAATTGAATCTCATCGAAAGGATTTTCACAAAAACAGAAGTTTCTTCTATTTAAAATTTTTGAAATAATTTACAAGCCAAAGAATTGTCCGGGAAATTACCGAATTTCAACAAGGATCGATAGTTTTCCTAATTTACAATTTTGAAATTGATAATTTCAGAATTTTCCTAATTTACATTTAGAAATGGATCATTTCAGAATTTTCCAAATTTATGATTTCGAAATTAAATCTCATCAAAAGGATTTTCAGAAAAACGGAAGATTCTTCTATTTAAATTTTTGAAATAATTTACAAGCCAAAGAATTGTCCGGGATATTACCGAATTTCAACAAGGATTGATAATTTTCCTAATTTACAATTTTGAAATTGATAATTTCAGAATTTTCCTAATTTACATTTAGAAATGGATCATTTCAGAATTTACCAAATTTATGATTTCGAAATTAAATCTCATCAAAAGGATTTTCAGAAAAACGGAAGTTTCTTCTATTTGAATTTTTGAAATAATTTACAAGCCAAAGAATTGTCCGGGAAATTACCGAATTTCAACAAGGATTGATAATTTTCCTAATTTACATTTAGAAATGGATAATTTCAGAATTTTCCAAATTTATGATTTCGAAATTGAATCTCGTCAAAAGGATTTTCAGAAAAACGGGATTTGCCTCTATTTATATTTTTTAAATAATTTACGAGGCAAAGAATTATCCGGGAAATTCGTTAAAGTGCCGCAACGAACGGTACAAACGCATCTTTCTTGCACCAGAGTCGTAAATTACAAACTGCATTTTTCGCATTCGATTCTTTCGAGATTCTTGCTACCCGTAGATTTATTTATTGCTGCACGTCGATAATACGTACAACAGACTAATTCCACGCGAATGTATCGCCGGTGTAACGTCCTTCTGGCGAAGCTTCAATTTCGCAAGAGAGCTAGTCACATTTTTCCGGAACTTCCGCTTTCAATGATGAAGATTTAGGAATCTTTTATCCGAAGGATATCCAGTTCCATGGGATTCTTCGCTTCACGATTTATTCGCCGAGGTTGCGTTATTGTAAACGTCGATAGTAACGCATTGAAATCACGTCGTTACAAAAGATTTGCATAATTTGGTTCCTCGGCAATTTTGTGTTCAAATGGCCCAGTGGTAGCCTTGAACTCTTCCCAAAAGTGGGTATCCCGAAGGAGACTCGAAATTTCGAGAATCGTCAATTATACCAAAACCGTTGTTTTTTTCCAATTTTCTAAAATTAGTTTTTAACATTCCAAAAATGTCTTCTCTTTTTTCTACAATAAATCATTTTGTAATACAAACTACGTGATTAGTTCCCGAATTTGATTTCTATGTTATACAAAAAATCGCCCGATTTTTCTCATGCTTCGAAGTGTGACCCAAACTCACCCTGAATTATCGAAATTTCGAGGAAACCAGTTCGACTGAAAATTAGTAATGGTCCCATACCGGGACACAAACAATCCCCAACTGAAAAAAAAATCTTCCAATTTTTTTCATGCTCCGAAATGTGACCCAAAGCTTTCCCCGATCTAACGATTTCAAGTTATTGAAATTTCAAGGGGACCAATTCGATTGAAAATTAGTAGTGGTCCCATACCGGGACACGTATAATTCCCAATTGAAAAAAAAAAAAATTGCCTGAATCTCTTCAAGCTCCAAAATGTGACCCAAAACTTCCCCGGATCTAACGACACCGAATTATCGAAATTTCGAGGAAACCAGTTCGACTGAAAATTAGTAATGGTCCCATACCGGGACACAAAAAATTCCCACCTGAAAAAAAAATCTTCCAAATTTCATCATGCTCCGAAATGTGACCCAAAGCTTTCCCCGATCTAACGATTTCAAGTTATTGAAATTTCAAGGGGACCAATTCGATTGAAAATTAGTAGTGGTCCCATGCCGGGACACGTATAATTCCCAATTGAAAAAAAAAAATTGCTTGAATCTCTTCAAGCCCCGAAATGTGACCCAAAACTTCCCCGGATCCAACAAGCTCCAAATTGTCGAAAATTTCAATTGAACCGGTTCAATTAAAAATTAGTGGTGGTCCCGTGCCGGGACGGAGGCGATTCCCATTGGGAAGAAGACTTCGCCCGGAGCTGCACGTATGTCAGCATCAGTAGGCATTTATTCAGCTGTTTCTTGGTATTGCGTAATGCTAAATTAATCGCGCTTCGTGGTCATAGTCGTTCATGAAGCAGCAACGGCAGAAACAGAAGACACAGAATCCCGTGACTTGGCTTCAATGCGAATGCGAATGCGAATGCGTATGCGTGTGCGTGTGCGTATATGTACTTTTACGTACAATGTCTTCTGGCACGCGCTCCAGGACGTTGAGTCAAGGTAAAGCCGCCGCTCTGGCTGTTTCGTTTATTTTTCAGGTAAACAAGATTTGGCATACGGTCACGTGTGTCTTTTCGTATCACATGATGCTGGAGACCAAAAAAAACAAAATCGTCAATCTCGAAATCGCGTTGGAGCCTGCTCTTCTTCGAAAATTGTAATATGAAAATCGCGGAAAATTCTGGCACTTTACTGGAAAATGAGAAAAGTCAAATATTCCTTTCCAAGAAATCAATTTTTGTAATAATTCTATGGGAACGAGAGATGAATGGACCATTGACATTCGCATCTTGCCTCATTTCGTTAATTGACGTACCGACGATTCAAGGTAATTTTGAAAATCAGGGAAAATTCTGGAATTCCCAGAATCCGTGAAACCGAGAAAAGTTAAATTCTCTTTCCGAGAAATAATTTTTTGTAACAATTTTATAAAAATATGAGATGAATGGACCATTGATATTTGCGTCTCATCTCATTTATTGAGGTACCGACGATTCAAGGTAATTTTGAAAATCAGGGAAAATTCTGGCATTTTGCTGAATTCGCGAAACCAAGAACACCAAATTTCGCGTTCCAAGAAGTTTATTTTTGAAATAATTTTATCGGAACAAGAGATGAATGGACCACTATCGTTCTTATCTCATCTCATCTCGTTAATTGACGAACCGACGGTTCAAGGCAATTTTGAAAATCGGGGAAAATTCTGGAATTCCCAGAATCCGTGAAACCGAGAAAAGTTAAATTCTGTTTCCGAGAAATAATTTTTTGTAACAATTTTATAAAAATATGAGATGAATGGACCATTGATATTTGCGTCTCATCTCATTTATTGAGAAACTCTCCTTCCAAGAAATCAATTTTTGTGATAATTGTATCGAAACGAGAGATGAATGGACCACTGACATTCGCATCTCATCTCATCTCGTTAATCGACGTACCTACGATTCAGGTAATCGCCGCCACTCGCGTCAGCCACGAAATCCCTATCGAGAGACTCTCAAGTGGGGTTCCCAAAGGTCCTTTGACCGTCGGATTCTGAATTTCATTATCGGATACAGCATCCGAATGGTACGGGGTCAAAAACCTGGAGATGAATATCAAGTCGCTTCGATATTCGAAATGGTCATTTCTAGGAATACATTTTTTCGCCGCATTTTCATCATGAAAATTATAGGCCAATTTTATTTGTATTATTTTTTTTTTAATTTTTACTGCATTTTTATATGTTGGACATTGAAAATTTTTTTTTGGTATAACAAATCAGGAATTAAATAAAAATAAAAAAATTCCCTTTTTCTTTATTCAATTCTGCACAGAAGAAAAATATTTTTTATTCGAGAACGATACTGTCACGAGTGAAAAAAAGTCGAATACTCGAATTTTTTCAATGTCTAAAAATTAAACAAAAAAAATTGTAACAATTAATTAGATAATATAGTTAAAATCAGGAGCATTTTTTTTTTCAGTGAAGGTTTGCTTCTTTCGCCAAGATGCCCAGGATGCACTCGAAAGTGCATAGGAAGTTCAGCTGCGGGGTAAGGATGCATCGGAATCGCGATAAAAATGCGAGAAAATGAAAAAAACAAGGTGTTGTTACCCACCTTGACTGTAATCACGAGTATTTATAAAATGATAAGTAAGAGTAAACAAGAACCCGTGACTTTCGAGTCAAGAACTCGTGACTGGAAAGTCACGAGTTCTTGATATTAGCATTCAGTCTTGTTCGCAGAATGTTTCCTTTTACCTGTCGCGAGTGCGAAAAGAAGGGAGCATACGTGGTGGTGACGGGTAAATCTTCTATCTTTCCGAAATTTTAATCCGGAAACAATTACCTCCCAAAACACACGTCTCCGTTTCATGGGGGAATGTCTTTCTTTTTTTCGCAAAATTTTTCGCAAACATTTTATTTCCTAATGTTTTGGTGAAAAAACTATGCAACGAATGAAGGGAAATTCGACACGTGGATTTATTAAAGGTGCCAAATTTATTATTTGGCACCTTCAAGAATAGGAAACGTTGGTCGTTGAAAAATCGATTTTTTTCCAAAAAAAAAAACCAAGAAATTCCCCCTTAAGGGGTTATACGCACTTAGAAGGCCGAAAAAAAGCGATTTTTTAAGAATTTTTCCTGAAAAGACATTTCAATTTATTAATTTCAAACTTTGTGTATATATTGTAGTAGAATTCTGGTAGCCGAGGTGGCAACCGAAAGTTTGAAAATTGATTAATAATTTCTTTTGACAGTCCCAGGGTATGAAAAATGAGGATACAAAAAAAAAGTATGAGCGATGAGCGAATTCCGTCTTCCTAAAGACACCTAATTAATGCGATAAACAAGTGGAGGGGAAGAGGCAACGTGGTTGAATTAATTGAATTGTTAAGAATGTTAATAGGAAGCGGTTGAAAGGGGAAAGAAAGATTATTACAGTCTCGAGATAGTTGTTAGGAAGAAGAAATAGAAAGCACGTGATTCTAGAAGCATTTCGTTGATTAAAAAGAGTGAATACGTTGAGGTCGGGTTCAATTAGTCTCAATGAAATTGTCGGATTGATCAAGTGAAAAAGGAAAGCACGTGATAGCTCGCACATCTTTTTTTTTTTTTAAGTAGCTGTTGTCATAGTTCGTATAAGTTGATAGAACAGTAATGATATTATTCTTTAGCAGTGTCAAGGAAGACGGAACGGAACGGAATGGGACGGGACGCTCTTTGGGAAATTATATACGGTAGTTTCTGAAATAGTGCGAATTTTTCAAAATATTTTTGAACACATGGAACTAGAAATTTTGTTTGCGCGGTTTCTGGCAGAATGCATCTATCGCATAAAAAAAAAAAGAATCTATTGTTTTGCCATTTTTGTCACTCGGTTTAACATAATTTTAATATAAATTCTTATTAGTGTCGTTTATCTGTTCGTTTGATTTTTAATTAGTTATTTATTTCCTTTTTTTTTAATCAAGTAACGTAAATAGTAACAAGTACAATAAGTATTCTGCAGAAAACTAAAATGGAGACTAATTAATTATGATTGTTTCAAAATTGCAGTTGCATCCCTATGAAAAAATAGAATTAAAATATCACGCCCGACAAAGTGTATTACTTCGATTCCTCAAACATTGCGTAATTTTGATAATTTGTTTTTTGTTGTGTGATTTTCGATTTTTCGTTTGCGGCCTTTTAAGATCAATTGACATTTTATTGTAAAATTATTATTGCTATATAATTCCAATGGTAACGATAAATTATAAAAACTCTAATATTATAAATGCAAAAAAATTCTAAATTTCATATTAAAAGTATTGGAAATCTAAAAAAAAAACATAAAAATCCATTTTCAAAAAACGCTGATATTATAAATGCAAACAATTTCAAATTTTCATATTTAAAGTATTGGAAATCTTAAAAAAAAAATTGATAGTCGATTCGGATAAATTTTCCATCCCTATTTTTTTTTCTTCTTCAATTGATCCGGAATTTGTGTGTATCAATCTTCAATAATTTTTTTTGTGTTGCTTGCTTTTTAATTTTTCGTTTGCGGCCTTTCAAGATCAATTGACATTTTATTGTAAAATTATTATTGCTCCATACTTCCAATGGTAACGATAAATTATAAAAACGCTGATATTATAAATGCAAAAAAATTCTAAATTTCATATTAAAAAAAATATTAAAAATTCATGTTCAAAAAATGGATAGTCGATTCGGATAAATTTTCCATCCCTCTTCTTTTTTTTTCTTCAATTGATCCGGAATTTGTGTGTATCAATCTTCGGGAAATTGCCCCCGCGTGTAAAAATACGATTGGAGATTAATAGAAAGAACGAGTCGGCGATCGATCGATCGAGTTCTCTATGAAGATTTATAGGTATTCGGTCATGAGGATGTTGCACAAGAGGAAGAAAATGCTCGACGTTATCTAAGAGACTTTTCCATTTACGATGATGATGGTCTGCCCGCGGTGTCGCGATTGGTGTCAAGGATTTCCAAATTCGACCCATAACAGTGTTCTGAAAAGAATAAAAGAAAAACAAATTTTAAAAACGTTGAAGCCATTTTTTTTTTTCTTTAAAAGGGAGTGACTTTTACCCCATAGAAAATCTTTTTTCCCATACTTTGGCACCTTCTGTAGCCCAACGGGTAAATTTTGCCATTTTATGGCGTAGGAAGCTACAAAGATCGCGAGGATCGACAAAATAGAGAGACGAGCTAAAAGAGAAAGTTATCGACATTCTCCAGGATACTAGTTCGCTATCTAGGAAATCACGTGAAGTTAATAAAACAAACGATCTGACGCAGGTACGCCGAGTCACCTGACACGTCCCTCCAAGGAAAATATTATACGAAGTTTTAGGGAAAATACTGCTTCTTCTGACGCAAAAAGGTGTTATTACACAAGTATGGATTATAAATTACGTACGCGGGTTTTCATACACCAGGTAGAGGAAATGTCACAGATATTTAGTGAAATACTGTTTGCGGTTATATGACGATAAGAGAAATTTACATAAGACCGATTCTCAAAGTCGACCCGAAATTACTCAAATTCCGCAAAATTAATTACTCACAAATTTAGATAATTCGAATAATTACAAATAACTCGAATCAATTTAATCAAACAGAATTAATTTCAATAACTCATTTAGGTGTAATTCTAATTAATCAATAAATCGGAACCAATTTTAATTAATCGATAAATTTGAAGGAAAAAAAAAGAATTCTCAAAATTACGGTATCATTAATTTTTATCGACGACATTTTCGGTCTTGTCTTTCCCCTGCTCCAGTTCCTCTAAGACTAATTCTCAAACTCGACCCAAAATTACTGAAATTCCACAAATTTAAATAATTCGAATAATTACAAATAACTCGAACCAATTAATCAAAAGAAATTAATTTCAATAACTCATTTAGGTGTAATTCTAATTAATCAATAAATCGGAACCAATTTTAATTAATCGATAAATTTGAAGAAAAAAAAAAGATTTCTTAAAATTACGGTATCATTAATTTTTATCGACGACATTTTCGGTCTTGTCTTTCCCCTACTCCAGTTCCTCTAAGATTAATTCTCAAACTCGAACCAAAATTACTGAAATTCCACAAAATTAAATAATTCGAATAATTACAAATAACTCGAATCAATTTAATCAAACGAAATTAATTTCAAAAACTCATTTATGTGTAATTCTAATTAATCAATAAATCGGAACCAATTTTAATTAATCGATAAATTTGAAGGAAAAAAAAAGATTTGTTAAAATTACGGTATCATTAATTTTTATCGACGACTTCTTCGGTCTTGTCCTTCCGCTGCTCCGTTTCCTCTTCCGACGACGTGCCTCCGTCGTTATCGCAAAGGCCGTCGGGGCTAACGGCGAGATAACAGAGCACACCCTTATCGGGGATCTTCCTGAAGGCGATGTAAGCGCATCCGTCGGGGGTTTGTCTAGAAACGATGGGTTCCACGGGCCCGGCTCTGGGCAAATAAGGGCACTTTTCGCACAACACGTTGGTCATCGCTTCCGCCAACGGAGGGATCTCGTTCTCCGGAGGAGGTTTGAGAAACACGCCGTGCAGTCTTCCTCCTCTCGTCATGATCTTCAGCAGCTGGATGTAATCGTTCCGGTCCTTGGCGTCGTCGATGGTGTCGTCCGAAATCCCAGCCAATCTTCGCGACCATTCCACGATTCTCACGCGATCTGAGATTATTAACAATAATAAAAAATTGAAATTAAAATGAAATTAAAAAAAAATATACATGAATTTTTACTCGACTTCTAAACCTTTTGACAAATCGGGTCCGCAAACGCTGGAAAATTTTGACAAAATATTCCGCGCCCATGGGTTGCTGTAAGCCAGAAGTGGTGGATGTTACCAATGTCCAAAGATTCGAAAAAAAAATGTCAAAAGGTTGAGAAACCGAGCGGATTTAAAAATTCTGAAAAATAAAAATAATTATTAACGAATTTTATCATGAATAATTGATGATAAAATGGAATTATGATTTACTCCAATTATATTATTGATTATCATTAATTATTAATGTTAAAATAATAATGAATGGATAAAAAATAATAATTGGAGAAAATAATGTGATAGAAAATATAATGGATGGAAAAAAAAATTCCAAGATAATAGGAAAAGATATAAAATAATTAGGGAATAATTCAAAATCAAATAGAAAAATTTCCATAAATTTTCCATCAACTTTGGACAGACTCGATTTAGTTGAGAAAGAAAAATCTGGAAAATTGGCTCACCATGGGGCGAATTGAAATGAGGAACTCTCTGCGCGATTTCTCTCACAGCTTCCCTGAATTCCGTGTCATAGACTTTAGCCATTTGTCATTCCTTGTAATTCGTAATTTTGCCGGTATCACCGATAACCGTTACATCCGCCGCATTTTTCCTTTTCCCTCGTTTTCTGAAATAAAGAAAAAACAATCGAATTAGCATGTGGATTAATTCACGCCATTCCACTGATTAGTCCTTACGAACAATCGACGCTAAGGTGCGATTTCTGGTCCAGCTTGGCAATTTTCCGGTGTTGAAAAATTCAAAATTATTCCAGGCACATGAATATTAAAAAAAAAATAATTATTAACAAAAGCCTTATCAAATTATCAGTCCGTAAAAAAATGATATACACAAAAAGTAAAGCGAAGAAATACATAAACAGTGTGAATATGATCCAGTGAAAATCGCATTATTATTATTATTATTATTCTCAATACTTTTGATATACAATAATAATAATTATTAATTAATTAGGTACAGGAACACTTTATCATTCGCGATAATATTAATCAATAATTACGTACAATTAAAAAAGAAAAAAAAAGGAGTTTCTTTTTTTTTGCCACATCGTGCGCGCCGTCTCCCTTCATTCATTCATTCATTCATTCATTCATTCATTTAATTCACTCGACTTCGTGCTGTTTGCTTCGTTTCAGGCAGCAGCGAGAGAAAAGAATTTCTATCGATATAGTCTAGCCTTTGCAAAAATAATAATCGTAACGCGGACAGCCTCCGATTAATGACTTATTAGTTTACTTCGTTTCGCAATTCGCTTCTCTCTCTCCATCGGTTTTTTTTTTTCTAGCGAATTTTCTCATCCTGCGTCTTTTCAACGTCTCTCTCTCTTTTGCCACTACGAGCCTTTTCCCTTGAATTTCTCCGTTATTTTTGCATTCCCTTCGATTCGCAAACAAATGAAATAAATATAACGTTAACATCGGGGACGACGACGTCGGCAGGAAGCGAGCGCTAGCAACTTGCTATCGGGCTTTTTAACAAATAAACAATAGCACGGTATTTTTTTTTGTTTTTTTTTTTTCATTTTCATTTTCATTTTCTTTCTAGAGAAAGAGAGATGCACTCCACTCGAGAGAAGATGCGTCTAGAAGAGATAGATATTTTTTTTTTTAATTTTTTTATAAAGAAACATTTCGTTGAAAGAAGACGCAATGGAAGATTAATAAGTTGCACTGTTTGTTTGTTTGTTTGTTCGTTCTTTCGTTTTTTTCTTTTTGTTTTTTCTTATAAACCGAGTGACGTTTCGATGATGATAGCGGTGTGATCACGATGATAATGTAAAATATAAATAAAAATATATGTAATTCAAATCTTATTTCTTCTTTTACCTAGAGACTAAATGTTTCGTTCTTTTTACACGTTCGTAATAATAAGAATAATAATAAGAATAATAGTAATAATAAAAAGGGCTTCGCCGTTCTTGCTACTTTGTTAATACTATTTAATACACATCTGCATTCGTTTTTTCGCTCGTTCGTTCGCATTCTCACGTATTTTTTTTTTCTCTTCTTCAAATACTCTTTTCCATCTTCCCTTCAATTTTTTTTTCCTTTTTTCTTCAGAGGGAGAGTCTTTAGAATTTATCATTTATTTCATCTCCTTCGGCCCCAACTTCATCGATGTCTCGTGAATTTGTGAAAAATCGCATAAACAAAAATTTTGAAAGGTTTCCGAAAATCCACTCGTGGCCGCATACGAAAAAAGGAACACCCACCAAGCGGATGCGATCTCGTTTTCGAATTAAAAATTCAGTTTTGGAAAATATAGTTTCCCAATAAATGTCAATTGGCAGCGATACAGAAAATTATTCTCTTGCTTTAATACCAAAATATTGAACGGAAACGCACTGTAATCATTTTTGGTGCATTTTTTTGGATCTGTGGATTTTAATTTTTCTTTGAAACCTTTTTTCTAATTATTCTATTGATCCGGAAGAACCGTTAGGAAGCGAAAGGCCGTAACCCCATTGTATAAGGATAGGTAATACGTTCTTTTCGCACCTAACGGTTGAAATTTTTATTCATTTTTTTTTTCTTACAAGTAAATATTTGCCTTCCGCCGTTATCCCGACACGGGAAATTTTCAACAACGGTAATTTATGTAAATCGCATCCACCTGGGAGATGTGCCTGGCAAAATTGATATTCGACGCATTTTGAACAATCATCCGACACGGAATAATTCTGTTTTCGTAAACTTTTGCGAACATTTTTCGGTTTCGTGTAATTCAAGCCACAAAATTGAGATTCGATCAGAGAAAAGTTGTAAGCTTCTGTGATAAAAACATCCATCGAGAAAGAAATTTGGCTTTCCTATTTATCCGGGTCCATTTACGTAATTAACGTTACGCTTCGTTTCTTTCAAATATTTCGAACAGCAAAATTAAAAAAAAAAAGTCACTTCGTCATTAGCGATTACCTACAGAAACGGAACACTTTGAAATGGAAGGATATTTCGTATTTTTTTTTTTTTTTTGCAAAAGAAGCAACGATTGGATCCCTCTTGTAACATCTCGACAAAAGCAAACACACAATGAACGAAAATGATCTATCCATTTTGTGTTTCTTTTCTAACACGTTTTGAGATTTTCTTTTCTTTTTTCTTTTTTCTACGTCTTTTCCTTCATCTTCCCCGCTTAGGCTTATTCCATTCTTACTGCACTAAAAAGGCACAATTTTCCGCACCTGATAAAAAACATCGTGTTTTTTTCTTTTTACAATCTAAAAAAACGCATTTTTTTTTGTTGACGTACTTATTTTGGCAATTTCTCACGGAGAAATCCGCCGTTTTAATATGTTCACTGTATTCATTCACTTATTCAGCTTTATATTACATTGTTTTCTTTTTTTTCTTCTTCTTCTTCTTCGTCAATGGTAAACTATCGTCGCAGATTTGAAACGATTTTCGAAACTTAAGGTTACGTAGTAGCAAATAAATACAATTAACCATTTTTTTTCTTTTCCCGTAACTTTCAGTCATGTCTATTTAGTGGCTAACGAAATACTCATTTACCAAAATATAAAATTGCTCTCTAACGCTAAATTTATTAAAGACAGATGGCAGCATTTAAACTATTGCATTGAAAATGCCTTAAAAATCGTTTCAATTCTTACATGAGAATTTATTAGTATTCTTTTTTTTTTCACCATTAATTCATTTCCTCCCCGTTCTGGTAATTCCCTTTTCTTTTTTTCTATTTTTTTCCATTTTTCGTTATATATAATATATATATATATATACGTTCGATTACATACGTTACACAGTCGAATAAATTATGTAACGTATATAACATTATTTCGTCTATTTACTCTTATTGACTAATTTGTGATAATATTTCGTGGTTTTCCTTCTTTTCCCTTGCCTTTACTTTGTCTCATACCTAAACTAGGGTCTACGCAGACCTCATTAAGGCGGTGAACTACGCGGATTTTAATTTTTGTTTTTTTTTTCTTTTGTACAATCGGTTGAAAAAGATACTATTGGGAAGTCTTCGGAAGGAAGAAATATCGTACTTTTTTTTTCTTTCTTTCTCTCTCTCTCTCTTTCACTTTTCACTTTTTATTTATATATTTGAAAATTTGCAAACAGAATTCATTCTAACGAATTCGATTGTGCAAATAAAGAGAAACTGGCGTTTCAACGTGTACAAGTCTTATAAAAGATCACTCTCTACTGCACAAAGCATTTTTTTTGTTTGTTCTTTGCCAACTTCGAAAAAGTCGATTTCCGACATCTTTTTTTTTTATCGATTGCTTTCGTTTGATTGGTTTACTTATAGGAAAATTAAAAGAAAACACTTGAACTTGAAAAAAAATTGAGTTTCAGAAAGAAATTTGACGAGACAATGTATGCCCTTTTTTTCGTAACTTATGAAAAGCTTATTGACTTTTGCAGGTTCGTTTTTCTTTGAACGTTCGATAACTTAAAAACCGCATTCGCACTGAAGACCAAGATGATTTTTCTTTTACTCGAGAGCCTTGACTTGTGCCATCACCTTTCCTTCCCATAGCGGTAGTATTTCTGCATCGTCCGTTATTTCTTCTTGAATGACTTTCATATCCAAATCTTCGCACTCGGTTTTGAAGAAATACCTGAAATCGCAAATTCAAAATAAGTATCGCATTTCGTACATGGAAAACCATGTTTTTGTTCAATTGATCAACTCCACCTACCGATAGCTGCCCTTTTTAGGAAGGTACTCTTTGAATTGCTTCAAAGTGACATTATGCCCAGGGATTTTGGTCCTGTAAGGAAACTGCTCGTCGCAGAAACTGAACACAACTGTGGTAAAATCTCCAGCTTCCTGTTTCGTTTTTCGTAACGTGGACTGATTCGATTGGGCACAAGATTGATTTTGCGTCGCAGGCTCGTACCCCTGCTTCGATACATTCGGATAACGTTGCCTGCTTCCACCGCGTGCTCTGTCCTCTTCCATCAACCTTCTCCTCGCTTCCTCCAACTGCGTAGCCTGAAAAATCCAATTCAATTTTACCTCAACTCCGTCCCAAAATAAATTCGAAGGAATCGGATCGATTGGGAGTCGGATACCAACCGTGTGAGGTTGAGGAAGCGGTGGCATGCCCGGGTCGGCGACGAACGGTTGAGCAGGAACACCCCAGGTCTCCCTGCTGGGCCTTTCCAAAGATCCACTTCTCGAGCCGTACTTCTTCCCGTGTCGGCTGTGCTTCGAATCCTTCTTATCGGTTTCTTTCAACCACGATAAGAGTCGAATATCTTTGCTTATCGTTAACGGCGGCGCATCACTCACAACGCTAACTCCGCTGTCCGTTAATTCTGTCATAGATTTCTTCGTAGCCGATCTTCTCGTCATATCGGACCTTCGGAATTTCTGATCGTGACCTGGACAAAAGGAAAAACGGACAAATTTTATCACTCGAGTTTCCAGTCCGCCTTACAAATAATCGTTTTTCAACAATTCATATATTTGTTTAACACTATGTCTACCAGGTTACACAAATAGTAACAAATATAATAAATATTCTGCAGTTGCATCCCTATTAAAATAATTTTCAAAAATTATAGTATTACTTAAATTCTTCAGTTTTTACTTTATTTTATTATTATGTTATTTTGATGCACGTATTTTAATTCTTTCTAGCTTCTAATATCCTTAACAACAGAATTTAAAAAAAAAATATCATGTAATTAATATTCAACCGATGAAACATAAGCAGAAATTGGAGATAAACGAACCTTGAAGGTAAAGGTCTTGTTTATGGAGGGAATCTGCGTAATCAGACGGCACGGACTTCGATTTTGGCATGTGAGAGCCCAAAGAACTCATGGAACCAGCCCCGACAAGATCATTCCCTTCGGGGAAATCGTGAATATTTCCACTATCGGCAGAAAACGTCGAGAACACGTCCTTCTCTTTCCTTTGTTTGTACGGACGTGGATAATTGTGAGGAGGGATTCTTCTTCTGTCCGGTGAATGGGGTCTAGGAGACGTGAGACCGGGAGATCTCGACGGTGTCAAATCCGACCAGACGCGCGATACGTGCTGGTCCAATATCGCTTGATCGTTGTCTTCCTCTATCATTAATTTCTCCCTTAAAGCATCCGCGAGAGCTTTATTGGGCGCTCCCATCGGTACGTCGGACGCGGCGTCTACGCCGATCGGGTCGGTTTCCTGCAAATGTCTATCGAGCTTCTCTTGAGTCTCTATTTCTCTTTTCAGATTCTCGAGTTTCTCCGTCAGCACCTGGGCGAAAATCTCCGGTTGTAGCGGTTGCAACAGATCTCTCGATACGCGCTGCGTTCTGGGGATGACCGTGTGGTGCGCCATCGGGTCGCGATTCAAACTTGCCGATTCCTTCATTGCCCGACACTGTCTCTGGTATTGCTTTTTACTCCGACATCTTCCAATTGACATTCCGTCACTGAAACCACGCGGAAGCGAATTTCATTAATATATTTTTCATGGATATGCGTGAGGGGCCATCTTCCTTCGGGTGTTTAAAGTAAATTCGACTGTGGGTTAAATACTCACTTGCGTCGTTATCCGGTCCTTGAATTTTATCAGATGGAAAAGGGACACATGCCGTGTTGTTAATATTGAAAATGATATTCGGGGAAAAGAAATAGCAATAAAGCTCGAAGGGGAATTGAAATCAAAAGAAAATGCTGTAACTTACACTGAAGAATCGGCAATGGACATATTATCCGATTCGGTTCGAGCATCGCTGCTTAAGCTTTGAAGTTCGGAGTCCTGTCGCGAGACTGGGTTGTACGAGGAATATTGTGCGTGCAGTCTGGACATGGGCACATGATATGGACTAGCTCCATGTTGCAAGTAAACGCTACACACACGCCACGCAAACGCCAAACAAAAAGAAGAAAACGGAAATTTTTTAAAAAAACAAACAAAAAAAAATATGGAATATATTCAAGAAAAATTTGATTTCGGGGAGCGAAACGAAAGAAAACTACTTCTAAGTTTCTATGGGAAGCGGATTGTAGGTGAAACGAAAAGAAAGCGCTCATTATTGGAAATCTTAATGTTGCAACAATGCAGAGGGATACAAACAAGGCAAAATCTTATCGTAACAGCTCTGGATGCAATTTTTTATGTTTAAATAGAAGCGTAAGCATTTTTAAAGGACAAGAGCAAGAAACTTTGAATAAGAAAACGACAAACAAATGAAGCTTCAAATATTATATCTAATAATTCTCTAAAAATGTAACTCAAAATTTTAACTCAAGAGCAGCTATAAATATTTTTACAAATTCTTTTCACTTTTACCGAAAATAAGAATATTCTAGTAAAAAAAAATGATTAGCACTTGGGGGAAAAAAGCTTATATCTAAAGTTAAGGCACGCAAGGTTCGAACAAAATGAGCGTAGTCAAGTCCATGAAAAGTGTCTTACCCAGCGTAGGCTTCTGGTTTTGGTCTTAAATCCAACGCTCTGGTCTGCTGCGTCGCCATGAGGACGTCTTTGGTCAATCTCAATTCGCCCCTCAGTTCCCCCGGTGTCTCGCTCGCCGAATGCGAACTGTGCATCGAACTCACGTACTCGCTGTCTTCGTGCACGGTGGGCAACAGACTCGGGCCGCAAGAGATAGACATTTCTCGACTCGATCCCGAACTCGGACACCCACCGGAATCGGGATTCTGGCAGGATTGAACATACTGGAGGTACATGTCGGATCGAAGGAAATTTGGATACGTCGTTTCGTTTATCAAACGCTCGACTTCCAACTGAACGGCATCGAAAACCTTCCCGTCTGCCCGTCCCTCTTTCACTCGACGATTCGCTTCTTTCCTTACATCTTCTGGTATCGCTAGCTGCGTCTTGAGAAAAAACCTGCAGAGAATCAGACGAATATTAGCAATTTGTCCATGTATCGCTTGAGAAAAATACGAATAATTGATTTGTCTTGGTATTACAAGATTCGCGAATAAAAGTAATTTCAGTTGATTTGGATAAAGTTTCCAATCTCAATCTAACGCGGTGCCACCGGCGCTTGCCCGATAGTTTTCGCGTGACACCAACGTGGTGCCACCGGAAGGCATAGCGTTAATATACTCGACTCGAGGGAACGATCAAAACCAAATTTCCAATATTAGCGATATAATAAACGAATTTTTCTGAAGGTAGAAAATTTGTTAAAACTGCGGATAAATTGTAATCTCTCGTGAACGCACCTTCGATAAATAAGTTTAACCAGTTGGTGTATCCTGTCGGGATCTTGTTGCTCTTTAAGACCCTCGCAAGCAAACCAAAAATTAAGGGGATTCGAATGAGCGATCGACTCCTGATCGAGATACTTTCGAAAAAGTTCCAAACCCTCAGGATCCTGCAATAGGGAATGCAGATTCCTGGCCCACCGTATACACGCGGGAGATGTATCGGTTTCCATGGTGGTGGTACCACAGCAACCCTCCGGCTCGAAGCCCAACGGTGCAGAAGCATCACCGGAACCTGAAAATGTCGGTACAGCGAGAGATGAACGCCTCGGTGTCAAAGCTGGGCTTTGGGGTCGGAATCTGCTGATGTATCCAGCCGTTTCCTCTCCTAGGGTGACAGAGTGGCAGTTAGCGTTATCTTATTCTTCCACGCTCGCATTGCGAACAAAGAGAAGCAGCAACAGCTTAAGAGTTTGCGATCTTACCAGGCACCGGTGGTCTTGGAGAGTTTTCATTAAAGCACTTTGCGTCACTTTGGCGAGGCCCACTCATCCTATCTATCTTGACTCTTACGTACTATTTTCCAGTCTATGTTGAATTTCAATCCCCTGCGCCTCCTAGTGGACATGGCTAGTCCAAACCTGCGACACACAAATAAAAGAATATTTAATTTCAAGGAATTACCAGCAGAAATACAAATTTGCAAATAATTATACACTCGATTCAACCTGAGTTTCGCAATTTTGTTTAATTCCATAAATAATCTATTTCTCATTCGTTCCATTCTCCTGCGAAAGAAATTTTAAGTGTGAAAATGTCGCTATAAATATAAATGCGAAAGAATAATATAATCAGCTTTGAGAAAAAAAAAAGAAACTCTCGAGCTGCAAAATGATGTACAAACAATCAAATAACCGGGGGGCGTCGGATCTTCGGGAAACCTGAGAAATTCATGTGTAAATAAAAAAAAGTGCCATTTATCTCGAGTGTCCGAGCCAAAGACACCTCGGACCTTCTTTGAAAACCATTGATATCTCCCCTACGCGAATGAAAAATAAATGAAGCGGTTGGAGCATCTTAACAAAGTCGGTACGATAATTTGTTCCTAAAGCGGGGGTAGGGCTGCGTCATACGAGATTTGTTCTCCGACTGTGGTTTATCGATTCGAAGCCGAGTGCTCGAAAAAGCAGCCCGCAAGGATATAGGTTCGAGCTCATCTCGGACAAAAGCCTTCGGTGGCGAGGAAAGCCGGATCGATGAAGCTGGGTAGTGAGTCACCGCTTATAGAAAGATGGTAAGCTCACAATACTCGGGGAACAGAAAGAAATTGCGGTCCAGGTAGTGGGTCTGCGCATCGACATAAACTTTCCTATATATTACCATTGGTCTGCGCAACCGAGTCATTGTCTGGTATTGATCGACAAAAAAATGATGATGCGATAAATTGAACACGAACTCCGGAACAAACATAGACTCTCCATAAAATAGAACAGAAGTTCTAACAGACTGAAAAATTATTAATAGAATTATGAGAGATTTTTTGAAAAGAAAAGCCCTATTATACCTCGGAGGTACGGTCTATTGTTATAAGATGCTATAGAAATATGATTTCATGGGGGAGAAAACTACTCGACCGCTATATTTTCTTAATAACATTAATAGGGAAAATTGTAGAGGAAATATGTTTGTATATGACTCCGCGCGATGAAAGTAAGAGAAAAAAAAAACAAGTTAATTTCTCTCGAATCTACTCTTTTCAGGAAAAACAAAGCACGAGCGAAGAAAGAAGATTGTTATTTATAAATTTAAGAATTCAATGACCCGTTACGAGCGATCCGTGGAGGAAGTGGAAATCATAACAAGGAAATATGATCCCAAGCTGAATCGAGGGAGGGTTGAAAAGAAATTTGAAATGAAAAGCTGTCATAACGGATCATTTTGGTCCGATGCACTTTTACCTGAGGCAAGGGATGATGAATGTACGTACCATTTTGAGCAGGACCTTCCACGGGCAGGGTGAGTAAATATAATATTAGTTTCCGATAACTGGGTGGAATTGTAAAAAACAGAGAGATCGAATGCTCCTTTAGAAAATCAAGGCGGTATCGAACCTCGGGACTCGAGACAATCGATAGAAAGTCTACAGCCGAACTGAGCGAATGCTGCGTCCTGGCTAGGACCGAAGCTATAACCATAGAGGAGAACGATGCCGGGAGAAGGGATAATATCGAAGTTCCTAGGAGGCAGTGACTTTAGGATACCTCTATTGAAAAACATCGAAGCTCGACTCCGACTTCCCTGGCGTCGAACCCTTATTGTGCCTCGTTCCGCGATCGAACGAGCTATTACTATTGAACGCGCTATTACAAATGAATTTACTTGTTTTGAAGTAAGAGGTTGTCGTACGGGTGAGTCAATAAATTGGTATTGAAATGTTATCGATAACAAAGCTGTAAAATTAATAATAACGATAAGAGTCGATAAGAGTAGCGACAAAAATAATAACCTGCACTGAAATAATAGTAACAATAACAACAACAACAACAATGATAACAAATGTCGCATAAAATTTCACACAAGAAATTTGAAGATCAGGGTTAGTGAGGAAAATAAATAAACAGATAAGGAATGACAAATTTACCAGTTTCCAGGAATCCAAAAATTTTCGAAGAAATTCTCCCACTGAACAAATGCCAAAATGATATTTTTCGGAAAATATTCCTCCTTTTTCTCTCAAAACAGCCTCTTTGGAGCCAAATACATGCTACAAAGCGTCAAAAATCGTCTAACCTAAAAAGGACAATAGCGCAGAGGCACACGTACACGGGCACACGCACACGCACCTGTGAGGAAACGAGCGTTTTCTGTCAGCTGTTTCGGGCTTTCGGCGAGAAAATAACGGACGAATCCGGGTTTTCCTTCGCTTTTGCGCTTTTCGAAATGTAAAAAGCTGGTTTCGGGTAAGGCAATATCGGGCTATCACTCGTGCATTCGAAATTGTCAATTCTCAACGACTCTCCCGCATATTTGGTAACGTTACGGGCACATCGATCGAGCGTACTTGAACTAAAAAGCATGACGCGGTGTAATAGCCGGGAATTTCGGTGGAAATAAAAAAGAAAATAAAAGAAAATTTCGAAAAGAAAAAGTGTGAGATAACGGGAGAAGTTAATCCATTTTAACCTAAAACCGAGTTCATGTGCGCGTCTGGCAAAAGTCAACATTCGCGTTTTCGGCGCCATCTGGTGACGAGCCGAGGTAACACGTATATCAGCCGCGATGGTAAGGCAGGGTGCGAATTTTGGAGGGAATATGTAACTTTTTGAAATTATAAATTTTGTTATGGATAGTTTTGTTGTTATGGATATTATTGTTCTTGGGGATTTGGTTTAACAACAACAAAATTGAATATTTAATTGTATATCGAATCGAATTCCATCTCTTGTTGTTTAAAGGGATCAATTCAAATTCAATTTAATTTCATTATCAATGATGTTATTATTATTTTTTTTTATTATTGTTAATATTATTTTTATTAGTATCTCACTGGTTTATTAATATCTAATAAATATTATTCAGATTGAAATATATTAATTTCAGTATAATCCAGTGTTCTTATTATTGTATAAAATAAATATACAATTTAGAAAATAAAAAAATCCATATATTCAAAATTTATTAGCCAATGAAGAAATTATTTTCAATTGGATTACGGTATTTTTTTTCAAAAATTTCATTTTTACAAATCAAATATAATTTATTCATTTTCTACTTTTTAATTTTAGTTTTCAAAATATTTAAAAAACTATATTTATATATAAATATTATTTTTTAGAATCTCTGAACGGAATTATTTATATTTGACTTGTAAAAATGAATTTTTGAATTAAAAATTATAGCAAAATTATAAATTATAGCAAAAAAAAATTAAAAATTATATAATATATAAATTGAATATAAAATTATAATTTATATTTTGAATTAAAAATTAATTTTAGAAAATAAATTATTTCCTTGGCTAATAAATTCTGAATTTGACGTTTCCAAGAATAAGCGACAACACTCGAGCCGAAATTCTCCCTGATGTGGAATAAAATGTATCGAAAAGCGTGAAACAGAAGGAAATAAAAAAATATGTAGCCATTCGACGAATTCGCATCAAAAGCAAGGATTAAAAAAAATTGTCGATACGGGAAAACACGTTGTACAGATATATTCGTAAATACGTCTAATGCCAAGGTAAAAGTTCAAAGAGAGTAAAAAATAATAATGTTAATTTACACCTTATACTTTGTACACACGCTTCTCCCTCGTTTTATACTTGCTTAATATAATAGCTGTAATCATTTGAACGCTCGTGCCAGTGAAAGCCATAATTAAATAGCGAAAGAAACGTTTGAAGTCACAAATTTTTCAAGAGTTCTGTCTGTGCGTGAAGTAAAGAAAAAAAAACGGAATTTTAAAGGAAGTCAAATTGGAGAAGAAGTTTATAATTTGAATTGACGGACATTTTAATGAATCGTCGCGATATACGTGCATACCACTCTTTTTTTTTAACTCATTAAGAAATATCTTTTTTCGTCCCTTCGATAAAATTGTTGACGAGGAGAAATGTAACATCGACATTTTTTAGGAGTATTAGTCATTCACGTTTATTCAATTTTGAAAAGTGCCAAAATTAATGAATAATAAATTTCGAAATTTTTTTTGCGTGAGAATCTTAATATATGATTATTCTTTGTATAGAAATTTTGGCAACTTTTTTTTTTATCAATTACTTGAAAAAGACAATTCTTCGAAAAATCGAAGTATCGCGAATTTCGCTAAAATTGGTAAATATTGAATATCAAAATTAAATATATATAGAAATTATGAATAATCGCTCTACCGCGAATTTCTATTTTTTTTTCAAAAATCAAATTATTCCATTTCGATCAATTTTGAGTAAATCGATTGACCCAGAGTTGACATGAAAATTGATAATTGACCGAACATTCAATATAATTAATCGGATAAATTCAAGAACTGAAAAATTACCACTTTCTTCACCTAATAAAACGAAATCCCAAATTTGACAATTCTTTAAATAAAACATCTCAGTCAGAAGAAATTCAGGAACTGAGAATGGAATTAGACTGAAGAGAGAGAGAGACACACAAATTTCAATTTTTTTTCTTTTTTCAAATTAGAAAAAATCGTGTTTGAAAAAAATTCGCAAATTGGTCGGCTATCGCTCGTGGGTCCGACTACCGGGCCGATAAATCTTAATAATCCAGTACCCGATTTCCTCTTAATACGACTCGCAGGATGTAATTACGAAATAAGAAGAAACGCGTAAATGGGGCGAGTCACGAAAGCGAATTTTATTTTTACACCCGAGCAAGTCCTTTTAAATAAATTATCAACATAAAAATTAATGAATCTCTTCATTGATTATTTTTTATACGATCAAATATCGTTGCGTCGCTGTGTACATCAGAAAAAAAATTGGAGAAATGAAAAATAACGAGAGAGACAGAGACAGAGACAGAGTCAGCGACAAAGACAGAGACAGACACAGAAGTAGAGGTAGAGGTAGAGGTAGAGACAGAGACAGAGACAGAAGTAGAGGTAGAGGTAGAGACAGACACAGAAGTAGAGACAGAGACAGAGACAGAAGTAGAGACAGAGACAGAAACAGAAACAGAGCTAGAGACAGAAGTAGAGACAGAAGTAGAGACAGAGACAGAGACAGAAGTAGAGACAGAGACAGAGACAGAGACAGAAGTAGAGACAGAGACAGAGACAGAGATAGAAGTAGAAACAGAAACAGAGGCAGAGACAGAAATAGAGACAGAGACAGAGACAGAAGTAGACAGAGACAGAAGTAGAGACAGAAGTAGAGACAGAGACAGAGACAGAAGTAGAGACGGAGACAGAGACAGAAGTAGAAACAGAGACAGAGACAGAGTTAGGAGGAAGAGGAAGAGGGGAAGGGGAGAGTAATGTATGTACCATGTCGGCAATCGATTGAACGCTCTTTCCTTCACGTTTTCGTTCATTACTTCACGCGATGAGGGAAACCTGCTGGGTATATAATTCAGTCCGGCGGCTTTTACTCCGTATTATAGGCCGAGGAGCAACCGGTAAGAACGGTATCAGCCCCTTTAACGTAAACACAAGCGACTGTGTATGGCTTTATGCGTGTGTGTGAGAGGGTGTTCGTATGCGAAAAGCTGAAGACGAACCATCCGAGCACGGAGGAACCTCGGATGGATGCGAGCAACGGAGCGTATGAGTAGGACGGTAAGATTTAGCGGCCTATGTATATGCCACTCACTCATTACGCTATTACAGATTCGTGTCGGCCTACTTCAGACACTGGCCCTTGGCTCTATTCCGCTAAGCTTTCGGTTAGGAATATGTGTGTTTCGAGTGAAAGGGGCATTTTCTTTATGCAATTACGCGTCATACAACGAAATTGATAATACCAGGGATACGGGAATATTTTTTTTTGGGGGGGGGGGGGGCATTAACACTCAAAGCATGTACAAGGTCTGTCAGGAGAATTATGAAACAATATTTTACAAATGTTGTTTTAGAAAAATTACAATTTTTCTTATCGAAGTTCCTTTTTAGAAAAAAAAATTGTTTTTTCGGAATTGTTTTTTATTTTTTAATATCAATCACGAGGCATTTAAATTGCGGGGATTGATTCCACAATATTGGAAGAAAAATTGATCTACTAAAAATTTCTATTTTTATAGAAAAATCAAACTTCGATTTCGATGAATTTCAAATGAATCAATCGATCCAGAATCGACAAAAAAATTGATTGAATATTGAATATTTGAAATCGATTGAATATTGAATATTTCACAATTTTTTCAAGTCGATCCGATGTGCACTTTGGAAATGGTGACCCACAAAAAAAAATGCGTAAGGCATCAAAGACCCAAAGTACGCACCGTGCTACAAAAAAATAAATACACGCTTCATCAATAAAAATATCATTATTAATTTTAATAGAAAATCGACTTATTAATTTGAGCGAGAGAACGGTTTCGTCTTATTAGTAATTTTTTTTTTCCGTCTCTCTCGTCCGTCGGGAATTGCATTTCCTGGACGGCCGATGCACATGCACGTTGAAATAAAACAAGCAGCAGCAGGCAGGGCTCCTAAAATATTTCCTGCATGCGTCCAACTTGTTTTTAATGTTAACCGTCTCTTTATAATTCTCACTATACGCTTGATACCTACCCTTTCAGGGATTATAAATTGTGGCTTGAATAATCTAATCCTTCTTCTCAGATTCTCTTTTTGATGTGGTGCGTCGTAAAGAGATTATTTTTCGACTAATGGGGAATTCAGCTTCTTTTCGCTTCTCTTGGCAAACTATTTTTCAATTTTCTACGTTTCTTTATTTTACAAAACCCAGTGGTTAGCGTTCCTTTTACTTACACTGCACGCCATGAATTCCTATATACTCCTTTTGAAATTCGCTATTATATATATTTGCCAGATTTATTTCGAGTATGGATCTTCAATTTTGATCCCGCTTTTTCGCTTTTCCACGTTGAAAATCGTTAAAATTTTGCAATTTTTACTACGAAAATGTTTTTCGCGCGAAAAAAAAATCGGATAAGAGTCTCTCGATAATTCTCAAAAATCGATTTTTTCGGCCGGAAGTTGACCGATCTTCGCGTCCTGGGAAATTCGGTGCAAATTAAAGTTTTAAAAATAAAAGCGAGGAGATCCTTTCTAAGGGTAATTTTTCGCGTAGAATCGATTCCAAGGGTCCATTTTCATGAAATCCTAGCGGAAGGACCTAAAAACCATGTTTTTTGAGGAAAAATCGCGTTTCCCGCTCGAATTTTGGAATTTCGACAATGAAAATGAATTCCTCGGGAAAAAATACATCGGATAAGGGTCTCCCGATAATCCTGAAAAATCGATTTCAAAAGTTGATTTTTTCGGTCGGAAGTTGACCGATCTTCGTTCCGGGAAATGGGGTGCAAATTAAAGTTTTAAAAATAAAATAGAGGAGACCATTTCTAGGGGTAATTTTTCGCGTAGAATCGATTCCAAAGGTCCATTTTCATGAAATTCTAGCGGAGGGACCTAAAAACGATGTTTTTTGAGGAAAAATCGCATTTCCCGCTGGAATTTTGGAATTTTGTCAATGAAAATGGATTCCTCGGGAAAAAATACATCGGATAAGGGTCTCCCGATAATCCTCAAAAATCGATTTCAAAAGTCGACTTTTTCGGCCGGAAGTTGACCGATCTTCGTCCCGGGAAATGGGGTGCAAATTAAAGCTTTAAAAATAAAATCGAGGAGACCATTTCTAGGGGTAATTTTTCCCCTAGAATCGATTCCAAGGGTCCATTTCCATGAAATTCTAACGGAAGTTCGTAAAAACCATATTTTTTTTCAAATACACGCAATATCGAATTAACAAAAATTATTTTTCCAAATAAATGCTGCTGCCCGGGTAGTAAGTTAGAAGCAAAATTGAAACCGACTACCTTGGAAATGAAAAAAAAAAAAAAAAAAGAGAATGAAAAGGTGTGGGACGAATGTCGAAGAAGAAGAAGAAGGAGAAGATGAAAAAGACGAAATAGCACAAAATGTGACCGTATACAAAATGCTTTTAGACGAAGTGTAAAGGATTAAATCCCCGTATTTCCAAGCGGTGTCAGTTTCATACGCGAATTCCAACGTAAGGCGATGCGGTATAGGCAAGATGGAACGGTAAGATAGGTTACGAAAGGGATAACAAAGAAAAAAAAGAAGAAAAACGTATGGAGATATTGAAATTCTTCGGAGCGTAAAAGATGCCCGGGAGGTATCGGCTTCACTCGCGTAAAAAAATATTCCCGAGGATTGCATATGTATATATGGCGCGTGATAATATTAAACCCATGCCCGCCCGCCCGCTCGCTCGTGACCGGGGAAAAGGAATCGAAGGAGGAATGTTTAACCACAATGCATAAGCGTCGTCGATAATACAAATACCGCCGAGGAAATCTGTACCCGAGTGATACACGGCAAACACAGAAACCGCTGCGTTCCTCTCAACCGTTAAGAAATATTTTCCCTTATTTCCTTCCAAGCGTGTACCGACCGTATTCCGATCCCATTTCTTTTATCATGCGTACCATTGTGGAAATTGATTCCGTTCGTTCCATTCGAAGGGACGGAGATTTGCACGATCTCTCATTCTTATTCCCGCGCATCGGATGAAAAAAGTGGTTTCTGCTTCGCGACTCGATTCGCGAGGGTTCTTTTATCATCGGTTGGAATTTTCCAAATAAGCAGATATATAATATAAATACGAATATAAGTGCGTATTTGTGCGTGTGTGAGTGCGAGTGCGTGAGAGTGAGTGCGTATGTACGTAATGGCGTGCATGAGTGGGTGCGTGTGTGCGTAATTGCGTGCATGCGTGCGTGCGTGTGTGTACGTGTACGTAATTGCGTGCGTGGGTGGGTGCGGGTGTGCGTAATTGCGTGCGTGCGTGCGCGTGTACGTAATTGCGTGCGTGAGTGGGTGCGGGTGTGCGTAATTGCGTGCCTGAGTGGGTGTGTACGTGTGTGCGAGCGCGCCGAAAAATAAATAATTAATATGTAAATAAATAGGAAACGAAAAAATATAAAAATTTGAAAATCCAAAATATTCCAAATTCATAAAAAATAATCGGATACGAAAGAGAATTCGATTCTTGGCCATCCTTATCGGTAGTTTTTGCCATCGAAGTGGCAATGATAATCCCTGAGAATTTGTGATCTCTGTAATCTCGGATTACCGCCGGGATGCACGTGAATACACAAATTCCTTAAATAATTACGGGTATGATAAGATACTTTATGGAAACGTAAATAAGGCTTTTATGGAACTACATTTTGAGGAAATAAGGGAAAAAAATTGCATTAGTGTGTGTGTGCTTCTTCTGACCGGAAAAAATGTTTATAAATATCGATTAAAAAAAAAATAAATAGTACGTCAAAATCGAAAATCCACTAAATCTCGAAAAAAGAAAATTTCTAGAATCTGAAGAATTAATTTTATCTAATTATTTTTCTTTTCCTTTTTCTGACCCAATGTTGTTTTATTTCAATAACTATACTCGTTATGTAAAAATTCTAAATTAAAAATAGAACAAATCAAGAAAAAAAAATATATATATTCATTCGATTCCAAATTTCGTTCCATAACAAAAAATCTCTAATTCAAAACATCCAAAGAAAAATACAATATCATTATCGCACGTTGACTGCCACGTCAAATTTACGTAAATTCCTATTCACGCCGCGTGGGTCGCAAGGGTATACGCTATTGCAATTGTGCTAACCAGCGCGGCCTGAACGGAGAGTTTAGTGCCGGTCACCGGTGACCCCCGCGGCAGTCAACGTGTTAATTCAAGGAAAATATTTATAAAAATAAAGGAACTTGATGGAACGAATAATATCCCAAAAGTAAATTAATAAAACTGCTCCACGCAAAAGTTCAACACTTTCTTCGACGGAAATGCATAAGATTGCTTTTAAGCTAAACCCATTTTGCTCCTCAAGGGGACGCGACCTCTCTTCGCGCGAATCTCATCCGAAGGAGTAAAGAGGAGGAAAGGGAGGGGGATGCAAAAGTTATTAAGACGGTGCACAAGAGTCACCGGGAGCCGCGTCTCGGCATCCTCTCACCGTGGAGTCGCGAAAACAATCTATGGTCTATGACCGTACGGGCCTCGTGAGCTGCCGAGCGGCATTCTTACATGGGGCTGCCGCTGCCGTTGCCGCTGATGCTGCTACAACATACAAGTTTTTCAGGGCAGCGGCCTCTCCTGCTACCGCGTCCTCCTTTTTCTTCTCCTCTCGAGTCCCTACTCTTGCGATATCCGACTGCTACCACGCTACTCTTTTCCTTTCTTCTGCTTCTTCTGCTGCCGTCGTTGCCTTTGAGGGCGACTCGCGGCAAGAAACGAGCAGAAAAAACAACAAGAGAGAGAGAAAGAGAGAGAGAGAGAGAGAGAGAGAGAGAGAGAGAGAGAGAGAGAGAGAGAGAGAGAGAGAGAGAGAGAGAGAAACGAGAAAGCTCATTTTCAGCGAGTCCCGAGCTCGGCTGCTCCCTTATCATCCGTCGATTAACGTTCTTCTGAAAAAACAAGCTACCGGCCGCCATTAGTCGTGCCGCCCCCCACCCCCATTCCACTGCGAGACGGACCACGTGGTCGATCCGAAGTGTCCTTTTATATCCGCGCGAGCAACAAAAGTCAGCCAGAACTCGAGGAATCTCGCGCAGAAATTGACCCGCAAAATGTCGGCAAAGACACAGGACTCTTTGCTCTCTCTCTCTTTTTGCTTTTTATTTTTTTGCTTCTTCGGCGCGACTCAAACTATTTTCAAATTGGAGCCGTTCGACCACCCCGCAAGGACGATAATTGCCCCTCTCCTGCGCTTTTTGTCCCCCCCAGCGAGAGAAAACAGTGCCACGCATTGAATGCACTCTCGACGTTTACGACGCAGCTTTCTTTATTTATGACGAAACAAAGCGAAGGGTCGTAACGGAAACAAAGCCTCCTTTCCCTCCCATATTATTTCGAGAATTTGTATAGGATGTGCTCTCGCTAAAAGGTGCACCCCTAGGTGGTTATCGACGGGGCGCGATCATCCCCGAGTGGTCGAGCTAAGGGATGATCGACCGAAATGATAATGAGAGAAACGAGGAATTTCTTTAAATAATGGAAATTGTTATGAAAAATAATAAATATGCGCCCGTAACGGCGCATATTTGCATGGCTGGGGTCCCAATGACCCCAGCCATGTTTAAACCTTGCTAATATCGTTCCGACCGACTCATAAAAATTCAGGATATTAGTTTGGACCTTTTAGAATGAGAATATCGTGGCAAACAATTTTTATCAATTTTTCAAAATGGCGAAAAAAAATCGGCAAGGGGGCAATGCGTAAAAAAAAAACATTTTTGCGCTTGGGGTCATTTTGACCACTTTTCGAATTTCGAGAATATTTAAAAAATGAAAAATGTTGGAAAATTTTGGAAATTTCGAAACTGGAAATCGACATTTTAAAAAAAAAAACGCCTTTTTTCTGGAAATTTTTCCTTTTCCAGTGCCGGATTGGGACTATTTTTCGAATTTTGAAGAATAATATAAAAAATGAAAAATGTTGGAAAATTTTGAAAATTTCGTAACTGAAAATTGACATTTTTCCAAAAAACGCCTTTTTTCGGGAAATTTTTGCTTTTCCCGTGCAGAATTGCGGCTATTTTTCGAATATCGAGAATATTTAAAAAATGAAAAATTTTCGATAATTTTGAAAATTTCGTGAATATTTAAAATAATTAGAAAATCGATTATTCGCGGAAAGTGCAAAGAAAATCTGGATAAATCATACGTGTCGTACGTGAAAAGCTCTTGGGCTCTCGCCATCGTGCCCACGCAAGCACGAAAAAGAAGGAACGGGCCCTTTCTCGGCGCACTCACGGTGCACGTTGCACGCGTGATGCATATCTAGAAGAAACCAAAGGGGCTAAAAATAAAACTGAAAATCTTTCTGGTCTAGACAGCTGTAAAGATCCCTTCCATTGTGTCTGTGCACATGTATGTAGTACACATATAGACAAAGCACACATATGGGAATGTAACGCATCCACGCATGCATGCATACGCGTCGCGTATCTGTGTGTGGCATCGGTGTATGCTTCTCAAGCAACTACAATTTAGTCGACTGTATCCTCTGCGTTTTTTGGCTTTAGAAATCTATATGATGGATCCGCCGCGGTGAGTCGTGTCGGAGATGAAAGAGAAGCGAAACGCTCGACGCGATTGTGAAAGGTAGAAGGCAGGTAAGTTCAAGTGGGTGGCAAGAGAGAGAAAAAAAGAGAGGGAGGGAAGGAGAGAAGGAGAAAGAGAGAGAGAGAGAGAGAGAGAGAAAACGATGGAAAGAAAAGAAAGAAGAAGACGAAGGGAGAACACGAAGAGTCAGAAAAGGAAGCAGCAGGTGTGAATAATAGTGGTAGGCTGGCAAGCTAAAGGCTAGGATAATGAATATTTAACACCTCAGTCCGTCCATTTCGACTCATCATCTCGGGAGAGTTTCGGCAATTATTGTAATAATATCAATAAATATCCGTAGAATTCATTCTCAGTCGGTTTTCAAATTTTTCCAAGGTCTAACGTTTATTTCCAAGAATTTTGAATTGGATGGAACCGAAATCGTTCCGATGGGGATTGGAAGAAAATTGAAATTGGGATGATTATTAGAAAAGCTCAAGTAAAAAATCGAGTCGAAGACGATTAATGAGAAAGAAAAATAGAAGTAAATAAAGAAAGAAAGCAAGACACGAATTAAAAACTCCAGTAGCAGATAATTAAGGAATTACTTTAACAACGAAATTTGATAAATTAATATTCGTGTGATTAAAGAAAAAAAAAGGCATTATCATTTTCTCAATCTCCAACTTTTTTTCTCTGGATCTTCTATTATTCCTAAAAATCTAAAACTTGAATAAATCCAAACAATGTTTTTGTTTCTTTTTTTTTTTGAAAACCGGATTTGCAACCGGCAAAAAATGGAAACCGGAGCGATTTTTTCGTCAATGGAAAATTTACCTAGTGGATCTATAATACTTGGATGCATTCACGTCGGAATTGCATCCTTCGAGTCGAAAAAGAGGAGAAAGAGAAAGAGAAAAAGGTGAAAAAGATAAAGAAGAATAAGTAGAAGGAGAGAGAGGGGGATGGGGGGGATGGGGGTACAGGTAAGCCGGAGCCGCTTGAAGAAGAAAGAAGAGAGCCGAAGGGAAATATACGTGGGTACCCACGAACTTACGTTGGAGGAAGAAGGAGGCAAAGGAAAAGAAAAGGGATAGACACGAATGAAAAGAGCGAAGGGAAGAAGGAAAGAAGAGGGAGAAGGGGGGAAGGGAGACGGAAGACGTAGGCCTCGGCGGCTGGCGGCACCGCTTGATGTATGCCGGGTCCGTAATTACAGGTTTTCGGAACGCCTCGCTCGGCATGGCCAAGCGAGCCATGCTGTTCAAGAGAGTTAAGGCCCTTCCTTTCCTTTCCTTTCCTTTTCTTGCCTTGCCTTGCCTCGCCGCTGCTATCTACCGGGTGTCTCCCCGTTTCGTCTTTTTGAGCCTCACTCCGGCAGATGCACCATCGAAGCGTCTCGAGAAAACACCGTGCAAAGAAAACGAGCGCGACCTCTAATTGTCCCTAACATCTGGTTCGAATAACAAGGGTGAGAGAGAGGGGGGGAAAGGGGGAGAAGAGAGGGGGGAGCTGTTGACTTCTTTTTTGTTTTTTCTTCCAGCGACTAACTGTCTCTTCCCTTCCATGCCTTTGAGACTCCGAGGGAAGAAGGGGGAAAGAAAAAAAGCGATGCGACTTTATAAAGAACAAAGAGGAAAAGTCGGGGGAAGAAGGGCTCGTGGAAAAACAACGCGCGGAAGAAAGACGTTATTAGAGGAACGAGGTTACACCTTCCCGAAGCGAATGCGTTTCAATGGGGGACTGTGCAATTTTAGTTGCAAATCCGAATGACGACCGACGACCACAAGGTTTTGGGGATTAGGAGAACGAGGACGCGAGAGAGGGAGACGGTGTTTTGGGCGACGAGAGGAGGGGAGGGGAGTCGGTTGCAAATCGGAATAACGAACCCCGTGTTTGCGGATTAGGAGAATTAGGATACAAGGGAAAGACGGTATTGTTATTGTTATATATTAGAATAATGATAATAATAATAATAATAGTTTACGGTAATTTGGAGAAATTTTAAATAGCAGATGTTTGAAAATGAGCCAGAAGGAAATTTGGAATTTTCTTCTCCTTGGGTGAAATTGCAATTTTCCTAATTTTCCAGGTCCCTAAGATGAAGCTAAAATTGGGCGGTTTTGGTTCAGGAAAAATTTTATTACTTCGGAGATTTTCGAGTCTTTGATCATGATTTTTGGAAAATTCTAGGTAAATGTAAAATTATTATTATTATTATTATTATTATCAAAAATTGAGAAATTGTAAATTCTATCTGTAAAAATATCTTTTTTTGTGACTATCTTCTCCGAATTCGAAAAATTCAAATTTGAAATTAGTACAGGAAATTTTCAAATTTAAATATTTTAAAAATTTCAATCTCACCAAAAACCTTCAAAATTGAAAATAAAAATGCTAATACTTTTTCAGCATCTTCGCTTCCATCGTAACGAGGATACAAAAAATAAACCGGTAAATGTAAAAAAAAACACAAGATTTCTCTTGAAAAGTTTCCAAACTCGTTAAATCTCGTAAATCTCTAATAACAAATACATAAATAATATACAAATGTATAAATTGCATATCAATTTTCGAGTCCATCTCGTCGATACATCTTTAAAACTTTCGCGGAATAAAATGAAAAAAAAAGAGTTGGGCTACCCACTTAAACTTTCCGACTTACGCTGGATTTCCTGCAAAAAGGGAGAAAAATCCTAAACGAGATTTCCCTCCGCACGAGCGGTGACTAATGATTTTGGAAGTGAGTGGGCGGGTGCATCCTGGTTGGCCAAGCCTCAGGTGTAATTTCCCGCATTGTATTTAAACGAAACACGAAATGAAGACGTTTCTTTTGGGATTTTTCGGTTAACGAGGGTTAAAATTAACTGCAAGGGTTCGAGAAGTCAAGGGGTCTTGTTGTCGTGTCGGAGGGCCCCGACACACCCCGTATATCAATCGGAGCGTTTGTAGGTAAAGTCTCAAAAGAAGAGGAAGAAGAAAGGCCCAAAGCCTCGTAAACTCGCAAGATGATGGATGGACCAAACGAGATTAGAGGAACCACCCCAAATGTCGCGTGTGCCAATTTTTCCATGGTGGGCGAGCCCCCGGGGTGCCACCGTATGGTTTTTAATCCGTTGGTTGGACGTCTCGTATGCACACACCCACACATGTATGCACACGTTAAAGGAATACCGCGTTTCCAATTTTCAAGAAATTCCAGTCGGCACCCTTTGGAATCGATTGAAAAAAGGGAGAGAAAAAATGAAATTCGCCTTTTAGGAATTTTTTATTCTTCAATTTATCGTAAATTCGAAATTGTTGACAAAATTTCGGGATACGAATTTATCCAGATAATTTGAAAATTGACATTCTCCTTTTTTCGCATCCTCCAAAGACTTGGAAAAATGAATTTCAAAAAATGCACATGCTTCCTTAATATCTTCATTTCTAAAAAAAAAAATATATATATATATAAACAGAAAAATTGGAAACGAAAATTCCCTAAAAACCCAGATTCATTTTTTTATCATTTTTTTTTAAAGATGAAAGTGGAAAGATGCATCTAATTAAAAAAAATTTGTTTTTGAAAGTTTTTGGAAATTTTGAAAATAAGAGAAGGTCAATTTTCGAATGAATTCGTATTTCGAATTTTCCAAAATTGGAGAACAAAGTCAGAAAAAGATGGGGAGCCATTTTCTAGCGACCCTGGGAAGAAAATGACTGTTTTCAAAATTTGAATTAACGCACAGGAATTTTCCTAAAAATTGAAATAACCCTTGTTTTTGTAGTTTAATAGAAGAAAGATAGAGGTGCCGAATGAGCATCCGTATTTTTTGAGATTCATTTTTGGAGGATGTGAAAATTAAAAAAATGTCTATTTTTGAAATATTTTGGATAAATTCGTATTTCGATTTTTCCAGAACTGGAGAATAAAGTCACAGAAAAAGTAAGGATCCATTTTCTAGCAACCTCGGGAGACAAATTTTTATTTTTATAAATATTTGTTTTCAAAATTTCAATTTTTTTAACGTTATAGAATCTATAATTAATAATAAGTTAAAAATACATGAAATTTTGTAATTAATATAATAAATAATATATAAAATAATTTTCTTTTTATAATCAATCAAATTTTCGTCTTCGAGTTTGAAGGTACATATTTAAAAAAATTCGTTGGAAAGAAAACCTAATGCACTCGACGCAGTTTCAATTTCCAGGAAGGATTCCTGCCCCGCAGGTAGAACATCGGTTCGCCTGCGTTTCTTCTATTTTATCCGTTCCTTTTTCGTGGCTTTTTCTTTGGGTACCGGCACTTTAAGGGCTGGACATCGACACCTCGAGGAAGAGGAAGCGCGCGCGAGCAAACGCAAAAGCAAGAGCAGATGCACGAGGAGGAGGAGGAGGAGAAGAAAACTGTTGGTAAGAGGAGATGAAGACGAACAAGTTGGCCGCAACGTGCAATTATATGCATCTTACTCTTGTTGCCTTTCTTTAAATCCCTCCACTTTGTTCCTTCAACGAGTCCCTGCCGTCGTTCCATCTTTCGCTTCTGCCCTTTCTTTGTCATTCTCCTCCGTCCGCGTCCATCTTCTCTTTTTCTGCTCTTTTTCCTCGCTCCCTTTCATTTCTTTCGCGCTTTGCGTCGTCCCCGCATGCACCGAGAGGCCGCGTGCAGGCATACATTCAAACAGAAAGGTTATTCATCGCCGGGAAACTAATTGCAATTCAACACAAGTTTACGTCTAGCGAATAATGAGGAACGACTACGTCATTTCCACTATTTCGTAACGTTTCAACGCGTACATGGAAATTGCGATATTTCGAAAAATTCTTCGCCTCTTTCCTTTTTTCCCCCCAAATTTGCGAATCCGTGAAATCCTTGAAATTTCGCAAATCGCAATTTTAGTTGTCGTTGCATTTATTATTTCGAGAATGAAATGACGAATTTTGGAAAATGCTAAATTTTGGAAAATTTTCAAAATGGAAATTGACCCTTTTCCAAAAATATATTTTTCTTTTTAGACATTTTTCCTTTCCCAGTGCCGAATTGCGATTATTTTTCGAATTTCGAGAATATTAAAAAAATGAAAAATTTTGGAAAATTTTGAAAATTTGAAACCGGAAATCGACATTTTTCCAAAAAACACCTTTTTTTCTGGAAATTTTTCCTTTTCCAGTGCCGAATTGCGACTATTTTTCGAATTCCGAGAACATCAATGAAAATGGTAAAATTCTTTTTCCATTGTTCCAATTCGATAATTTTTGGAAAATTCGAAAAATATCAGAAATTCCCCCATCCCCAACAATTTTTAATAACAAATGTTATTCGCAGTCTCACGGAACAAAATTCTATTAACGTAACGCAAAAATCACGCAATTGATTTCAATTAGCGCCGGTATCGACTGAAAAATCCTAAAATCCCGAAAAAATTAAAATTCCATCGCCCGCTAAATTAGTCGTTTTTTGGAAAAAAAAAAACCAAAGCTATTGCTGCGAGAAAGGAAATACCTACAAAGATTATAAATAAGAAATCGTGAAACTCATGAACGGGAGATAACTGAAAGTGAATCTCTCTTAAGACGAAGGAAAGAACGAAGGGAAGCAGGGGGGAGGGTTAGGGTCCTTATACTCCGCAGGCACGAACGTACGACGTGAAAAACTGCTAGGCGATCCTGCGAGTCGATATCTCGACGTCGACGTCGTCGTCGTCGTCCACCGGTGTGTACATAGGAACAACGTCGACGAGCTTCGTTGAAACGACAATAACTCCGACGCGTGAATTTAATCCCGTCGACTCGTTACACAAAGCACCGGGCGAAAGGGAGAAAAAACAGCTTTATCGTTCTTTAACCAAAGACCCACTATTCCAACGACTCCGATAAACCGAGGTCTCCCCAACGCACCCATCCTTCCCGAGCATATTTAACACCATTAAAGCGCTATTAAACACTTGAATGTGTCCAAACTGCGATAAGAGTCTTTCATTCATGAGTCTTATCCGTTGATTGACGTTGGATAAGTGTCATTCCTCCATCGAAATTTATCGAGTCTTAAATGGGACGTTATTTATAACATTACCGAGTGTGACTCGAGCAGAAATCGGGTATCGTTGGGAAATTTTATCGTAACATTCGAAAATTTCTAGGGCGCGGAAAGTATATTTTATCGTGTGATAATTTCGATTATTCGATTTTGATATTCACTGGGTGCCTATTTTTATTATTATTATTATTGTTATTATTATTATTGGCTTGGTATTATACCTTGTTCAATTTTTTGATACTTTTGGAATGATAGTTTTACAAATTGGAAAATATAAATGCAGAAGAGGGGTAATAGAAATTTCACCGTTGAATTTCAAGGTTGACCGAAGCGCCACTGGCGGGAGTTCGCCAAAACTATTCCTGAATTCCGCTCGTCTCGCGTTTCTTCGATAAAGTTCAATGTTTTTAGAACAGAATGGTCCCATAATACTATTTTTTCGTATCTCGACTTGTGTCTCTTTTTTGGGTGAGGGGACGCGTGAAATTTACTTATTATTATTAAAGTGTAACTCTTACAAAGAAAATCTGAAAGCAAATCATAACCAAGTTTGCGCGAGTATAAATACAGGAGGGGGGCGATAGAAACGTCGCTTTTGAATATCAACCTTGACCAAAGCGCCACTAGCGGGAGTTCGCCCAAACTATTCATGAATTCTACTTGTCTCACTCGTGTTCTACAAAATTCGGTGTTTTTAGAACACAATAGATACACGATACAAATTTTTTTTCGACCTGTGTCTCGTGGGGGGGGGGGGGGATTTCTTATTATTGTTAAGCTACAACCCTTGCAAAAAAAATCCGAAATAAAATTCCAACCAAGTTAACGCGAGAAGGATGATTGAGAGGTTAATGGAGAAGAGGATTTACAACCGAGACATCTCGATTATTGACAATCGATTGGCAGGCCTGCTCGGTGGGACGACGGGTCCGATGGGATGGCGACGAAAGTACTTGCTACAGTACTGAGCAATCCGTAGCTCCTCAAACGAGGAAAGCATATACACAGTTCCCATTCAACTAACCCTTTCAGCTCTTCTTCGCTCTCCTCTCTCTTTCTATTCCTCCTTTTTGTTCCCTTTCGCTTCCCCTCTTCTTTTTATTTTCCTTTCGTTCCTTCACCGCCACCCTGTCTCTCGCATACACACACACACGAATATACTGACACACACATACCCACGGATTCACGTACGCATTTTCTTTCTCTCTTTCTCTCTCTCCCTCCCCCCCGTTTCTCTCGCGTCGGCAAAATCTCTTTTACTCGCCTAAGTGAGGATATCCAAGAAGTCTAAGGCCGTCCCGCGGCAAATCTCCATATGTAGCCTCCATTCAAAAAAAAAAGGAGAAAAAAATTCCGGACACGCATCGCCCAAGGAATTCACACCGGCCGAAGTGGATATAACTCGGACATAATTTCTAAAGCATCTTTTATATTCATTTATCTTCCGAAGAAGGGATTATTCCTTATCTCTTTTATCGTGAAAAGGGAGATTATTGAAATTTCGAAATTTCGAAATTTTTCATTGACCGAGCGAGCGTGGCTGGTCCCGCGGGAAGGGTAAACGCACTTCGAGGATCACCCACGTACGAGTTTATATAAGAATCGAGTGTTTTCAAATGCCGTCGGCTTTAAAAAAATTTCGAACGACTCATCCGGACGCTGAAAGCGTGGCTCCTTGCCAAGAAATTGGACGATGCGAAAGTATATCGAATTACGTACAATCTCGGCAAGGTTTTTCCTTGTTTTCGAACAATCCTTGCCCAATAGGTGACAAATCTCGGATGAAGAGGGAGGGGGGAGGGGAGATTTTTTTAAATCCCAAGAACTTGCGCTGTTGGAATTAATTTTAAGCGTTCGTTGACTATATATTTTTTATGTATACGTAAATTATAATGGGATTGTATAAATATTATATTTAAAGGGGATTGTAATTGGTCTAGCGGGTAGAGCTTTGGATTCACACTCACGGGTCCTGGGTTCGAATCTCCGCTAGTGCACAAAATAATTATACATTATAAATATTATATTTATAATTTATATAAATGTTATCTGTTATAAATTTTCTTAATTAAAATGTAATTGTATAATTAATCGTAATAAAATGTTGAATTATTGTTCCATTATTATTATTATGATCTATCATAAATTTCTGTCGTATATATTAATATTGATTGTAAAACATTTCTAATGCAATTTTTATCAATTATATTATCTATTACAAATTCCTGTAATTATAATCCAATTGGATAAACAAATTTTAGGTTGGTATTAATTTTCAATTTGGCCCGCATCGCATACAGATGCATACTTATACTGTCGTCGTCATAAGACGTCGTCGTGCATACTTATGCATCGCATACAGATGCGTACTTATTCTATTTATTATTATTTGTGTAACCTGGTTAATAAATAAATAAATACAATTTTCTAACAAATTTTGTTACAGCTCCTAATTAAATTTCCAATCAAAGCTACAAGAATTAATCCAAAAACATTTTAAATTTCTATTTTTCCCCAAAAATCTACAAAATAATATCAATAACAATATTCATAATTCGAGGAATTATGAAATAAGAAGAAATCCATACAATTAATTGTTTCTTCTCTTTTTACAACCATTGATTTTGGGAACAGAAGGACGAACTACAAACAAACAAATTTCCACATACCTACATTAATATACCATAAGCGAGGAAAATAAGCGAAGGAATAAACGAATTCGACGGAATATAAAAAAAATGAGAAAGAGAGAGAGAGAAAGAGGTGAACTTGAAAGGAGGAACTGAGGTATCGTATCGTAGACAGGTAGGTGTGTGTATGTGTGTGTATGTAAACATTCATAGGTGTGTGCGTGCATGTATATACACACATATCTCGAATGTTGTAGCAACATTGAATGCGACGATATCGCTATGGAGATTGTAGAAACAAGTCAAAGGCGTGTCACCGTTATCGCGAGAGATGACTTACGTGGCGGTATTATGCTTTACAAAGCTGCAAATCTCTAAAAGAAAACTTCTAAAGGACCGCTTCTTCTTTTCCCATCCTGTGACTGTCCGGTACACAACCTCGTGCCTATCATTCAAAGAACCTCGCACAGACGATTGCATGCACGTGTGTGTGTTGTACCGTGTACCGGCACACGGACACGCGCGCGCGCGCGCGCGCGTCCGCGCACATAAACCCATTTTATTCAACTTTCATGTTGACTTTGTTTCCACGTCTCTTTTGAAGTAGGCATTTCAACTTACACGTATTTACATGCAGAGCTTTAATAAAAGCGATGCTTCCTTTTGCAATTCAAAAATTGTTGCTTCGCTCGCTATTTCTGTTAATGACATATTATCTTGCCGGGGAAGAAAGAGAAAGTCAAATGAAACCTACAAATACGACAAAATGTACGACGAGGTACGCAGTCGTTCCGTACTTTCCTCTTTTCATCGTCAACTTTTGTCCTAACGCGTTTTTACAACCATTTTTTCCCAGCAAATGCCGTTACCAACGCGCTCGTTCGCCTGATTTGCCTTTACGCGCGAATAACGACTTTTGCCTTTTCATGAAATTCCTCCTCCGTCGAACGGCGACTTTTCCAATCCACTTTCAGTTAGTTCCATTGTCTCACACCAGGGGCGCGCGTCTTTGTTATAATATTTCGACCGTTTATCTCGAAAGTGGCGTAAGTCCACTTTCTCTCGTTTCGAGAAAATCGGTCAGTGAAAAAATATCGGTTTATTATCGGGGTGTCCCATAAGTTTCTTCCTTTCCGGCTCGAGGTCGTACATAACGTAGCGCGGAAAAAACTTATGGGCCACCCCGCGCGAATGGACTTAGGCCGCTTTCACAATTAACGCTTCCGCAATTTCTTTCGCCGGCCAATTTTCAATTGGACAAAACATGGGCATTTTTTTTTGAGGAAATTTAATACCATCTAGTTATAAATCAAAAATTTACACCAAATTAAACATTAATTACGTGATATTTCATGGGACTTTTACGAGCCAATGGGAGATCCTATCGAATTGTCAAGTAAAAATTGCCGTCATTCTACGAAATTTCAATTACATACCACACATTATAATACCTTCTATATGACATACATATATGAAATTGAGCGAAACACAAGCAGATTATTGCTTTTTATCGAACCAGGAAACCCGTTATAAATATTATATTGTATATGTACGAAGCGTCATCGCGACGGTATAAAACGCCAAACTCGGGTACGCATTTACCCGCCGCATCGCTGTGACATTATCGTCGTCCTATACGTACAATTATCATGTTTAGACGGACGTCTCTCGTATGTGTCATAAATCGTAGCTCGTGCAATTAGACGCTTTACGATCTCGTAACCCCCGCCAATATGCGTAATGCGCCCGAGGTGTAGAAATTACGCAACTGCGGAAGTCGTAAAAAAACTGGAAAATTTTACTCCAGCCATAACAATTGCAGTGGTAACATCATTATTATTATTATTATTAACAATGACGAAACAGCAATAATAATAATAATAATAATAATAATAATAATAATAATAATAATAATAATAATAAAGAGTCTGATAATTATTGTTACCATCCAAAAATAATTTTGTTCGTTCCAAATATTAACAATTTACCACCAAAAAATTGTATATCTTATTGTCAAACAAAAGTATATTATTATTATTATTATTATTATTATTATTATTACTATTGTTACTATTGCTATTATTATTATTATTATTATTATTATTATTGCTATTGTTGTTGTGGTTGTTATTGGTAAAAAAAAGTTTCAAATTTCTGTAACAAGGTCGAGTGTAAAAATCGATTTAAAAAATCGGACAAGCGAAAAGAATCGATCGAGCGAGGAATCGACCGCAAAAGAGATCGATCCTCCTTGGGACCGATCTTTTGGAATCGGCATCCGCGGTGGCTCTCGAGCTAGACCATAAATCTCGACGAACGCGCGAGACGCGATATTTTATCAATTACGAAACGATCGGTCGAAGGGAAGAAACGAAGAGAAAGAAAAATGTAAAGCGACAACAAAAAAATGAGATAATTAAAAAGCAATAGAAGGTATACGTGATAATTAAAGTAAGCCCGTTCTGGCGTTGACTATAATTAATACCTTGTCTCCATTATAATAATCCATGGCGCCTCGGTGGATGAAGAGAGCGAGAAGGTAGGTAGGTATAAACACAGTTTTATATGCCTCCGAGGCAGCGATTGAGTTTTATAGGAAGAAACGCGCGAGAGAGAGAGAGCGAGAAAGAGAGGAAAAAAGAAAAACGAGAAGCACGGAATTTCTCAATGATTTCCAACCAACTGTTAGAAAACTAAGCGCAGGAATTGCCGCGATTCGACGCTGCCGCTGCAAGCGTAAACTTCGCTTTCACGTGACACCACCGAACCTCGTGGACCGTGTATATAAGCACAGCACACAAATGTATACATATATATATATGTATGTATTCTACACAAAAGCCGCTACCCCCACTCCGACGTTAGCCCACCCTTCGCGACGTAATTGGCGTCGATGTATTCGAAGTCGCATTTACATCCATCCCTTGTTGCAACCGCGTTCAAGGTCACTTACGTGAGTTTCATTGCCACCACAAATATTTAGCACCGTCCGACCGCACGGAGCAGACCCACACGCACACACACGCGCACCGTACATACACGGACGCAGTCGTGCCCCAGTGATGTTTTCCGAACGAACCAAGGAAATTTATAGCTTTTTGTTTATCATTCACAGCCACAATATATATATGTGTATATATACATATATCACAGATTATTTTAATTAAGTGCACGTGTTTCCTTGTTTCCTGGAGAGTAGTAGTAACTTTGATTTCCCGGAAGACTCGCGAGTAGGAAGGACGACCGCGATCGTTTCGAGTCGAATTGGTCGGATTGTGTTTGTTCGATAGTTTTCTATAACACCATATATATATATATGTGTGTATATATACGAATGTATGCGTGTGTATATATCGAACAATAGTTGCGTTATGCTGTCGATACGAGAAATGTTGTACCGCTTGCAACGTACAGGGCGAGACTGAATCCTACAGTGACCGTAAACCAAGCGAGCGAGCGAGCAAGCCGAGACGAGAGCTCTTTCTCTCCGCCTCCCCTCTCTCCCCTCGCAGCCCTCGTCGCTTCGTCTTTCTCGTGCACGAGCGAGGAAGAAGAGAAGCAGAGGAAGACGAAGAAGGAGAAGAGAGCTCGGGACAAAAAAATAGAGGGGTTCAGGTATAAGGGCGAAATTCTCAGTAGAGGACCTTTAAACGTTAGGATATTTTTTAAAGCTTCGACGTTTACCTTAATCTCGGGAAACCTACGTGGGCCGATCACGGACACGAGTTGTTTCGAATATTCGGTTTAACGTTGCACCGATTGTGAGAATATTCTAACGGTAATATTATTTAATTGTAATAAATATTTTTAGTGTTATTACTACACTACTACTACTATTGCTATTGCTATTGCTATTGCTATTGCTATTGCTATTGCTATTGCTATTGCTATTGCTATTGCTATTGCTATTGCTATTGCTATTGCTATTGCTATTGTCATTGTTATTGTCATTGTCATTATTACTATTATTATTATTATTATTATTTTTTATTTCTTTATTTTTATTATTATCATTACTATTATCATTATTGGGTAATATTATTTAATAATTCGAAATTTTTTTCACACAAAATTGTAGAATATTTAAAGTTGCATAAATTTAAAAAAGCAACTCTTATAGAAATGGGAACAAAGGGGTTTTCGGGTCGATAATTTCACATCCGCCAACCTCATTTTTGAAATTTCAATTTTTAGCCATTTTTTTTAAAGAAAAATTCCCCAAAAATTCGATTTTTTGGGTGTTTTTGATAAATCCGATGTCTTTTCTTCGCGAGGAATTCATTTAATTGTCACCTGTTTTTTTTCTTATCGCTTGAAATCAGAGTTCACTCGAGTCAAATATGCATCGTTTGCTTTAAAGGACACTCGAAAACAATCGAATAAATTGGCATATCTTATCCCACACCGTCGTTTTCTGAAACTCAAACCTTCGAGAAAGTGGAAATTTATTTACGAACCGTTTATTTTCGCCGCAAAGATATTAATACATTTTAATAATTTTCGGATAAATTGGGAAAGAAGAGGGGCGGGTAATTTTTTTTGTGCCATTCGACACAGTCGAGATGATATGTAAGTAAATGGGTTTCCAGGCACGGTACCGAATTAAAAGGCATATCGGAGCCGTATTCCGATTAGCGATGTAAGAAGGACAACCGGTACAGATTAAGAAGAATAAATTATACATTTCCCTTAGCGGCGATCTTTTTATTTTTATAACGTGCACCGCATCGCTGGCTCTCCTCTTTCAATGCAATCGTTCTCGGGCTTTTTGTTTGCCTTTGTTTTTTACAAACTTTTCCATCGACGAGAGAGCGCCCTTAACTCGGCAAAGTCCATACATCCATCCGTCCGGCCGGCCGAGTGCAGGAAGCCGTTGCGGACATTTTTCATTTTTTTTCGCGGCATTCCTTGAAATTATAGATTTCCTTTCGCGGCGATCTCTCCGTTTTCGTAATGGGAGCTGCATCGTCGGCCGCCATCGAATGCCACGACGACTCGTTGTTGCCGTTTTTTTTTTCAATTTCGCTCGAGTATCGACACTTTATCAATTAACGAAGTGCGCGTAACAGTGCGGTGCCAATCGGCTTTTTTTCCGGTCGTATCGGTTTTGTTGAGAAAATTTCTCAAAAATTGAAGTCCCTTACGTGTATGTGAATTTACAGAGGCGACAAGAATAAAAACAACAACAACAACAACAACAGTAACACATCATCATCAACTGCAACTGCAACACATCACCATCATTGTCATCAACTGCAACTGCAACACATCATCATTAGCATCAACAACTGCAGTTGCAACTGCAACACACCATCACCATCAGCTGCAATTGCAACTGCGTCACATCATCAGCTGCAATTGCAACTGCGTCACATCATCATTATCAACAACGACAACAACAACTGCAACTGCAACACACAATTAACAACAACTGCAATTGCAACACATCATAATCATCAACACAACAACTGCAACACATCACCATCGCCACCAACTGCAATTGCAACTGCTGGTCATCATCAACAACAACTGCAATTGCAACACATCATAATCATCAACACAACAACTGCAACTGCAACACATCATCATCGCCATCAACTGCAATTGCAACTGCGGGTCATCATTAGCAACAACTGCAACTGCAACAACATCAGCAACAGCAATAATAATAATAATACAACAATAATAATAATTTGAATTCCTAAATGAAATAAAGATTGCCAGATTTTTTCAACTTCCAATTAATTGGATACTATTGATCAACTATCGGAGAAAACTGCATATATAACATTCTTCAAATTGTTTTTGAGAAAAAAAAATTTTGACATTCATGGAAATACACTCAAACGCAGAAACACACACACTCGCAGACTCAATAAGTCCGAGGATGGTCCGACAATTTAACGACGGCTTCAATCGAGTTTCGGCGGATTCGGAATTGAATAGGTTTCGGTTAATCTGTTCCCAACAGTCGATACAGTATATACAGATATAATATACAACCATATGATATATATACCGACTTGGTCTATACCTATCCTAAAAAGCTCGAAACACAGCTTCATTTGGAAATTGACCAACGGCTGGTTCTTCTGTCTGGGAAGTATATTTATGGGGGGAGAGGGGGAGGAGGGAGTAGCAAATATCGTCCCGAGTTTCGTGTGGATCAATTTTGTCAAGATTTTTTGGGGATAGGTTTAAAATAAAAGAGAGAGGGGCGAGGAAAGCGAGGGAGAACGAAAGAGAGAGAGAGAGAGAGAGAGAGAGAGAGAATGGTGGAGTTTGAAACAGAAGCAACAATGTTTTTTTTTTAATTACAAGGCTCGGACGACAGATAAGATCAGTGTTGGCCCGATCACCGGGACACCGAAAGAAACGCAGAAAGGGAAGATTAATACAATATTTTCCTATGCATTAGTTGTTAAAAAAAAAAGAAGAATAAATTTATGCGCCACTAAATAATCGTAAAACCTTTTAAACAGAGACTCGTATTTATATTTGAAGATACATAACTTTGCATATAAATTAGCCGGTGTTCCTTGAAGTCGTGATTAGAACGAATCGGTGGAAAGGAGAAGAGCCTACACTTCACGGCGAGTTTCTTAAATCCTCAATTAAAAGTCCCACGATGGAATTCAATATCTATACACGCTTATATTATTCTCATGTAAGAATTATAATTTCAAAAATGTAGCAAGTACCGGAATTTTTCCAAGAAATTAGTATAAAACAACCCGACAAGCTAAATAATAACGCATTTAAATTCCTTGTTATTGGATTGTTTTCGCGTGTTTTTAAACCAAACTACGTATATTCGACTCTAGCGAACTTTGAAAAGAAAAAAAATACAAGTGACATTAAAATAGATTCGTCTCGGAAAAAAAAAACGGATTGACCGAAAATTCCCAGAAGTCTAATAATTTTTGAAAAATTTATCTTCGAAGTATGGGTAAAAATAAAAATTTCAAAAATGGTGTTGGCGGATGTGACATTATCGACCCGAAAACCCCTTAATTTCAATTTTCATGAAGGTTGAAAATTTTTTTTAATTTATGAAACTAAATAATAATAATAATAATAATAATAATAATAATAATAATAATAATAATTATTATTATTATTATTATTATGATCATCATTATTATTATTCTACAATTTTGTATGAAAAATATTTTGAATTAAAAAAGAATATTACCCAATAATAGTAATGTTGGTACTAATAATAATAATAATAATAATAATAATAATAATAATAATAATAATAATAATAATAATAATAATAATAATGATAATAATAATAACAACAATAATATTTATTATAATTAAATAATATTACGGTTGCAATATTTTCAGTGGAACCTTAAAGCAAATACTTGTAAATAACTCACAATGGGGTTGGCGGATGCGGAATGACCTTCATCCAAATCACCTTAGAATTGGATACTCTTTGGTGTAAATCAAGAAAACTACTTTTCAACAACACGCGGATGGTAACGGTAAGAATAAGAACTGTTGCGACACAATGAAGAAACTGAATGTCAAAGGAAATGTTTGTATGTACGTGGAAGGGCACGAAAAAACGTCGGAAGATGGTGGTGAGCTATTGAGTCGTTATAGAGAGCTATCGGGAGGACGACTCTCTTCTCCCCCTCTCCCTGCAGAATATAAAAAAAAAGGAAGAAACCGGTGGTGTGCACGCGAGAGAAGCAAAAAGGAAAAAGCGAAAAAGAGAAGAGAAGAGAGTTCAGTGGAGACGAAGCGAGAGGGAAGGATAGAGGGAAAACAGCGAGGAAAGGAGAAAGAGCAAACGGGTAATGGCAGAAAAAGGGGCAAGGGGAGAAGGGCATCTATCCGCCTTTGATCTCGCCGCCGCACGCGATCCCACACACGCACACGAGCGTTCTTCCCCGATGTGGATCTGCACGAACGCGCACCAACACTCGGTACGTTTTAATACCCCTCCGCGCCACGTATAATAAACAAAGCACGTAGCTCCGCTAAGTCGTCTATAATTTCTCGCGGTAAATTATATGTTAATACACGCTTTAATGGTGTTCTTCGTTAACGGGATCATCCTCGACCACGGATGCGTTCGTGGAGTTGCTCAATTCCCGCCGTTTTTGTACCCAATTACTCGCTGTCCTTCTCCCCCCTCTCTCTCCCTCTCTCTGCAACAACGTCGTTTTCCTCGTTTTCGCGAGGTTCTCGGATTTTTCGTGAAAAATCTTTAATTTTGTATTCGGTACCATGTTGTTGTTGTTGTTGTTATCGCTATTATTATTATTATTATTATTATTATTATTATTATTATTGTTATTATTATTAATATTAGTATTAATATTAGTAGTAGTATTATTATTATTACTAATGTATTAATTTGATGGGAATTGCGTATTTTTTGGGGGGGATTTGGAAGAATTAGAGATTATTAAAATACTATGTTTTTCGAATTGTTGTTATTTTTCGGAGAATTGTAATTGAGAATTTTCATTGATTTTCCAGATTTTTTAATTTTTATTTTATTTCATATTGCAAGTTGATCCACTGACGCGTACAAGATATATGGTACAAATTTGAAACGATTGTGAAAAAAATTAAAAATTTCAATATATTTATAAATGATAAAAATCGAACTTTTCATTTGACACTTCAAAAATTTTCAAAAAAAGACATATTTTATTCCGCTTCTTCAAACCAAACCTACGATGAATAAACACACAATGGCTTTTTTTTTCATCAAAAAAAAAATTCCGATTCTAGTACGTTTTTAATTAAACGAAAATGGGATTCCTCCCTTAAAGCTAAAAAAGAATTGGAACAAAACGTCTATATATCGTGGCACCGTTCAAATATGAGACTGAGAATAATAATAATAATAACAACATCAAAAACAATAATAATGACAATATTAATAATAGTAACAACAACAACAACAACAATAATGATGATGATAATGACAATGATAATAACAGCAACAACAATAATAATGATAATGATGGTAATAATAAAAATAATATTATAGAAATAATAATAATAATGCAAGTAGGGAGTGAAAGGAGTCTGTCTCATAGTTGAAGAAAAATAGTCGGTCGGGATGCCGAGTACCTCGTCAATCGTAATCGTGTTAAGGATCATGACAGGTAAGTCGTTAAAAGATTTCTGTCGCAGTAGCATGCGAGAAGGAGGAGGAGGAGGAGGAGGGAGGGAGGGAGGAGAAGTGAGTAAACGGGATGAAGCATGTGGAGCGAGCGAGTAAATGAGTAAAGCGAATAAGTAACACAGAAGAGGAGGAAGGAGAGAAAGAGAAAGAGAAAGGGAAAAGAGAATCGAGCCGAGGACACCAACTGAACTTCAAAGGACTCTTTGATGGTTTCCGCTGCTGCTGCCATTGCGAGATCTCGATAAGCCCGCATTATATGCCGCCGGTGGTGTATATACATTACATTACATTACATAGCATACCACGCCACGCCGCACCACACCACACCATCCTGTGCGCGCGGTGGTGTTGTGCAGGATGGTGTGCCGCTGCCGCTGCCGCTGCCACTGCTGTTGCCGTTGCCGTTGGGATGTGTATCGCACACGCTGGTGTGCGCCTGCCGGCTAGCAGCAAGCTGGCTCGGTATCATATTGTATGGCCAAAACCAGTTTTCGTTCAAGATCGTGGCGTAATTAAATACGTAGTCGGGGCCTCCGGAACCCGTAAAATCTCCGGCGTATGGTAAGATAATGTACCTCTTCGAAGGTTACCATAATCGCGGGCAAACTTCAAACGTTTCGACAATAATAATATGTTTTGGTAATACCCCGGGTTTGATTATCGACGAATATTCCTTATCCGTTCTTTTTTCTTTCTTTTTCTTTTCCTTTTTTTTTTCTTTTTGGAAATGCCACTACCACTCGATTCTTTGCGTGACCACCGTGGGTGCAGTGACATCCGCGAAAATGGCAGTAAGGAAATTTCCGGGTCGTTGGTGTGTGCAGAAATCGGGAGCAAAAAAATGCGATAGACTTTTTCTTTCGTTTTTGCAAGGTGCTAATTATTACCGATTCTACGAAATAACAATGGTTGTAATCGAATAACGCATCAGTCATATTTATAATATATTTATATTATATTATATTATTATAAATATATAATTGTTGCAATTCCAACAACGTTTATTGATAATTCCAATAATTTTTGTTCTTTGAGTTCACTAAAAATAAATGTCTTTATTTTTTTTTTCTTCAAAATTAATAATCGTGAAATTTTTTGGACTTTTTACAAATCCATGAATTCATTGAAAATTCCAATTGCATAGATACCGAATTATTATTATTATTATTATTACACTACTACTACTACTACTACTACTACTACTACTACTACTACTACTACTAATACTATTACTATTATCGTTATTATTATTATTATTATAATTATTATTATTATTATTATTATTATTATTATTATTATTATTATTATTATTGCCATCATCATCATTGTCGTTGCCTTTATCATTATTATCATCATCATCATCACCATAATTATCATTATCATTATTATTACTACTACTACTACTACTCTCACTACTCCTATTATTACTATCACTAGTCCAAATATTATTATCCATGGGTCAATTAAAAATTAATTAACGGAAATTAATATCCGTAGTATTTTTCCGTATAAAAATTAGAAACCCCAACTCGGCGCAAATTTCAATAAAATATCGAACGTTGCAAAGCTATACGTATACGACATCGATTGAAATTCGACAGCGATTGCAGCTGTCGAAGAATCGCTCATCGTTTGCGGCGTCGTTAGAACGGCGAAGAGTTGGGCGTTCTCTTTTATCTGCCTAATTGTTGAAATTTGAGAAACATCAAACGCTAGAATTTCTCAATTGTGCCCCCCCCCCCCCCTCCTTTCCCCTTGAGCAAAGTACTTATAGCAGAGGGAGGGGGGAGAGAAGGGGAAAAGAGAAAGAAAGACTTATGGAACAATGAGTCACTACGAGATACGACAGCTGAGGTGGTCAAGCGCCGTTCCTTTCATCTTCGCCGCCTTTCTGATCCACTTCACACGTATTTATACCGCGAACGGGGGCAGACTACGGTACGCTTTTATGTGTATGTACAAGTACGAGGGGGCACCAGATGAAAAGGGAATTTGCTTTATTGAAACGTAAAAACGTTGGAAGCATTCGATACGGCTATATCTGTTTTTATTTTTGGGAATTTTAGATCCATTCAAAAAAGACTGGAAAATATTGTTCCGAATTCCAGCAAAAATTTTGATCTTTCGTGGAAAAATCGTGTTTGGAATCAAATGACGGGTTTCTTTGATTCTTTGAAGAAAAAAAAAACAACATACGTTACACCGAAAAAATATGTATAGTAATTTTAACTATATAGTTATTGTTAAATGTTGGACCAACGATATATTTCTAGTAACTCTAATTATATATATCGTTGCTCCAAATAATTTCGCGATCGAGACAACTAGAAATTAAATAATTGGTGTCTCCTGTTTTTCCAAAAAATCCCCAGAAATTCATCCAAAAATTGGAACTTTTAAGGATACACAAAAATAAAAATATTAAAGTAGAAAACTTTTATAGATTCTTCTCCTATAAAAGAGGTACCGTAAAAGAAAAAAAATGAAGGCCCTAATTATAGAATTTCTAGTTGGCATAATGATCAAAATAATTAGAGCAACCATAAACAGAATTACTATATATTTTTTCAGTGTAACCAACGATGGCTCAAAAAATACACATTGACCAAAAACAAAAATTAATAGCAATAAATTAAATAATTAGTGCCTTCAATTTTTTGGGTACAATTTTGAAAAAAAATAAATAAATAAATAATATACTATATAATATACCAAAAAAAATTGAAATAACAGCAATGCAAGGGTAAAAGGAATTTCAATTGGAGGGACGAAATGTCACAATCGTCGGAAACCGGTAGATCGCAAGGAACGAAGGAATTTTCGTCGATTAGAAAAAGAATTCGTAATTACACGCGAGTTCCGACTTGTAAACAATGAAATGAGATAATTGCCGGCAAGTTGAAAGTCAAGAATCCCGGAGGAGGAAGTCGAAAGAAAGGAGTCAAAGGGAAAGGGAAAGGCGGGTAAGGGTAGCGGCGCTTTGATCGAGGATTAGGGATTGACGATGAAGAAAGAGCGATGAAGGGTGAGCGAGGGTGCGAATCGAGAGGCGACGGAAGAGACTCGCATTTTGGCGGGATCGCATATCGACGCGGCCGCGATCCGCGACACGTGAAATCGAAAGGGGTGCATCTACCGGGGGGGGGGGGGGGGGGGTGTTGAAAAACAAGGGATGAAGGTACATCGCGTACTCGTGATTGTTTGATCGGTCTCCAGGGTGAAAAGAACGTTTTGCGCCGTGGGGTGAAGGACCAAGGGGGATGGGAAGTCGTTGCAGCGCCAAAGAGAAACGTAAAAGGGGGAGGAAAAGAATAAAGATCGGCTAAATAAAAACGCGACAAGAGCAGAGAGAAGCGGCGGCGGTTCCTTTGACTTTTACTGTCCGCGTTCCGTCTTTCTCCGTTGCACGCGCCAGTCGATTTCCGTCCGCTTCTCTCTCTCTCTTTTTGCTCGCAGACGGGAGAGAAGTCATTATGATTACGTTCTTTGGCCCGAGCTGCTATTAAATCGCCGGTAATTTCACTGTTTTCTTTTGGCTTAATGAGAAAAGAAATATTGGAAAACGCGTTACGTCAAAGAATTCGGATCTTGCCCCGGGCGCTCTCTCGACTTCGCGATAAAAACGAGAATTTCGTCAACCAAAGGCTTATTTATTTCGCGAGTGCATGATTTTTCGAATTTCGACTTTTGTCGAGTCGGTGAAATTCCTACGATGCGATGTCGTTCCGGGATTCAACGAGAATTTCGAATTCGTCTTCGAAAACGAAATTTAATAAATTTGGGAAATTTTTTTTCAAGCAAATAAATAATTTTTGCTTTTTGTAAATTAAAAATCAAAATATCATAGGATGAATTTGGAAGAAAAATAAATAACCGAGCTGCATAATTTTTAATAATCAGATTTTTATCGATTCCAAAAATCCCATAAATTCGTTTCGAATTTTTCGTCGAAAATGAAATTTAATAAATTCGAGAAATATTTTTAGGGCAAATAAATAATATTTGCTTTCTAAAAATTAAAAATTAACGCGAAGAATTTGGAAAAAAATGATCGAGGTGCATCATTTTTATAATCTGATTTTTATCGGCTCCAAAAATCTCATAAATTGGCTTTGAATTCATCCACTTTCTGTATATAAAAAAATTCAAAATTAATTCTATAAAAATAATAATTGAGTCGCATAATTTTTGTAACCCGATTTTTATCGACTCTAAAAATTCCTACATTTTAGTTAAACCCATAACTCAAAAAAATCTCGAATTCATCGTCGTAAAAAAAAAACTCAATCGATTCGCAAAATATTCGGTTGTCCCATAAGTTTCTTCCTTTCCGGCTCGGGGTCGTACGTAGCGTGGCGCGGAAAAAACTTTTGGGACAACCCAACATCAATTGAAGAAATTCAACTTTTCCGACAGAGAAATTCGAAATTCGGAAGATGCAAGAAAACCGCCGCCCGACAATGCAGCAAATCGAATCGAATCGAATCGAAAGACGATGAAGGAGAGGATCGTCAAAGAGGAATGAAACTTCCGACAATTTTTTTTTTCCTCCTCCGATGCGTGCAAGCATATGGCAAGAATTGAATACGTACGTGCACTTTTATGTAGATAAAAGAAAGGAGGAAGTCCACAAAGGCGGGAGGAAAAAGAAGCACGGCGGTTCGTTCATTTGAGAGACGAAGGAGATGAATTCGGTAAAGGCAAAGATTCGACGCGCTCGAAATTAGTTATGCTCGACTGTATATATATGCTTCAAAATTGTTCCGAATGAATTCGCTTCCCTTTCGTCACCTGGACGAACATTTTTTGATCCCTCCTACTGACTAATTGTCAGTAGGGGAAGTGCGCCTATAGAGGATCACTATTTTCCTAAAATTGGCCTATGGAAGATTTAAAAAAAAAAATTTATAATAATGAAAATGTTAATTTAGCAAAATACGTAAAATCATTTTAATCGCATTTAACATTATCGTAACAATTTTCATTATCGACTCAACCAGAAATTATTAATAATGATAATGATACTGACAGTGACAATGATAATGACAATGACCATGACTATGACTATGACAATGACAGTGACAGTGACAGTGACAACAATAATAACAACAACAACAACAACAATAACAACAACAACAACAATAATAATAATAATAATAATAATAATAATAATAATAATAATAATAGAAATAATAATAATAATAACAATAATAATGGGGAAAGTAGATTAGATTAAATTTCTATCATTAAAAAAGAAATTTAAATTTCTCTTAATTTTTAATCTCCAAATCCCAAAAACTTTCGGAAAAACGTTTGGAAAAGCAAATTTTCAATTTCGATGCTTTCAAATGGCAAAAAATCTTCGGAAAAAAGTTTGGAATAACAAATTTGTTTTCGGTCATTTCAAAATTTCCCCCCAAAATCTTAAAAACGCCCGGAACAAATTTGGAAAAGGCTATAAACGTCTCGACTGATCTTGAAACTCCCGCTTGGCTACTCCATTGGCCCAAAATGTTGGCCCAAATTTGTATGTTTTTTTTTTTTTTTTTTTTCCCCCAAAAAACGTACGACTTTTTGGACGGAAGAAAGAAACAAAAAACGCGTCCGTCTGAGGTTAACGAATTCCCTGGGTGCGGGGCAATAATGAGCCAGGGATTTCTCTTTGGAGCCTTTTTCTCGGCGTTCTCGATCCCGAGGTATATTTTTACAGGTGTTTGAATGACATCCGTAAAAAATCGATTGATACCGAGCGCGCGTATGGAAGGAAGACTTTAACGAAGTTTCGCCGGTGAGCGTGTGTTTAGATATGGCAGTAAAAAGAGGAAACGTTTTTTCCCTTCCTTTTCGTGATATTTCAAAGTAACAGTTTCAAAGAGATAAACGTGAAAAAAATATTTGGTTGAAAGATTGAAGAAGAACTAGACTTCCCTTTTATCACATTTGAAAAATTCAGTAGCTTGCTTTGTAGCCTTTCCCACCGCACTTGAGTTACACTCGAAAAATTGACGTACGTGATTCTCTTAAATTCATCCTCAAAGAGATAGCGCATAAGAGCTACTCACTTCGAAACAAAAAAAAAGAAAAAGAAAAAAAAGAAAACATTTTATATAATGCCTTTTTCCACAAAGAAAAAGCGGCAGGAGCTTTATAACATGTTGTTTTCACGCTCGGAGTATTAATGTTTTTTATTCGATGGGGCCGCGATAACTTTCCATTTCGGGGCTCCCAATTTATTTTTGGTACCCTCGAGAGAGAGCCTACCGCTTTTATCGCGCTAAAGTTGCCGAAATTCCAGCGGAATCGGAGCCTTCCCCTTATGCAACAATTTCCGATGGACTAATTTAGCTGGAATTGCGTATTCGCGATTTTTCTCTAAAAAGTAACAAGTTGGATGATAAATTTACTGTCTTTCGAAATTCGCAATTTTATTTAATTTTTTTTTTCAGTTATTTTCCTAAGACGATACAAAAAAAAAATAATCGATGCAGTCAATAATTGTATGGGTCACCTCAAAAACGTTGTAAGGTACAAATTTTGTTAAACAATTATTATTGCACGATTAGGTTATTTTGTTCATTTTCGGGGGTTCTTTGAACAATTTGCAATTGGTACCTTACAAGGTTTTTGAGGTGACCCATGCAATTATCTACATATTATTTTTCCAATTAGTGTTACGTCACTGGAGCATAGTCATTTTTGTATTATTTGCCAGGGTTTCTAATATTTTTCGCGATTAATAAGTTTCGTGTATGTATAGAGTGTTGCACTTAATGATAATGAAATTGTATTTTTAAGAATTATATAACAATAAAAACAACTATAGTAATGGTAATAATGATACTGTTAAGAACAACAACAACAATAATAGTAGTAGTAGTGGTAGTAGTAATAATTGTAATAATAGTAGTAGTAGTAGTAGTAGTAGTAGTAGTAGTAGTAGTAGTAGTAGTAGTAGTAGTGGTAGTAGTAGTATTAATAGTAATAATAATGATAATAATTTCTACTAGCAATATACCTACACTAGAAAAGATGAACTTAAGGTTAAAATCAAAACCTTCAAAATTCAAAATAATAAATCGTTAAATTTTTGCCGCGATATTCATACATACACGTAATATTACCGATTTCTTAAGAAGTACATATAGAAAGCAACTTTGCCGGAGACATCGCCATTCGAAAGTAGGATCGGCAAGAAGAAGAAGAAAAAAGTCGCGAGGTAAACGAATATTTTAGCGCGACTCGATAAATGTCACACAAACGAGAGACACGATTACACGCTCGATTAAGTTGGAAACATAGAAGCATCAACATAATTGTGAAGAGGGTGTTGTTCCACCTCTAACATGGTAGGAAAGCTCCATGACTTATCGGTAAAGCGAAATAGCGGATCGGAAGGGGGAGGTTGCCGAGTGCACTTAGCGTTTGCGGCCACTTGGCCTCGTGCACTCGGATTCAGTCTGGATCTGCCTGCCTGTAGGGTGTTCCTCGTTCCACGGTACCTTTGTGTGCGTGTACTACCTTTAACTGTACACGCGCGTATGTGCGTGCCCGCGTACATACACGCGCACACACACGGAAAATATATACATATTCGAATCAAAGCAAGCGACAAAGGGATACACTGAGAAGCCAAGTGACGCAGGGGAGGGGCAGGAGAACTACAGAGAGAACAAGAGAACGACCGAGAAGCGAAAGAGAAACCAACCACCTAGCAGGAGAACCAACTATGGGACAATAGAGACAATTATTGTATGTCGACCAAGAGATAATGCATCAAACACGGAACCCTTTTGACGCTTCAATATACATCAACGAATCGTTTCATGCGTCCTTCTGCCTCACACGAACCTACAACTTTGCGTCGAGAGAAGTACCTACGTCGTGTCCTCCCATACCTATATCTATACACATACATATATGTGTCATCATATCCCGCACGTTATACGTTCGTCCACTCAATGAAAATATCCTCGACCTGACAAGTACGAAACACAAACGAGATAGGTACTCGTCCCAATGGACTCGAAGAGAGGACTTGAACCTTCTGTCGGATACCGCCTCGGTAAACTGAGATTACGATAAGCCGCAATTTACTTCCAGGATTCCACGTTCGTTTTTTTCTCTCTCTAACTCACTATCTCTCTGTGTCTGTCTGTCTCTCTCTTACACACGTATTCGTAAATACTCGATATTCCCGTATCAAGAGCTACTAAAGGTCCAGGAGAAGTACATAAAAGCGCCTCGTTGAACGCGAGACTCACTTTTTGGAAAATTTGGCGATTGCTTGCTCTTTTATCCTCTTGTATGTATTATAGTGATGTGTGACGTATATTCATATTTTTCATGTTTTCCGGTTATATCACTTCCAACCTCTGCACCTTGTACCTTTGTAACTAATATTAATCGTTATTATTGGGTTGTCCCATAAGTTTCTTCCTTTCAGGCTCGAGGTGATACATAGCGTGAAGCGGAAGAAACTTATGGGACAACCTAATACCAGTTATTCGTGACGAGAGAAAAATAATTCAGTAAAAAAAGACTTTAATTACCGACATTCCTTCTTTTTTTTAATTACCCGATTATTAATATTTACTATTTAGCTAATAACTCAGAATTATGAAAAATTGGCCTATAGAAAATTTATTAAAAAAATTATAAAAATGAAAATATCAATTTACTGGCTCCATCAGAAATGGGTAATTCTATTTTAAATTAATAATAATAATAATAATAATAATAATAATAATAATAATAATAATAATAATAATAATAATAATAATAATAATAATAATAATAATAATAATAATAATAATAATAATAATAATAATAATAATAATACTTGGACAAGTAGATTAAATTAAAATTTTTTTCATTAAAGAAAAAAGAGAAACTTTAAGTAAATTTTTTCTCTTTTGATGCTTTCAAATTTCATTTTTTTGGATGCCCGCAAATTTCATCTTCAAATCCCCAAAAAACTTCGAAAAAAAAATTTGGAAAGCTAATTTTCTTTTTCGGTGATTTCAAAATTTCCCTGCAAATTCTAAAAATCCCCAGAACAAGTTGGCCACTAATAGTCCAAATATTGGCCCAACCTTTCCCAAAATTATACACGAATTTTTTTCCCAAAAAACGTTTGATTTTCTGACAAAACGAAAAAAACGCGAAAGTTTCAGCTTAACATATTCCCAGAGCGTGTATAACGAGATTGACGTTGGAAAAAGAAAGAAATAAAGTCTTTTGCGGTGTGTCGTCTTCCCCGGTGGGTGTTAACGGGTTGTCAAGGGGTATTAGGACAACCTAGAGGGGTTCGAGCCTTTAAAGGAATTAAACGATGGCGTGACACGCTCGATCGCATAGTGAAGAGAGCACGTGAGTGGGTAGGTAGGTAGGCAAGCGGGTATACATGCACTCTTGGCACGCATGGGTCGGATCGGTTCGGATCGGGTCGGATCGGATCGGACCGAGTCGGGTCGAGTCGGGGCTCGGCTCGACTCGGCTCGGCTCGGGGAATCCCTCTATGCGATACATTCATCCATCGCATCCATCGGAAGGGGTAAAAGCGAGGGTTGTGTCTCGACTCTTGTCCCGTTTGATACCACGTGTACCCGGCGCGGTTAAAGCACACAGGGGAACCCACCCGGAGTCCTTTCATTTCGATATCAAAGACTCGCGCTACTGGGACCGCTAAAGCGTCGCTCTTTGACTTTGCCCGAGCTACCCGGCCAACCAGCCACCCACCGACTCGCTCGCTCGCTCGCTCGCTCGCTCGCCCCTACCTTCCTTCCTTCCTTCTCCCTCCCTCTTGGATATAAGCAGCAGCGGCAGCGGCAGAAACTCTCTAGCTTTCTCCCTCAAGAGTTTCTACGAGCTTGTGAGAAGCTTATGTTTTCTTACGCATTTGCTAGACGCATTCGAGCCCCTCTTTATCTGCCATATAAAGTCATACTTTATTTACATTTATTCTCTTTCACTGAAACTTTTTCTAACTCGCCTCTCCCCTTTGATGATAAAGACTGTACACACAATAGTTGCACGGAAAAAGTCTCCTACGAAAAGAAAAAGAGAAAAAAAAAACAAACGCGTGTTCAAAGGACCGCAGCTTGTTGCGGAAAAAGAAGACGCCCGAGTACCAGGGGAGACACGCGATGCAGTTTATTATGGAATTACGCGACGTTACGCGGAACAATGCGAGCATGGAGAGAGTCCGCGCCATGGATCTGTGCGTCCACGTGGCTGAGGGAAAAATAAAAGCGCGATCGTCGAAATAATGGACAGTCGGGGGTCGTGACGTAAGAGGGGCGGTAGACGGACGCGGAAAGTTGATAATTAACCTCTGAAGTTCGAATTATTTTATAGACAAAAGAACAATTTGGATTTTTCTTTTGAATTATTTTCATTTGGTTTCTTTTTATATTGTTTCACTTTTTCCTTTTTAAAAAAAATTCTAAAGCCTTTGAATTCTTGTTTCAGGACTTTCCCAATTTTTCAGTTCGTTTTTGCAATTTTTTTTCGTTATGAAATATTTTTTTTTCTTTTGTGGGCAATTTTCGAAACCTTTTTTTTATATACCACCCATTATTTCATCTTTATTTGTAAAAACATTCCAATGGCTTAGAATTCTCTTTTGATTCACTATTATTCGTTTTTTTAAATATTATTTCACCTTTTACTTGGTAAAAAAAAGATTCCAGTGTTTTCAAATTCTTTTTTACAGACTTTTCCCATATTTGGGTTTATCTTTACCTTTTTTTTTGTCAAAAAAAAAGAATGTTTTTCGCAATTTTTTTCTAGGCGATTTTGCAATTTATGTATAAACTATATTTTTTCTTTGGTGCCCCGGATACGCGTAAACGCAATAATGGAAATCGGCAGGGAAGGCAGGAAATACGCGACAAACGGTGCCGAATAAAAAAAAATGTGTCCTCTTTCGGTGCAATAGCATTGCGGTAGCAACGATGTCATCGTCATCGTCATGATCATCATCATCGTCGTCGTGGTCGTGGTCGTGGTCGTCGCAGTTATTGCCATCGTGCAAAAAAAAAGGAGGCAGAGAAGACGACAAAGCGCCGGCGATGCCGGGGGCATAAGGCAAGGATAATGGTATTAAGGCTTAAAGAGACCTTAACCTAACCGTTAGTTTATTGGCGTGAATGAGTCGTAGAGCGTGTCTACATCAAAGCAACCGCTTTCAAGCGTTTCCCCCTCTGCACCGATCTTCTCCATTTCTCCCTCCCACATTCTCTTTCTCTCTCTCCACCAACTTCTCAATGCATTCTCACACCATCGTCGTTCATTCTACCGTCGAGGACTTTCTATCATTACCGCCGCATGCATACACGCCGCTGTTGCATACCGCCTAGCTTTGTCTCCTCCCGTGCCTTCTCTGCACCCACCAGTCGTTCCAAATTGCGAACGGATTCATGCAGGTATCCGAGTCTAGAGAATATTTCTCCCATTCTCTCTCTCTCTCTCTCGCTCTCACACTGTTTTGTGTGGTATTTCTGAGTTTCGGTGGATTGATTGTGAAATTTACGAATTTATGTATTTCGCGCGTGAGTTTCAGAATTTGATGAAATTCGAGTTTTTGGAGAAATGTCGATTTTTAGAAATTGCTTGAGAAAATAATTCGGTCACCTCAAAAACGTTACTACTACTACTACTATACTACTATTATTGTTGTTATTGTTATTATCGTTATCGTTATCAGTATCAGTATCGTTATCGTTATCATTGTCGTTATCATTACCATTATCATTATCAAAAATTGAGAAATTGTAAATTGTATCTGTAAAAATATTAATTTTTTTGTGACTTTCTTCTCCAAATTTTTGTTGTTGTTTTTATCATTATTATCATTACTATTGTTGTTATTATCGTTATCGTTATCATTATCAGTGTCGTTATCATTATAGTTATCATTATCAAAAATTGAGAAATTGTAAATTCTATCTGTAAAAATATTTATTTTTTTGTGACTTTCTTCTCCAAATTGTTGTTGTTGTTGTTATCATTATTATCATTACTATCGTTGTTTTCATTAATTTAATTCTTAAAAATATAATTTCATTATCATCAAGTGCGACACTCTATTCTAATACGAAACTAATTAATCGCGAAAAATATTAGAAACCCTGGCAAATAATAAAAAAAATTACTATGCATCAGTGACGTAACATTGGTTGGAAAAATAATAGATAATTGCATGGGTCACCTCAAAAACGTTGTAAGATAGAAATTGCAAATTGTTCAAAAACCCCCGAAAATGAAAAAAGTAACCCGATGGCGCAACTATAATTGTTTTAAAAAATTTGTACCCTGACAATTTTTTTGAGGTGACCCATTCCATTATTGCACCATCAGGTTTTTTTTTTGTTGACTCTTGATTTTTTATTGCACACAAGTGCAATTTTACAAGTGCACATTTATTTTTTATCCCAGGCATTTTAAAAATTGAGACACTGGGGGAGGGGGCCGGTAATTGCTTTGGAATAATAATTTTGCAAAATAAACTAACAAATAAATAAATAAATAGCATCCACGGGTAAATTGACGAATATCAAATTCCTATCATTATGTTGTTCTCCTTTATTGAAGTTCCAGACAACGCATTCACCGACAATTGCTCCGCCCGGAAAAAATTGTAATTGAATCATTGGATTAAATGTAATTGAATCAATTACAATTAACTGAAATAAAATATACCGACGCTCTAACGATAAATGCAACCCTTTTCATAAGAAGGTAAACTTCAAATTATTGTTCTCCCTCCGTTGAAAATCTATACGTATTCATTTCGAATAATCTGTTTATTCGAAATTGTCTGAATTTGTTTATTAACAAATGTGAAAAATAGTGACTGTCTATTAGAAAAATTATAAATTCCGGTTACGCATAAAAAAAAATAAATAAATAAAAAAATCGAAGTTTCGAGAAAGGAGTAATTTTTAGCTTTTGTCATTCTCTCGCCGGTGGAGGCTTTAATAAAAAAATAATTGCATCCGCGTCATTTCCTTCCGTTATTATTTTTGAAAAAATTCGCACGCGCCGATTAATCGCACGAAATTTGGACACTGCAAATGAAAAGCACTCCTCGGCGGGATGGCAAAAGCGTGAAATTGCAGTTGATTTCAACGGCATTCTTCGGATCCAATAAATATTGTTCGATTCCGGTGCATACGCGCGCGAGGAAGAAAAAAATGTTCGTTCGCAAAATTTAATATATTCATTGGCCGACGATGGCCGTATCCGCGCCTCTCTCGCTTTGAAGCGTAAACGGCAAGTTTTGATTTGTACCATTTTGTTGATTTTTTTTTCTCCCCCCCCGAAAAACGTAAATTTGTAATAAAGTTGAACTCGGGTAATACGGAAGAGAAAATCTCTTTGATTTTTTTTTTTGCCCGTTGCACGTATCTATGCCATGCCACGCCACAATTTAACGAGCCAATTATTGCGATGTTTATGTTGGCCTCGCATTTGCTAGTCTCTAATGTATCAAACGGAACTTTGTTCTTTCATCCTACCGACGCGGATAAAAAAACTTCGACTTAATCCACTGCGACTTAAGGTTGGGCGCTGGGAATGGCATAAAAGAGATATTCTTTGCTTTCTTCGATCCACGCTCCTTGTTTTACCAGCAGCACATGAAAAGAGAGGCTATTTTGCTTCGTCCAATAGATATCAAACGCGCATCAGCTGCTGGAACAGCTGAGCTATTATTATATATAGACCCATAATTTGCACGACTTACCGCCGCTTTGCTCTATTCATAGGAGAAGAGGAGGGGGAAAGAAAGGAGCAGATTTCCAGAGTTTTGTGAAAAATGTTGAGATTCTCTCTTTTTTTTATTTTCCAAATTTGGAAGTGAACCGAACAAAATTGGGAAAACAACAAAAAAGTGTATATTACACCCGAACCGAAATTTGTTATTGTTCGATAGAAGAAGAAGAGGGGGAAGAAAATTTTCAGAATCGTGTAAAAAAAAAGTCGAAATTTGTTCTTTTTTTTTCTTTCCAATTTTGGAAATTAACGAAACAAAATTTGGAAAATGCAAAAATGTATATAAGGTAAAATGAGGTATTTCCGGACACTTTTGAGAGATGAAAAGTTTTCTCCTCAATTTGTAGTAATTATGTAATAGATACAGAAAATCCAAGTTTATTACTAAGTGCGCATTGTCTCCATAGATTCAAAATACAAAATAGCTGTAATTATTATATTTAAATTATTGAATAAATAAATGTTTAAGATTAGTATGCGATTGTGCAGTATCGGGACGCACTTAATTGAGATTAACGGTATATCGGGACATCAAGTGAGCTATATCGGGACACATAAAAAAATCTTTTTAATTGAGCGTAGCAAATATATTTATTATACTCTGGTTGTTTATTATTCCTGAACATATAAGTAATATTTAACAATATAAGTAATTTTATTAGAAACAAGTAAAAAAAGTCATTTTAAAGTACATGCACATATGCCATTACGATGTAGAGATAAAAAGATCTTATGTATCAGGTAATTATTTCTTGTTTTATTTTCAGCTTATTTTGTAATACTTCAGTCTCATGTAATACTAAGGACCGGTTGATTTCCTGAAGTTGGCAACATATATTTTGTATTTCGCCTTGTAGTTGTAATTTTTTGTCCGTATTTACTTCAATATTAAGTAACTTCTTAGTCTCTTTTAGTTTTTTATTGATTTCTTTTTTTCTTTGAATAATATTCTTTTTTTTTTCTTGAAAACTCTTTTGTATTCTCAACTCTTTATCTTTTATACTTTTTGCTTTTTCTCTTTCAAGTTTATTTTGGGTAATTTGGTGTTGTTTAATCCTTTTTACACTCTCTTTTTTTTCTAATTGATTTAATAAGTCATCTACTACGTAAGCAGGCGCTACTCCAGATTTTTTATTTTTTTTTGCATATAATTTTGGAGTAACAAAACTTTTGTTAAAAGATGTCGAGGCATTCAAATGATTTAAATCTATAAATAAAATCGATTATAAAAAAATACCCTTTTTGATAAAAATATTTAAAATAAAAAATTTAATTTACCATTAGAAGATGTAGATGGGTTTCCACATTCGACGTTTTTTTTGTCATTTATTAAATAATTTTCTTTTGGTGAATTTTTTGTCAAAATTGAACTATCATGCACTTCTCCGTTTGCGATAATGTTCTTATTCATTGATAAATCGAGAACATCATCTGTATATAAGAATTGAAAAATATAAATTACAATTTTAGCGAAGAAAAAAACAACTTATTTACGTAATAAATGGACAAACCGTTCATACGATTCATAGAATTTCCAAATTGAATTGCCTTCTCTGGCGGATCTTGAGGGGCCAGGTTCGAAGAGATACATACTGCTGGGTGAGCCTGATTAATCACCTGCTGTAGTGGGGACGAAAGCGGGGTAAGATGCTCTTGGTGAAATTGTGCTGGTGCATTTGCCGCTACCTTAATGTGCACAGCATTTGATTGAATAACTTCACCTGCAGTTGCTTGAGATTGGGTAGACTTATTGTTAGTAGTAGTTGTACTCTCCGATTTAGTGATGACTTGAGTGGGTGCCTCAATGATAGGTGGGTCGATGAGGGCAGATTCGACATGACAAATGACATTTTCTTTGGCAGGAAGTGAACTGATACTTTCCGTATTATCTGCTATTATTTCTATAACCGTGGCCTCATATTTTTGCCCAAATTGATCTAAGAATTCATATTGATTGTTTCCTTGTGCTTCAATACTTGTTGATGGGACGTCATTAAGAAAATCGAGGCTGATAATATCTGTGATTTCTTGTAATTCGTTAGAAGTTTCTAAATTGCGTAAATCAGAAACTTTTGAAACTTCACTCGAAATAACTGCTTCGTCAACAATACTGGCATTGTCTAAACTGTTATTTTCAGGTAGCCCATCACTTTTGCTATAATTTATTTCATTCGAACAATCTGCTTTTTTTTGTCCGTTTTCTAATAAGCAAATAAAATCAGTTTATACTCTAAATAAAAACTCTAAATCAAAATGTAAAAATTAAAAAAAATTAAAAAATAAATAAATAAAATTGTTACGATAAAAAATATTCTTTGTAAATTTTTAAAAATATATTAGAATAATTATCAAAATTAATTATTTTATAAAAAAATTTAATATTTTATGTTATTTAAAATTAAAATACCAATTAGATTTTTCAGTTTACTCCAGTAACAAAACAATCCTTCATGATTAGCTTCACCACCCCAAGGATTAGTATGCTGATTTAGGTTGAACTCATTTACAAGGTCTGGAGTAAGAACTTGATTTTCAAATTCATTTAATAATTCTACATAAATACTTATATTACTGCTGTTTTCATTGCTTTCCAAACGATGAGTATTTACAGCATTACTACTATTGTTACTTTGACTAGCAGTGTTTTTTTTCTTATTTTTTTGAAGAACATCATAGGATACTGCGTCAGGATCAAAAGGACACAATCCACATGCCCTAAAGCCGTGTTTAATCGTTTCTGATAAATCTAATTTATTCAAAGCTATTTCTAATACTTGGGCAAACATAGATTTTGTTACATTGATAACATTGTTATCTATTCTCCATTGTCTCATAACTCTTTTGTACATTTCTTTTGTCGGATGAAAAACTGCCACATCAAGGGGCTGTAGGATATGAGTAGAGTTAGGATATAAAGACACCAATTCGATTCCATGAGCTTGACAAAATTTAAGTACCGGTAGCGTTGCGTGAGACGAGTGACCGTCGACGTAAAGAGTCACTGGGAAAACATAATCATTCTTTTTTAACCACTCAAAAAAAACATTTTCAATATAACTTTGAAAGGTTTCGGCCGTCATCCAGCCCCTTTCAGTGTATCCTACTCCCCATCCACTAGGAATTTTTTTTAAAACTGATTTTTTTGGAGCATTTTTCAAATCAAAGAGAATCATCGGAGGTAATAACTCTCCACTGGCAGCTGCTGTAAAAAGCACAGTCAAACATGCTTTTTCACTCCCACTCACGATCTGGTAAACAGATTTAGCGCCTTTCTCCGTAATGACATGATTATCTTTTGGTACAAGCATAAAAGACGATTCGTCTAAATTGAAAACTCGTCGAGGATCAATGTTTAATAAATTTTTACTTTCTAGGTAAATTTTCACTGCATCAAACCACTGCCTGATATCAATTTCGGTGACAGAAGCTCGGGTAGTCGTTAGGTTTTGGGAAATTCTTTGGCTTAAATTAGGATGTCGACGCATGAAAGCTTTGAACCAGTGATAACCTGGTCTATTGTTCTTAAAAGGGCTTTTTCTTTTTGTTAGCGTGGTGTATGATTGAACACTGTCTAAAAGCAAATCTTTGGTCACAGGAAAACCAACTGATGCACTGTGTAAGACCCACTTCACAATCTCATTTTCTTCAGTTTCAGAAAAAAAAGTAGGTGGACCTTTTCTGCAATCTAGAGTTGTATAATTGTGAAATTTGGCAAACAACGTTGATTTGGGAACGTTACATTGACTAGCAGCTGCCCTGAGCGAGACTCCTTCAGTAATTAAATTGAGAGCTTTTTGAACATCATCTGAGTTGTATAAATTATTACTCCCTTTTTTGTTCTTTTTGGACTTATTTGATGATTTTCTCATCACTTTAGACTTGTAATTACTGATTCTGATACTCTTAGTATTTTTGTCCTCTGAACAATCACTTGTTGATTTTTTTTTCCTCATTTTTATATATTTCTTGAACCATCTACTACAATTAAAATATATTCTTATCAATCAATTAACACTATTTACAATTAAATATTTAGAAAAGTAAGAAAAATGTTAACTTACATATTAAAAATAAATCAATGTTTTGACGTAACCATCCAGATGTAGCGGTTTTGAGGTTAAAAATTTTTTTTAACGAACGATTAAACTCATACACAGATTTGACTAATAATAACACTTTGAATAATTATTTTTTTTATAAAAATATCGATAAATTACAAAATTAGGACCGTGCTTTATTAAATTAATCTTAAACTTTACATAATATTATAAGCTTAGACTTATGTCCTGTTACTGCTAAAACGATTGAATGTACGCAGAGGTAACTAAGGACACGTATTGCCATCTCGTCCCGATATCGCACATCGCGACGAATCCACGAGCTTAGTCGGGACACGCATTTTAATATTCAAATTATTTTTAAAACTTATTTAAAACTTTGTTAACATTTACTTAAAGTGTTATATTAATAGTTGAAACAATTTTTTAAACGTTTTGATACTGAATTTTTCTTTTTTCATGTAAATACGACTGCCCTGCATTTCATGGCGAACAGCATAAAATCATTGAAATTTTGCTAGTTTTCTACTGAGAGCAAGCATTTTTTTTTAATTTACTTTATAGTTAAAAAATGAGTTGAATTTTTTTAAAATTTTTATCTAAAAGACCCAATGTACTCGAGGATATTTTTTTTTTAATACATAGACTACTCTACTATTTATTAACGAATTTTTTTGTCACTGTCCCGAAATACCTCTCGATTTTGCTGTGTCCGGAAATACCTCATTTTACCTTATACCAGCCTATACGAAACTTTTTTATACATGGTCAATATCTGGTGCATAGCGTTGATTCTCTATTGTTATTGTTTGGAGGGGAGGGGGAAAAAAGAAGCAAATCTGAAGAATTTTCGTTTTTTCGACGCTTGGAAATGAACGAGATGAAATTGGACAAACGCAAAAGTGTATATCCCGACGTAACGGAAACTTGTCATCGTTTGGTCAATACCCGGTACACGGCGCTCTGTAAAAATTGTAAGCTACTCTCTTTTTGTGGATGTTAACGAGCTAAAATGTTACCCTTTGCCCCTTTTTCACTGTTTGCGTGCAGTTGCTTTCACGTAAAATGCGAAAAAGTGGATAATTAGTAAACGTACCGTCTTCGCGTTATTTTTATATTTTATTTTATATTGCGACTAAAAAATAGCGGAGCGAGACAAGTAAAGCCTTTACGCTAAATCTTCTATGGACGCTTCACGAAAAAAGGGGGGAAGCAATTAATTGCCGAGGCAAAATATCCTACAAACGTTGCGACGTCGCTTGTTTCATATATTTCTATATATTTTATATATGTTTCCATAAATTCTATATATTTCATCAAAATTATACGAGTTGATAAAATTTCGAGGCGAAATTGTCGAATTTTTGGATATTTTGGAAAATTTGAAAATTGAAATTTTTTAATTTCCAATTTCCTTTCCCAAAGTTACAATAAAAATACAATAAATCGAATTTAAAAATTAATATTTATTCCGTTATTGGGAATAATAAATTTTAATCGGTATAAATTTTGAATATTTTTTGCATAAATTACAAAAAAATTCCCATGCGTAATAATAAGAACCGCGTTATATAAATACCAACGATAAACAAATATTTCTACTTTCTTTTCGAGTCGTGCTAAAATTAGATTCGGAGACAACCCGGTTATAACAAAAAAAAAAGAAACCATCGAAATCGAATTCCAGGAAAAAAGTTTACTACCGGCAAGAATCCTATTTTAAAGAGAAAAAAAAAACCATGGCCCCCCCGGTCTATCTGCCATCACTCTTTCTATCGAGAATATCTCGTGGAATAAAGGCGCGACGAGAGAGACGGACGCGAAAACATTTGTATCGATACGAGAACATTAATTCCTACGTAAAGAGAAGGAAGAAGAAAATAACATTCATTAAGGAGAAGTTCATTCTCATTCTCATTATCATGAATAAAAAAGAAAACATTATTCGGAAGGTTTGAATTTAAGGTAGAATAAACTTGGCTGCTGTACGATTTCGTGAACGCACTGCTTTCTCTCTCTCACTCCCTCTCTTTCATTCTTCCCTTCCCTTCTATGCTCTTTCTCGCTTTTTCAAACTCGCTTGCTCGCTCGTCTCGTTCTTTGGCATGAGTTTCGAGCTAAGCGGTAGAGAGAAAACACGAAGAAGAGGATGAGGAAAGGAAACCAAGCAGAAGTGAGGATGGAAAGGGGGAGGTTGAGAGAGAGAAGAGAGGGGAAAAAAGGACGGTCGAAGTATATAGCGTATAACTACACACCGAGACGCGTAAACGTCGTGGGAAATAGCAGAGAACCAGAGAGAAAAAGCAACACGGAACACTGTGCTAAACATTTTTTTCCCTTTCGCGTTCCTTTTTTTTATTTTTCCTAGCTTTTTTTTAATTTATTTTCAAAACCGCATTTCATTTCTTAATGAACGACAAGAAGACTATACCACTTTCCCTCTATCTTTTCCTTCATCTTAATTAAAAATGAATTCCCTCCCAGCCTCGAATAATTACTCGAATGATAATCACGACTATCGCGTGCATACACGTATACACGCGTATCCGTGTACGCACGTATACTGTACCCGTGTGTGTGTGTATGTATATGTATATAAATACGACCTACGGGGTTTGCTTCTGTGCAAAACTTACCCACTTGACTCGGATATGTCTGGGCTGGTGGTGAAGGAGGAGGGTTATGTTATGTTTCTATGATCTCGGGCGCGTCAACGTTGCGCCTCCCTCGTGGAAAGATTCGAGGCCCATATCCAGAAGTGTCAACTGTCGTTCGCACTCTTCCCACCGCGTCTCGTCGACATATCGTCCAGCTATTTTCTTCCTTTGCTTCCTTCCTTCCTTCTTCCTACTTCCCTTCTTCTTCTTCTTCTCTTCTCTTGCTGCTGCTGCTGCTGCTGCTTTTTTCCCTTTAATATTTCAAGAATGTCGACGAAAGAGAGGAAGAGTGAGACAGAAGACTCGTCCCTTCGTATATACACCGTGTATTTCTTCCTTTTTTTCTTCTTCTTCTTCTAACTTATACTACTACTAATACTCTTCTCCTTTTTCACGGCACGGAGAAAGATGGAATGAAACACATGTACGCACACACACGAACGGGCGACACATGCACGGTGAGAGAAACAAACGCGAGAGAAGAAGACGGGGGATAATAACGCACACAAGTACGAGGAAGAGCAAATCCACGCATGGACACACACACGCACGAACGCACGCACGCAAGCACGCACCAAAAAGAAAGAAAAAAGGGAAAGAAAAAGAGGGACAGAGAAAGAGAGAGAGAGAGATGGAAGAATTAATGAAATTTACACTGCTCGTATTATGATATTTTGCAAGAGATTATTGAGCACCAACTTTCGTGTCACGGGGCGAACTCGTGAATAAAACGAACGCTCGAAGGTTCGCGCGATTGTTTATCGAAATTTTCTTTTTGCGAAAACTGACAAGAGCTACTTTTTTACGCGGCTCTTTGGAAGCACATCGTTCCTTCGTCGCCATGAACCCTGTGGTATAGCACGAGTACGCGATTCACCCGCACCCTCGTGGACGATGAAACAACTTACACGTTCAAAGCACGGCCAATCGACAGGCCTCTTGCCCTGTGGCCTCTACCGCCAGGAACGTACCTTCCTCTTTATAATGCCTCGAGAAAAATTCTCGGCTCTTCTTTCCTCTCTCTCCTTTTTTTCCTTTTTTCCCTTTTTCCTTCGCCCCTTTCCTTTCCATTTCATTTAATTTCCCCGATACGTTGTTAATCGTATCGATATTTACACTTAATTAATCATTCGTTATTTGACAGAACGATTTTCTTCAATTATCCCTCGGAACGGATTCAAATGCAATTGCAGCTTTTCGATCGATCGTCAGAAATGTTTCCTTTTCGCTTTCCGGTAAATGTAACTCCTGGTGTCGTTATTTCGATGGTTGTAGGATTGATCTCAATGTTTTAAGGAATTTTTGTCGAACATTTTTTTCTTCCAAATGTATAAAAATATTTTTTTTATAATTGTATAAAACAAAATGTTTAAAAGTAATTCCTACATTTTTATGCTAATTTGCTGGAATTGGTTAATTGCTTTTAAAAATTTATTAGTTTGTCATATTTTTTATGCTTTTTACCACTTTCGAATTTTTTGATATCGATATTTTTCTTTTTTGAGCCATTGAATTTCGAAATTCTCGTTGAAATTTCCTGAAATTTCCTGAAAACTAGAAATATCTTAAAAATTCGATTTTCGGTAAAATATTATTTACCGAATTTTCAAAAACTTTTAAACTTTTTCGAATTCCAGCATGACAAAAATTTTGTTTGAGCCATTCAATGCTACATTTTTGTTTGAGTTCAAATTTAATTAATTCATTGCAAATGAAATTCTTTCAAAATTCATGTCGTTTTCGATTTTCAACAAATTTTCCTCAACTTTCACGAAAACTAGGAATTTCTCAACAGTTCGAATCTCGGTCCAATTTTATCAATTGGCTTTTGCTAGGGCTTTGTTAGGATTTTGCTAGGGTGTTACTATTTAAAATTTCTGGTGTTACCAAATATTTTAAATATAATTGAAAATGGGTCACCTCAAAAACGTTGTAAGGCCCAAATTGCAAATTGTTCAAAAACCGCCGAAAATGAAAAAAAAAATATCCTGATAGTGCAATAATAATTGTTTAGAAAAATTTGTACCTTACAATGTTTTTGAGGTGACCCATTCTATTATTGCACCATCAAATTATTTCCTTCATTTCCGGGGGATTTTGAACAATTTGCAATTTGTACCTTACAACGTTTTTGAGGTGACCCATTCTATTATTGCACCATCAAATTATTTTCTTCATTTCCGGGGGATTTCGAACAATTTGCAATTTGTACCTTGCAACGTTTTTGAGGTGACCCATTCTATTACTACACCATCAAATTATTTCCTTCATTTCCGGGGGATTTCGAACAATTTCCAATTTGTACCTTACAACGTTTTTGAGGTGACCCGTTCTATTACTGCACCATCAAATTATTTTCTTCATTTCCGGGGGATTTTGAACAATTTGCAATTTGTACCTTGCAACGTTTTGGAGGTGACCCATTCTATTATTGCACCATCAAATTATTTCCTTCATTTCCGGGGGATTTCGAACAATTTCCAATTTGTACCTTACAACGTTTTTGAGGTGACCCGTTCTATTACTGCACCATCAAATTATTTTCTTCATTTCCGGGGGATTTTGAACAATTTGCAATTTGTACCTTGCAACGTTTTTGAGGTGACCCATTCTATAACTGCACCATCAAATCATTTCCTTCATTTCCGGGGGATTTTGAACAATTTGCAATTTGTACCTTACAACGTTTTTGAGGTGACCCATTCAATCACTAAAAATACGAAGAATCGCATTTGATTGCAATCGATTGGACTCGTACCGAATTCGTCAAGAAAACGTAAGAAAATTGAGAAATTAAAAAAAAAGAAGAAAAAGAGAGACATGGTAGAACGAACTATGTTGCCATTTCCCCCGGTGCTTCAACTCCTTATTCGCACTTCCCTCGCTTCTGAAAACGGAACTCTCGTCTTGAATAATTATCACCTCGTGACACTACAATTCCTTTGCTGCAGCCACTGCACTCATTCAAAGTCCTCGAAAGACGATGGTGTCTTTGTCGGCGAAAATCCTTGAAATCTTCACAATGTAGCAAAGCATTTTCAGGGCACGGTCGCTGTATTTGCTTGCAAGCACAAACGCCTCCTCAAAAAGCCACCCCTAAGTGTTCGTGGCAGCTTTTACCCCCTTTCGATGTTCCCTCGACGTTTCTAGCTTTGCCGATATTTGGAAATCGATGTCTCTCCTCTCTTTTCCCCGACGCTTTGCGAGCTTCGCAAAAATTGGGGCTTCCCGTGAATGAAAAATCGAGGCGAACGGGAGAAGAGGGGCCACATATACGCTTTCGTGCCATTCCAAAATCCATATCCTTTTGGAAATTGCGTTGACGGTAGAGTTCCCCGATAGCGAGACGATTGTCTTCAAAGTTAGCGCTGCCTTTGTCGCGATGAAATCTTTGAAAATTGTACAATGCGGTAAGAGATTTTAAAGCGTACTTCATTTTCTTTGATGTAGAAAAAAGTTCCATAATTTTGCTATACTAGGCAAAAGTGAAAAGCCGCGGTACACTATACGTGTCCTCATTCAGAAACTTGAGTATAGAACATTTTCTCCTCATTACTTCTTTTACTACTTATTACAAGATACGTTAAGAAAAAATCTGGTTTTTTTTTTCATCCCCTTTCTCTTCTTTCTCTCTTCCTCCACCTTCTTCGTTTCGTTCTTTTTCCCTCTTGCATCGTCTTTCTTATCAAGAGAATTTAGTGGCCCGACGGTACACCATCAGTTGTTTTTGGCTTTCGGCAAAACGGCAAAAAGGCAAAAAAATATTCACAAGGTACCGAAAAATTTAGCGACAGAAGTTTTCAGATTTCCAAGTATTTCGAATTTTTAATCAAATTCAAATTTGAAATTATCTCGATCCAGAAATTTTTTATCGCGATAAAATTTCACTAACAGTAAGTTTCGAAGGTTTTGAAAATTCGATAAATAACACCTTGGCAAAAATTGAAGTTTCACAAAATTCTTCGTTTTTAGGGTTTTTCTAGTATAACCCTAAAAACGAGGAATTTTGTAAAATTCAAAATGTTTGGCAAAACGTTATTTATCGAATTTTCAAAAATTTTTAAACTCAGTCAAATTCTATCGCGATACAAATTTTATGGATTTATTAAAATTTGTATCATTGAAATTTGAATCATTAAAATTTTGCAGCATTAAAATTTGTATTATTAAATTCATTAATTAATTATACTTTATCAAAATTAAGATACTTTCAAATTTCAATTTCATAAAAAAATTCGAAAAACTGAAATCTGAAAACTTCAGTCGTTAAATTTCTTGTCCATCGTCCAGCAAAACCCCGGCGAAACCCCAGCAAAACCCTAACATCAACCAAAACCCAAACAAAAAAATTCAAAATACAAACGGATACCCTCGAACGGAAAAATCGATAAAAAAAAAAGAATCAACCGATTTCAATTGGATCCAATTAAAAGGTAAATTTGACATTCCCGTTGGAAACCTACGAAACAAGCAACTTTGCAATTTGCGAATCAGCCGCGAGCCGCGGGGTCTGAACCCCGAAAGCTCGGCTGATTGCAGGCTGCGGCAAAGAGTGCAATTAAGAAACAAACAAACCGAGCGACCGACCGAGACAAAGTAGAGACCCTGGCTGTTTTTCTTTCCCGGGAAGGAATTGGCGCCAAAAGAGCCACGGAGGAAGACTGCAACGCGAGGAAGGGTGGGAGGGAGGGAAAAGCACATGATAGGATATGTACGTCTTTGAGGAAGTTATCAAAGAAGGCGAGCCAAGTCGCGGTATTCGATCGATGGTTATTGTCGAAAAACCATTGAAACGTAGAACAGCACCTTGTTCCTACTTGTAGCAAATACTTGTTTCTTTGATGCTGGGCTCTCTTTGATCTCTCGACACCCCCGAAGAGTTCTCCGACCCTTTGCCGGGGCTGCTCTACACGAGCAACTTCTCCTGCCCCAAGTGGCAGCGATGGTAGTGGTGCCTTCCTTGCCGTGTCTAACAAAACAATTTCAAAGCCTCCTTCGATGTCTACCGTACGGTATTGTGTATTTGCTTCAAATAAAATGAGGAGTCCATTGCCTTTGGCTTTACCTGTCTTCTTCCTCCTCCTCCTCCTCCTCTTTTTCTTTTCCTTCTTCTTTAGAATCTTCCTTTACTCCGAGGCTCTAAGTATACACGCGCGTCTTCTGCCTTCCTCGCTTTGCTTGTTTTTCCCGGATAAAAGGCAGAAAGGGATAGACTCGAGGATCCTGGAAGGAATAGCAACCGACCACCCTCTCGAAACATCGTCACTCCTTTAATTTTCCCCAGGAAATGGCATTTTTCCTCCCATTCGATTACGTTTCCCTCCTTAAAATTTAATGGCAATTGGTTTTTGCGTCTCCGAGGAACGAGAGCTTATCGCTGGAAGATGGAAAAAAGACGAAATGCATCCAAAGCGCCGTTAAATATTTATTTATACGTCAAACGGTGCTTGATACATGAATGGGTCACCTCAAAGACGTTGTAAGGTACGAATTGCAAATTTTTCAAAAACACCCGAAAATGAAAAAAATGACCCGATGGTGAAATAATAATTGTTTTAAAAAATTTGTTCCTTACAATGTTTTTGAGGTGACCCATTCTGTTATTGCACCATCGGGTTATTTTTTTCCTTTTCGGAGGTTTTTGAAGAATTTGTAATTCGTACCTTGCAACGTTTTTGAGGTGACCCATTGAAATAACGAACCCTGAAAAATAGTAAAATTCGAGTTTTTGGATAAAAGATGATTTTTCAAAATTGGTTGAGAAAATGATTGGGTCACCCCAAAAACGTTGTAAGATACGAGTTGCAAATTTTTCAAAAACACCCGAAAATGAAAAAAATGACCCGATGGTGAAATAATAATTGTTTTAAAAAATTTGTACCTTGCAAAGTTTTTGAGGTGACCCATTCTGTTATTGCACCATCGGGTTTTTTTTTCTTTTCGGAGGTTTTTGAAGAATTTTTAATTCGTACCTTGCAACATTTTTGAAGTGACCCATTGAAATAACGAACCCTGAAAAATAGTAAAATTCGAGTTTTTGGATAAAAGACGATTTTTCAAAATTGGTTGAGAAAATGATTGGGTCACCTCAAAAACGTTGTAAGATACGAATTGTAAATTTTTCAAAAACCCCCAAAGATGAAAAAAATGACCCGATGGCGCAATAATTGATTATGAAATTTATAGTATTTTGTTCACAGTGACGATTTTTTTTACCGTAAATTATAAATGTTTATGTCAAAATATCGGAAGTTGGAAAAATAACAGAAGGACCACATAATTGAACACCCATTTTCTTTTTCATTTGTGGACGTTTCCGTTATTTTTTAATAAGAAAAAAAAGAAATTCTTCAAAGGTACTCGCAAAGTCGACCGTCCCGCGACTGGAGTCGTCCTTTTCCCCTTTTGTCCCGCGTTTTTCTGTTTATCCTCCCATGCCCCGCAGCTTCTATTTCGAAACATCTGAACGGAGCTTTGCAAGCACGCGTTTGGAAACGTCAAGACCGAAGGTTAACATTCGCTCTTGATACGAAATTTTCCACGATTTTTTGAAATCCCAACCCAAAAACAAAAATGTTTTGGATTTTTCTTTGGAATTTGTTCCTTAAAGGTGTCGATCGACGAATTTAATCGGTGACGTAATTTCGAACTTCAAAATGGCAACGGGGGTCTCCTTCAAAGGTAAAAATTGCGTAATTTGAAAATTTGAAAATTTTCTTTTTGCGAATAATCTCTCATGAAATTGTTTCTCCTCGAGGTGACGATTCCAGTCGATTGGACAGGACCATGACAACGAACATGGATTTTTCGGCATCAGGTGCGTTCAATTTTGTATTAGGGTGAAATTGACTCCGTGCATAAAATCCTTCTAAAGCCACGATGAAACTGAACCTTTTCTAGAATTTAAGAATTCGACCGCCATCCATGAAAAATCGCGAACTGGAGATAAAACAACAAGAAGAGATAAAACAATTAACGAGGACGACTGGGGTAAGCAAAATAGCAAGAATAACTTTTCAGAGTGCATAGGAGCCCGTCAAATAAATCATGCACTATTTTTGCAGACCTAGATGTTGTCGCAGATTCGTTTTCGTCAGCTTCTGGGAAGTATGAAAATCTGCAATCGGATGAATGGAAAGGAACCGAAGATGAGCAATATCGCGACTTGGATGACTACTGTGAGTGGGATAAAGTAACAATTAATTATGGCTTCTTAGAGATTTTAACAAAAAATTGTTTAGTGTAAAATAAAAAGGTCGAAAATTGTCCCCATATGCCCCCATTTTCCCTTTTTCCCCATTTTCCCCAATTGCCCCTTTTCCCCCAAATTGTTCCCATTTTGCCCTCATTTTCCACTTTCCCCATTTTCCCCAAATTGCCCCATTTTCCCCAAATTGTCCCCATTTTCCCCAATTCTCCCCATTTTCCCCAAATTATTCCCATTTCCCCAAATTGTTCCAATTTCCCCCAAATTGTCTCCATTTTCCCCAAATTGTCTTTATTTGCTCCAAATTATCCCCATTTTGCCCCCATTTCCCCTTTCCCCCATTTTCCCCAAATTGTCCCCATTTTTCCCAAATTGTCCCCACTTTCCTCAAATTGTCCCCATTTTCCCCAAATTGACTCCATTTTCCCTAAAATTGTTTGGAGTAAAATAAAAATACAAAATTTGCAATATTTACTGGAATGTCGAAAAGCCAGAAGAAATAATAGCGTCCAAAAATCTCGTGTAAAATAAAAAGGTCAAAAAAATCACCCCTCTCTTGATGTAATTATCCACGAACCAAAAAAAAAATAAAGAAAAATTTGAAATTCAAATCCGACAATGATTCGTTTGATATGAAATCGCCGATAAATAAAGACACTCGAAAATTCATTTTTCAGTCCTGGAGATGAGCCCGATAGTACCAACGAAAATCAATCGTGCCAATAGCAAGTGACGTTTACCGTGTACACATACTTGAACGAAGAGGTCAATTTCGAAAGCAAATATTTATTTGTGATAATCGAGATACTCGAGAACGAATTTTTATTGGAAACTGTTGCGTGCCGCCTTTTTTTTTTTGGAAAGTCCTTCTTTGCTTTGAAATCGATCTCGCCGGTACAACTGCAGCTGCACCCCGTCCGATTATTTACTTTTCGCATCTTTTGTCAGAAACCTTCGTGATCGGGTCCCAGGGTCCTCCCGAGAAGGATGCAACGAGAGAAGGCGTCATCTCGGTGCGATGCAGCCCCTCGAGTACGTTGAACTTACTTGGAGTTTCCCTGAGAGAGAATAAGTGTCAAAGGATCCAATTTCGAGAGCGATCGCGCCCCCGGGAGCCACTGTTGCTGCAATTGCATTTAAGCCCACCCTAATTTGTCGTATCGCGCACTCCAGAAAGCTTTTAAGTCACGCAGATTACTAAGAGACAGAAGGGAGAGACAGAGCTCCCTTAGACTCGCTGCATTTACAGAGAGTCCCTTTCGGGTTTCCCTTCAAAGGTGCCGTCACGTACCGCCTTTGAAGCCAGTAACCCTATGGTGATCCATGGGGCTTGCACCTCGACTCGCAGCAGCACTTGATGCACGTTTCTTACCCCAACTGCACTGGATGCTACAATTTCGCAAATGAAACCCGCAATCGGACCGTATATTGACAATTGGTTTAATTCACTTGACGAATTTAGTAATTAATTAATTATATTGCCGAAGAAATTAAGTTACTTTTGTTACAAAATAATAGGATTTTTCTGATACACGGTGCCCGCTATTGGTTAAATAAAATTCAGAAATTCTCTCCCTCTGTCGCTGAAAAATTTCCAAATTTTGAAAATTGGCAGAGAAATTACTCTACTTTTGTTACACAATAATAGAATTTTTCTGATACATGGAGACCAATATTAATTAATTAAAATTCTTTCACTCTGTCCCTAAAAAATTTCCAAATCTCGAAAATTTCCAAAATCGATCGCCCGAAAATTTCAGGATTGCAAAAAAAAATGTCTCCCCTTGGCAGAGAAATTACTTTACTTTTGCTACAAAATAATAGAATTTTTGTGATACATGGTGACCAACATTAATTAATTAAAATTCAGAAATTCTCTCCTTCTGTCTCTGAAAAATTTCCAAATCTCGAAAATTTCCAAAATCGATCGCCTGAAAATTCCAAGAATGCAAAAAAAAAATTTCTCCCCTTGGCAGAGAAATTACTTTACTTTTGCTACAAAATAATAGAATTTTTGTGATACATGGTGACCAACAGTAATTAATTAAAATTCAGAAATTCTTTCCCTCTATCCCTAAAAAATTTGCCAATCTCGAAAATTTCCAAAATCAAGTCCCTGAAAATTTCGAGAATGCAATCGAAATTTCTCCCCTTTCGGAGAAATAATTTTCTCGGTGGAGGAGAATCTCCGCTTAGAGGGTAAGGGATTGACATTTCGCCCTAAATCGGGGGTTACCAGCGTAATCCTTTTTGTTGACACTTCTCCTTTCCAAAGCCACGGGGTATCCTGAAAGAGGAAACAGGAAACCCTATGAATGAAATTCACCATAAAATATAATAAAATGCAAATACAGAAAGAAAAAAAATTTCCGTAGGTGAGGAAATTATTGGCACGCCATCGGAAGTGGTCTTGAAATTGAACGAAAAACTAGAATCCTACACTTCACGGAGACGGAACGTCTTGGAAAAGGAAATATCCGAGGAAGCTCGAGGAGTCGTCGAAGATGGAGAAAACAACGAAATGGGTAATTGAAGTTTTTAGGAAAATTAATTATTTTTGGATTTTCAAATTTGAAATTTAGGTTTTCTTTTTCTTTTGGATTTTCAAATTTGAATTTTAGTTTTTCTTTTTCTTTTGGATTTTCAATTTTGAATTTTAGTTTTTCTTTTCCTTTTGGATTTTCAATTTTGAATTTTAGTTTTTCTTTTTCTTTTGGATTTTCAATTTTGGATTTTAATTTTTCTTTTTCTGTTGGATTTTCAATTTTGAATTTTAGTTTTTCTTTTTCTATTGGATTTTCAATTTTGAATTTTAGTTTTTCTTTTTCTGTTGGATTTTCAATTTTGAATCTCAGTTTTATCTTTTTCTTTTGGATTTTCAAAATTGAATTTCAGTTTTTCTTTTTTAATGGATTTAGCGCAAAAATTATTCAATTTGGCGTCATTTCTTTGTATAAACCCATAGAAGAAGATTCTGATGACACGGAAGAAGATCCGGTTACAATGGAGGAAGTATATAAAAGTCCTAAACGAAAATGTCCTGGAACAATGAATTTGCTGACAAGAAAAATGGTTTCATGCGCCAAGGCACCTACTCTGAGAGAAATAGCTTTGGGAAGAAGGATTCCAAAGATTTACTGTCCTCCACCTTCGGATCGGTCTCTTCCGGAAGATTATCAAACGGTTTATTTTTTATCTAATCGGTTTTTCTTAGAAAAGTCATCAAATTGTACCACTTCGATTGAAACTTTAAAATTCTATCCGAATAGTCGATGCATTCGATGCAATTGTAAAAAATGTATCGATATGTATTATTTAAATTGCAATTTATATATTTATTATATAATTAATAAAATTATATTTATTCATTTATTTATAAAATAATCTAAAATAATATAATGAATATATAATAAATCAAATTCATTTGAAATTTGTCATATAATTTCATAAATGTATAAATTTTGTAGTTATTGTCGGAAAATTTGCTTCATCGAATGTAATTGATCTTCGATTACAGGAGCCTTCGATTAAAAAGGAAGAAAAGGAAGAGCGAAAGCAAGAAGATGAGGAACCCTGCTGCTGCTCCTCAGCTAAGAAAAATGTGCATAGCGAGAAAAAAGTGAAAATGGAAGAATCGAAGGAAAAGCCGAAATTGAAATCCTGCTGTACGAAGAAAGACAGAATTAAAAGGAACAACACGGTCACTTTCAATGAATAATAAATTGTAATTGACCATTTTTATGCGAACGCCAGTCGATCGATACAACATTTTTTTTTTCAAGGATTTAGGAAATGCGATATTTTTTGCGACTGATTAATATGAAAATTCGATCAATAAAATCAAATCAATGAATAATGAATTAAAAATCAAATAAAAATAAATTAAAATATCAAATACAAAAAAATTAGAATAATGATAATAAAATTATTCATCAAAATATTGCGTCACACTGCCTTCTACGACCCACTAAGAATTCATTTTTGTTTCTTCTTCCTCTTCTTCTCGCCTTTCAATCGAAATTTTGACTCCGCAAAATTTATACCTAAGTAACCGCAAATGTAACCAATAAAACATAAATAATACCGCTGACGTAATGCAATTATTGTGCAGTGGGAAAATTCCTGTAAAATGTCCAAGTGTTGCAATAGAAAGTGAGAAAGGCAACGATGACCTTTGGCAATCGCATAATTGATACACCGCAAGTATAAAATACCCATTAATTTCCCATAAACATTCAAATCCATTTTCTCCAGGAATTATCCTCTGTCTCACTTTTATAAATATCTCATTAAAAAAACTAGTAGCATATATACAAAATAGTCCTATTTTTCAAATTCTATTTTTCTTTATTATTAACCCTAAAGCGACCAGGTGGGGTCCAACCGGACCCCAGAGCATTTTTCAATAAAAAAAACACTCTACTTTCCCTAAAATTCATCGAAAAATGCAATTCTTGAGTTTAAACTGATCGATTTCTGTCAAAAAATGTGTGGGGTCCAACCAGACCCCAGAGCATTTTTCAATAAAAAAAAACACTCTACTTTCCCTAAAATTCATCGAAAAATGGAATTCTTGACTTTAAACTGATCGATTTCTGTCAAAAAATGTGTGGGGTCCGCGCGGACCCCACCTGGTCACATACGTTTCTACATTTTACCTGGTCGCTCGAGAGTCACAAAATTTTTGCGAAACGCAATACCTGTGTTACGTCACGTTTAGGCTTCGCGGACAAATTTTTGGCCTCCCAATCGAAAATTCTCCGACTTTCCGAAAATTGGGAAACTTGGAATTGAGGTATTATTTAAATGAGTATCACTTGTGGCCTTACATCCCATCCTGGCAAATGCCAATCCCGACAATGAGAGATGCTTTCTATGCCGAGTGTTGTCAGAAAGAAATTTGCAAGAAGATACCGACGAAAATTATTGTCCATATGGCAAAAAATAATACGAATTTCCATGAATTATTGTACGAAAAATGCAAGTTCCGAAAATGATGAATCCAGGGAAAAAAGTTAGTATCGATCAATCGATTAATTAGTGTGTGTACAATTATTATCATTTTTTGTTTAATTCCCATTTTTTCCAGGATCCAGGCTGTCCTTTTTTCAATTGTAAATTGACCTGAACGTAGTAGGAAGTCAATTTTTCAGTATTGGAATTAATTTCTGACAGTAAAAATGGCATAACCCTTTGGCAAAAAAATAATGGATCTTCAAATTTACAGTTTCGGTTTCTTCCAAAAATAAATTCAACGGTTACAAGAAATTAAATCATCATGGCTGAAAAGAGAGGTACAAGATTCGAAATAAACTCCTTTTTGTAAAATTTTTGTTAAAAAAAGCGAGGATTTTTTTTTAATTCATCTTTTCTTAGGGATCGTGCAAACGGTCGAGCCGACGGCTGCGAATTTAAGGGAATACCGTAAGTACATTTTGCAATTACGCATGGGTCGTAATAGAAACCCGTAACTATCATGGCGACGATAAGCTATTGCGAAGGAGAAAGGATTAAACGATTTTCTACACCCCAGTTATGGCGATGCAGTCCATTTCTGAGAATTCCAGTGGGAAGTTAAATGACACCTTTGCCGCGTCTTCCAAGAAACGCGAGGGGAAAAAAGAGAAGGAAGAAATCTCCAAACCTATTATTGAGACCAAAGAGAATGGTGAGATAAGTAGAAAAAATAAATAAATACCAATGGAATGGTAATTTTAAGTGATTATAGAGAATTAGAAAGTAGAGGAGAATCGATCGAAGGAAAGGAGGAATCAAAGTCATCGAAACTTTTGAAATTATCATCTTGAAAAATATCTTCGAATGTTGAATAAATAGGAAAGTCTTCAAAAAAGTTTTTTCTTCGGTCAATTTAAGAACGTGCCTGGATACTGGAATTTCCGAGCGTTCGGTTCAAGTACAGTCCCGCGCAAAAAGTCGAGCGTTATGTTAAAATGCACTCATATTTTGCGATTTCAGTTATTTCCCCTGGAGTTACTCAATATACGACGAAAATAACCGAGGAGTTCGCCTGTGGTGGTAAAAAAGCTGTGCGAGTGAACTCGTTCGTTTTCAATAAAAACACGGGGACCGTCGTGAGCATTCATCGCACGGATTTAACGACCAAGTGTCCGAAAGAGAAGGATAGCGACAGTTGAAATTAATAAATTATCTAGTACCAAAAATATTCGCGTAGAATTTATTTTGCGGGATTGGAACGAGTAGAATTTAATTTATATTCGCGTTTGGGAGTTAGGATTTTTTTTCGAGATAGAAACACGGCACGCGTTGTGTCTACCGAACGTTACCGATTCTTGTCGAAGTTCAAATTTCTAACACATTCGCGCGCTACGATGGGAATATATGTGTACTGCTGTTTGTTATTTTTCAGTGTTTTGACTATTTCGAAAGAGAAACGTTTGGTTAACTATTAATAATTATTGAAAATGCTGGCAAATTCTAGTAGATTGTTAGCGATTCTTGAACTATTTCCATCATTATCCTCTGAAGGTGACGATAACACTCCTCTCGGTCTAAATAAGACTTTGATATCAGAAAAAAAGAAAGATAGAAAATTATAGTAGTTGAAAACTGTACAAAAAGACAAGTTTGTATTGATAATTTGTTGTTATTATTATTATTTGTGTTGATATTGTACCTAATTTATGACCAAATTACATACATGAAACTTTTTTTATAAATCAACTCGGGAAATTTCGGAATTATTCGATTAGTTTCGGCAATATTCGGTAGACACAACGCGTTCACAATCATTAGGAATTGCACAACAGCGCTCGCGGAAAGTCTCTGCAACTACTATCGAATGGTGTTCCAAAATCCACCGTCTCATCTTTACTTACTATCGATAATTACTTTTTTTAGGATTTGAACAAAACATGGACTCGAATTCTCAATTTTTCATATTTATTATTAATTATTCTTACCGCTATTATTAATAATACGCTATTATTATTACTATTATTATTATTATTATTATTATTATTATTATTATTATTATTATTATTATTGTTAGTATTATTACCACCACCATTTACCTTTTTTAAAATTCCCATTATTATTGTATTATTCTTCCATGTAAGTAACGATCTTTCTGCAACAGAAAAATATAAATTCCAAAACTTTATTCCATTGCAACTACCAAAACATAAAAAACAAGAAATACTAGAGAATATTAGAATTTTGTCGGTTACGAAGACAATAATTTGCGTCATACGACTCGAATTGAAATATGTCACGAATGGATTAACATCATCATATTTGTTTCGCGGTAACATTCCGAGGTACTTTTTCATTACGAAACGTAAAGATATACATTTATCAATATTCAATAACAACGATAATCACAATAAAGAGTCACTAGGGTTTTGCTACGTTCGAATGAAAAAAAAAAACACAAAATGGATACCGTACCTCCCTTCCACTGTTCCGCGAAATTCCGATCCCAACCAAAATGGCCGCCAGGCGGAAACTGGCCGGCAGCGGCAGCACCGTCGCCGCTGCGATTTCTCCGGTTTGCGTTTCCGGTCTGGCTATATCGATTGCCGTGCTCGCATACACCGTGTCCATCATGGCGCGTCTGATGCCACGCTATCTACGGTAACCTTTGAAAACTCCGTGCCAAGCAATGGAGGCTCGTATTCAATAAGATTCCGTGGTTGTAAGAAGAAATGTGTTTTTTGAGCGTGTGAAAAGTGAAGTTTTTTCCGTGTGATAGTGAGACTTTTCTCAACTGTGAACGCCAGTGACCACATCGTTGCAGGTGAGAGAAAGTCCTTTCGCGGAGTTCTCCTCCCGAGGGTTTTGCTATTCGTCGATACCTACGCGGCTCTCGCGAGGAAAAAAAAATATAAATATAACCTACATACATATGTGTACGAAGCTTCCTCCTAACGATTAGATAATCCTATACATGCATACGTATGTTGCAAGTACGTGTGTCCGCGCACCCGTACGCGCGTTAAAATTATCCCACCGAGAGATTCGCATCCAGAATGGACAAAATTACGCAGGAATTTGTTGTTTGTTTCGAGTTTAATCGCGCCACGGAGAAGTTGGCTCGACTCGAACGCAGAACTTGCCGTAGGGTTGCTGCCATATTGGCGAAATTCTCGGTCGCTCGTTCGTTTGCGAACGCGAGAAATTTCAACGATGTCGCACACACCTTTCCAATTCCCCGACAAAACCCGATCAAAATCTTCCGATTTATATTTTGCACTGAAATATACGCTCTATGTTTCTTTATTTTTTGAAAAGATTTTGTATCACGGGAGGTTACGTCGGGATGGGTACCGTGCAATTGGCTCCCATACACAACCGGTTAACGAAGTACTCGAAAAATAATCAGTCCCGCGTCGAACATTACAATCCGCGAACACTAGGTATCGTAATTTCGCCTCAACGCTGATTACTCTCGTATCTAATCAACCGACCGAGGTATTTTCGCGCTTGCTTGAACAAAGAGAAAGTCGAGATGCTAATCGGTAGCGTAGAATCGCACCAGGCGAAATACTTGGAACTGCGATTGTGTTTTCACGATAAGTTTTTTTTTTTTAATCGAACAACTTTATGTAAATAAATGATTGTCGCGGTGGGGTTTATAAATTTGCCACATCTAGGAACACTCATTTCAAATTTTTGTAATTTATTGGGATAATATTTTTAACAATAGCAAGAAATTTGTAATCATATTATATTTATTGGGACACTATTCCTCCCATGGCTGAAGTTTGAACGTGTTAAGGTGGGAATATATGTTGAAAAGTAACTTTATTTCCTCCATTACAAATTTTTTTGTTATCCATCGAAAGTGGTACGAAAGTTGAAAATTTTTGTATAATCGTAATCGGCTGCAAGATTTTTTTTATTATACATATTTATATAACTTTGATTTTGAGCGACAAAGATTTCTTTTCATAAATGCCAGGACCTATAAATTTGAAACCGTGTTTGCTTCGAATATTTGTTTAACGATAACATTTCTAAACTCGGAGGTATTTTATTAATCGCAAAGTAAATCGAAGAGCCGATATATAAGGTCCAAAATTGCAAGGAATTTTTCGGGTTATTAGAAGAGACCATTTTGTTGTTTTTTTTTTCAACAATCCTAAAATTGAAGATTTTTGCAAAATCCCCGAGAAGAATTTTCTCATGGAAAAATTCATATTCATATCCGAGTTACAAATTCAATTCCATGAATAATTGCTTCATATTTATAAAATCAATTAGCGAGAAGACGACTAGTGTTTTTTCATAACCCGAGTGTACTCGTCCTGCAGTGGTAATATATGTTAAAAAATAATGTTTTTTTCTTCCTCCATTGAATTTACCCGGTTGCGGATATAAACAAAGGCAGCAAACTTTGGTTAACAAAGGCGTGCTTTGGTGACGCAAAGTTTATTCCTGGTTTTGCCTCTTTAAATTGATACCTCTTAAATTACTTCCTGTATTAGCTGTATCTCCAGGGTATCAAACTCCAATTAAATAGGAACTCGTGGATAAACAAATATTTCCTTTTTATCGCAACCATGGACTTCTGTAACCAGTGACGTAACGACCATGCGATGTCGTAATTTCTACAGGTAGTTCGAAATTCTCAGGCGAGCGAATGGGTAATTTGTCACCCATGTAATTAATTCCCGTGAGTCGAGATTTAATTGTTTCAACTGCGGAACGAGTCGCAGGGCGACGGAATTGCGAAAAACGAATCTGTCGTTTTCTCTAGATCGGAGCGACCGTTTGCGAATCCAGAGAAAGGCTCTTTGGGTGGATGGAAAGTCGGTCAATGTGAATTCCTCTCATTCCAGAAGAAATTCGTCGTTTGTACGAAAACGATAAAGAGGAAGAGGTCATAAGTCAACGTCCTGCTGTTTCCTTATGTTACACATGCACACTTTGTACCGGAGGGTTGCGTGATTACATGCTTGGTAGTAATAAACACTTGCGTATAATGGACGTGTATTTGAAAGTTAGTTACTCTACTTTGTATTTAACCCGTTTTTCTTCCTTTTTTTCTTCTTCACCGAAGCATGCCTTTACCTTGTTTGCCAATTGCGCGAATATGATAAAACAACCGCATGAGCTCTCCTACCACCATCAGGGTTAACACTGCAAAGTTATTCCATACTAGAATGTAACATTGGAGAAACGTTTAACGAGATAAAGTTGATCTATCGTTGAAAGCCGTTCCATCGATCAAATCGATAGACATGAAATTGATTCGATGAATATAATCGTGACAATGTGATAATCGTTACCCTTTTTCGATGCACAGGAAAAATATATTATTGATTCAAAAATAAAATTATCACGGACTGCCCCAAATATAGGAACAGTATTTTATTTTATCTTCTTTTGTTATTGAATCGACGATAAAATTCCTCAAATAAATATACAGGGTGCGCGGTGGAAGAGTTCAAAGTCGATAGGTGGTGGTCGAGGGTGAAAAACGGAGAAGAAAAGTCAAATATCATTTTTTTTAAATTCGGAATAATTACAGAGATATTAATTAAATTATTACTATTGAATCAATTTTACATCTGAGATTTAGTGGTTGGGAAAAATTTCCCTTGATTTCTATGATTTTAACAATTTTAAACCAGACAGTTGCATTTTCCGCTTGAGGTATATTTCATTGAATAGAAATTCATTGATTGGAATTGCATATTTAGCCAGGTCTCTCTCTGCATGAAAATAACACTAATTGGTTTGTTATTACGTATTGTTGCAGAATACGAATAATTCGACTATCGAATCCTGCTTGGATAAAGTTTGCCAGGGTGGGTGGGTAAAAATCAACTCAAGGTGGGTTTCTATTGTTTTTTCTTTCCTTTTTCTTCCGAAACAGGAGTGAAATTTCTAAAATCACGCGAATGAAATGAAAATAAGGTGATATCAACATTTACAAAAAAGAAACATCCTTTCATGTAGAAATGTAGAAATTTTATTCCACAACTTTTGCAAATTTAAAATTTCGAATATTAACGAAGACTGCAAGATCGATCTTTTGCGATTCTTTCGCACTTTGTTTGACGATGCGATAAAAGTTGGACTTCAGAAGTTGTTGAAATTACTGGAAGGACCTTCCATTCCAAAAATTCTTCCACCCATCCCTTATCTTTGCCCCAGTAAGCTCCGCGGAACGGAAATTCTCCCTCTGGCAAAATACCGATTTTATACATTCTCCGTGAAATTCACTGCATTTTCTTAATGCAAAATTCTGTAGTTTGAAATATTTCTACTTTTTGATTTACACTAGCGACAATAAGTGTACTTTTTACGTCATATTTGAGGTTATGTAAAATCTTGAGTGATTCTAATTTTAAATTTATTTAATTGAAATTGAAGGTATATCCGAAAAATTCAAGTTTTGGAATCGACTTTTGAGGATTATCGGGAGACCCTTATCCGATGTATTTTTTCGCGAAGAATCCATTTTTATTATAAAAATTTCAAAATTCCAACGGGAAATACGATTTTTTCTCAAAAAACATGGTTTTTACGACCTTGTGCTAGGATTTCATGAAAATGAACCTTTAGAATGGAGTCTATGCGCAAAATCTATTTTATTGCTAAAATTTTCAAAATTTCAACGGGAAATACAATTTTCCCTCCAAAAACATATTTTTCATCAATTTCTTACAAGGTTTCGGTACATTATAATTATACGAATTGTCTAATTGTCTTGCGTTATCCCATTTCCTATTTATTTTCATTGTTTTCTCTAAAATCGAAAGTTTGAAGCTTAGAACTAACGTGAAGTTGGCTGCGAAACGATCAGACCGGACGAATCCGATTGGTCCATATAACGGCTCTACTATTTCAAGATATATCGTGGTGACATGTCTTGTTTCCAGTAGGAACCATGGCGAAGACTCGTAAAGGAACCAATTTTCTTCGTTAAATCCACCGAATTGCTCATAATTAACATAACGAAAACAGAAACCATTCAATGTTTTGATCTGCATTTATTGAACCCGTGTCTGGTTTCCCCGACGGAGCAGCTAACACGCATTTTTATGTAATTGCATTTTTTATCGGAATAGATGCGTCATAAAATTCATAAAGAGCGCAGGTATACAAATCCTGCGCAGCGTGTTTCCTGTTTATCAACGAGGAGTGGAAACCAACACAGAGACGTAGCAAGAAGATTTATTACGGTCACTTTGTTAATTAAATGAATCGATCAATTTGCACATTCCTCTCATTCTAACGATGGGGTAACCCTGCAGCCTATTGCAACAATCAATTTTCCAAATATAGTCCGCGTACTCGAGATTCTCCAAGCTGCGGAGTTAAGTCATCGTGAAAAATAAAGAGGGAAGAGAAAAAAAAATAAGCGCGGCCTTTATTCCTGCAAATTACGATCCACGACGTGAGAATTAAGTGATTAAGGAATTTAAAAAAAACGTTAATAGAAGAAATTCGTTTTTCCTTTTTCTCTTTTTTCATTTTTGCCTTTACTTTAATCGTATTTCACATTCCTGATTGCTCCGCATTCCTGCTTCCCCCCTCCCCCTCTCGCGTTATGCTTTTCGTGTCACCTTGAAAACTTCCAGAAAAAGCATCGCAAATATATATATGTACATCATTAGAGAACTCGCGTTTAATGCATACGGGTTTGCAGAATTGCAGTTTTGGTATAATATTAAAAGGAAGTCGGTCTTGAAAGGATGATAAAATCTGTTTGAAAGTAATCGTGACCCGAACGATATTACCCCCGTAGTTGGTTCCCTTTCTTTCCCTTCCCTTTTAGGTCTCTAGCTCTATCTATATTTTACTATACACATATAAATGGAAATGTCACGACGGCAACAACACAACGGCGACGGCTAACATAATATTTTCGCGACAAAGTTCTCTACTCCGCTTTTTTTAGCTTGTAAAATAATAAATATATGCGCATTGAATCATGATTTTCAATGCGGATAGCGTTTGAAGAGCATTCGAAACGCGCGGATAGTACCGGTCGTACGTGTGTATATATGTGTGTGCGTCCGTGCGTACGACGATGTGTGTGCACACGTACGCGCGAATACACGCTCAAGTTCTGTTGCTGCAGCCTATATACATTGGAGTTTCGTAATAAATATATGCTTGGGATAAAATGAGCAGGGGAGAGGGTCGACCTTGCCCCGTAACTGGCTGACTGCTTGTTGCCAAGCTACACTGTATATATAGGATGGCACACACCATAATACCTATATAGAAAGGTGTTGTGTGTGTGTATAGAAGGATACATACACACCATCGTGTACTCTGCGTACGCGCGTGTGTGTGTGTACCGTAGCGAGTACACTGCTTTTATGACACACACGCACACGTACACCCGTTCGTTTCATATATAGGGTGGAACTTTTTTTTCTCCAGAGTGACACATAGTCAAAGATATACGAAACGACTTCATAAAAGTTTAGATCTTAGGAACGATCGACCAACTTTTTCCATAAAACTTTTGCCATTTTTTTTTACAAACACGCGAGTTTATCTCGTTGTTACGAATTATCTTACTTTCGCGTTAAATTTCAATGAAGAGCGCCGCGGAACGAATAAATTCCGAAACGACAGATTTCTTACCGGTGATCCCCGCGCGTCGTTGACGTTTCGTTGAAATTTTTCGGTTGGCATTCGTCAGGTAGCTCGCGCATGATTAATGAGCAAAAATAGCAATAACGAGTCGGTTGAAGCAGCCGTGACGTCACGACTTACGTCGTTTCAATACGCTACAGTGCATTTACGAGTCTTATCTCTATCGGACTGCGGTATCTTATCGGAGGAAGGAAGATGTTACTTCATCGCCGATGCTAATTACACGGTATTCAGGTGTCACGTATCGTTAATGGATTGAAAGTCGATCGGCTGAGAAAAAAAAATTTATATACTTATAAATATATCTCAGCGGACTCGAAGAGACGTAGTTTATTTGTGGGCACTCCCCCTCTTATCCGAACGTTTCCGATTTTATCGGTCTTCTTCGTTAACGAAATTTATTTTCTTCTAAATATATTTTATTGGATGTTATCATAGCACGGAATGGATAAATCTGATTGTATGTTGAAACTTATTGTTTCAGTTGTTTATTTTCTTTTCCCGTAATTCTTTATGGAATCGAGTAAATACAAAATAAATATTTCTTGGTCAATTTTAGACTCCATCTGTATTTGTAGATTTTTAAATTATTATAACCACTGTATCAGGTACGTCTTCAATTATAAATAGTAACATTTTAAATTAATTTACCTAGGATTAATTTTGATAAATATACAGGGTGTGCGGTGTAAGGTGTCAAAGCCGAGAGATGGCGGTAGATGGTGAAAAATTGAGACGAAAAGTTATTTACCATTTTTCGAAATTCGCAATAATTACCGAGTTATTAATTAAAACGTTCCGGCCAATCGGAACGTCGAAGAGGCTCGGTGGGCGTGTCAAAAAAATTTAAATGGTGCCTCCTAGCAACGGTGACAATACTTAGTCAGCTAGAGGTGCCCCCCCCCCCCCCCCCCCCCCCTCGCAACTATATTGTAGATGTCCGAAGATGGCTTAGGAATCGGCCCCAAACGTTACAAAAAATACTTCTGTTCTATAATATATCTACAATCGTTTTATAACCAGAAAAAATCTAGAAATATAGAATCTAGTAATATTTTGATTTATTTCGAAAAACAAATATTTCTTTTTTATCAATTAGTTTCGACATTTACTGAGAAACTCGGTCAACGATGAGTCGTCGAATAATCGTCTCGTTCCACCGAGTATGCAAAACTCGTAAATACGTTATCGCGAATCTTAATATAATACCCACTCTGTAGGAGACGACCGGTACGATTCACCTATGTATCTATAACGTTCCAATGGCATACGAGGAACAAGCTTAGGAGCGTTAAGTGTAAACGCGGATTATTTAGACGCGTAGGCGAATGCCAAAGAGCAAGATCAAGTTTTGACGAGTAACTACATCTAAAGCGGGGACTAATATTATCGTTTCTATAAGCAGCAAAATATTTCGAGTGCCACTTCCCCAAAGTCGCCCCCTCGAGATAGAGGACGCACCTACGGATCGCGGCAGTTCCTTATATTTGAATGTAGCTGACGACACACAGTGGCACCATACGTACATAGAAATTAGATAGAGAGAGAGAGAGAGAGAGATAGCGAGGCATCCGTGGAGTGAGCATACGTGTTGGGAATTCGGTTTTGTTCCACGACAGAATGCGCGCGTGCGCGCATGTCCATTGCGTAATGTACGCATCGCATATACTTGGTCCGTGGCGGCATAGCTGTCGGTATTCTGCTGTAGGAAAATGAACCGGTTAGCAAAAGCTTAGCTTCTAGAACGCCGCTCTGTTGGAATATACGTACAGGATATTATCTAGTTCCCATTTTAGACGACAGGAACTCTTAATAATACTCCCTTCCCATCCATCCAGCCCCCCCCCCCCTTTCTCTCTCTCTCTCTCGCGCCTTCATTTTGCTTTGTTCATTCACTCAGCCACTCACTCATTTGTTCAATCCATTCTTATCTCCTTCCGACTGATAGACTAATTAAAAATAGTATCTTCGCGCTTTCCATCCACAATTTTTTGTTCTCTCTTTCTCTCTCTTTTTTTTCGACCGTGTAATATTTACACGACTTATCCGTATTCAGTTGGAAGCTACCGCGGATACTCACTCGCTGGTTTTTGCTTGTGTTGGAACAGAAGCCTTTCAATTCCTTTCAAATGATGTCTCTTTGATAATAAAAAAAATAGGTTTGCGGAAAAAAAGCTGATCGTGAAATTCCACCATTCCAGAAATAATATAGCACGCGATTGTAACGGTAGAAAAATATAGTAAAATTGATTAAAGAAATTGTCGAAGTTTTACGGAAATATTTAGAATTTGAAAATAATTTTGTAGAAATTTCTCAAAAATAAGCAATTTTTTCATGTCACGAATACGAATTTCATTATTTTTTCTCGATCGCAAATGAAATTCTGTTTACCGACCGAGAACTCGCATGGTAATTGGTGGTCGACTAAGGACGAGAGGTTAACCTGGGTCGGTATAACCCAAAATGTAGCATTATCCTGAAGAATTGAAAGAAAAAGTTTTTGGTAATCCACATTCTAGCATTTATTATTCGGACTGTACAATGTTGGACCGAGCCGAGTCAAAGGTCTATTTAAGATGTTCACTTTCCCCAGTAAATTGACCTATTTTTCGGTCTGATCTATTTCACCAAGTATCACGTTCGGACCAGTCGCGTCCAGTGCAGTCGAGTTTCAGTGGAAATTCCCAAAGCTTTGATAAGAAAAGAAGATTCTTCTTTCCTTTCGGCTGCACCTATTCAGAGAACGAGTAGAATTTGTTCCCCATTTTCTCAATCCAGATATATATTAGCTCGGCGGATTGTGTTCGCTAAAGTGATTTTCCTTTCTCGCTAAATCCGAAGGTGGAGAAGGTGCAATTTTCCGAATGAAGAGTAAGAATCGAGGCTTTGCCGCCGCCAATAAAGACAAATTTGCTCCGCCACGTGCGGATTTTCGACCGACCGTGGGTTGAATCCATCGAAAAGCAAAAAAAAAATCACCAGCGGTAAATTATCGTTTTCTAAAACATTCGCCGTACTCGAGCTGACCTATTTTACAATAGCCGATTTTCCAAGTCGATTTGACTCGTACCAGCGATGCAATTATGTCTGCATGCACTTTCTCAAAGTGCAAACAAAGAATCGCAGAGGGAAAATGCAATAATCCTTATAAAATATACGAGACAGCGGGAAAGTAGATTTTGAAATTAGGGCAGTTCTCCCGTTACAGTCAACTACAAAAGTATAGACTCTACGCCCTGGAAGATTGCCTCGGTCGTGGTTAGAAATTTTTGATCGAGTGTGTACAAAATATAGCGAGGGTCATTTGCTACAACGCTACAATGACCTTTGTATACACCAACTTTTAATACATAGATGGGTAGTATAAACGTATACACCAACACAATCATCAATTACCAACGTTATAGATGTTTGAGAAACTATGCTTTTAAACTAAACTAATATTTATGATTTTCTTTTATAATATCTACCACAGACTAATGTACTACCCTTTAACGTATTAACGCTAAACCTACCATGTAGGGTCAAATCAATATTTTTGACCCGTATTTTAAATGACTAGGTGACGTCGCGGTACATTCAGTCTTAAGTCCCTAGGGACCGGCGCCGGACTTTCCGTTCCGGCCGAGCCGGTTGCGACTAATGCAGCAGCGTACGCTATTGCGTCCCACGCGGCGTGAATAGGGAGTCACGTAAATTTTACGCGGAGTTTACCGTGTTAATTGTTTACTAATATCTTAAGATCCTTTCTCATGAAAAAAATAAGTAACAGGGGTACTCCCTTTTATCGCGTTCCACGGATGCGATAAAAATAGAGGAGAGCCGCAGATTGTTAATTAAAGTTCTATCGGTCTTGCGAAAGAAAGATTTGAAAAGTTGCCATTTTTTTTAATTACACGAGAACTGCAATGGTCCGTTTAATGAAATTCATGTGACGAAAGCGGCAGATGTTTCCACATTCAAGAATTCTCGTCTCGAGAGAATTTTCCATTTATTTTTAGAACGTGGAAATGCGGAAAACCGTTTCTTTTTTAATCCTCAACTTGGCGAACTAATTTTATACTCTGGATTTCAACGTCCGAGTCAATTTTACGAAATTTACCAATTACAATTTGTAATTTTACAAATTAGCAAAGAACATTTTTTAGAATTTTTCTTCTTTCTTAGAAAAATACGAATCCACTCCTCAAATTTGTAATTTTCAAAATTACACATTTTTTAAATGCCTAATTTTACATATTACAAATTTAATTTATATATTTTGTCATTTTTTTTTATTTTTCTTTTTTTAAATTTCTAACTTTACAAATTAGCAAAATTTTTTTAGCGAAGAAAATTTTTTTCTAAATTTTATTTTTCCAAGAAATAAAAAAATTTGTAATTTTTTAAATTACAAATTTAAGAAGTGGATTTAAATTTTCCAAGAAATAAAAATAAAATTTAGAAAAAAATTTTCTTTTTAAATTACAAATTTTTTTTGTAATTTTTTAAATGTGTTAAAAAATTGTAATTTTTTAAATTACAAATTTAAGAAGGAGTGGATTTGTATTTTTCTAAGAAATAAAAAAAAATGAAGACAATTTTCTTCACTAAAGAAAAATTGAATTGTTGTATGTATTACCCGTTAACGCGTGTCCATGTGCGTCCACACACGGACATAACTGTCCTTGGATGTGATAACGTTTGATAATTACGACGAAAAAAAAAAAGATATCTTCGACCTAAATGCCTCTAGTTTTCCAAAGTCAAAGTAGGAAGTAAGTATAAGTGAGCTACAAAGTATCGTAGATTATCAACTTCCATGGGGTAGTTAATTAGTTATTTAATCTTGTACAAACAAATATAGATTGGATTGAATGAGATATCGCCTTGTCTGCCGATCAGGGGTCAAGTATAGGTTTTCGTTAACCAGCGGCTGATCGATAATCCAAGTGAATCGGAGTATTATTCCTTTTTTGTATCTTTGGAAGAACCAGTAAATAATTAAAAAAAAGAGAGAGAATCGAGGGCAAAGAATGCAACAAATCTATTTCCATAATACAATCACACCCAATTCGTCTGGGAATGGTAGACCTTCGGTTTAAAGTTCACTGCCAATACATAAAAGTTGAAACAATGAAATTGCACCGCGACGCGGTATGAATTAATTAATTGGCGATCGATAACAAACCAATCAATCGACTTTGCGAGCGTTTTTCTTTCGAAAATGAGTTCAATTATTATCTATCCTCACACGAACGATTTTCAATATAGTAAATTATGAGGCTTTCAAGTGCAATGACGTTTGGGTGTACACACACGTAGGCCGTTGCATACATATGTGGATGCATTATGCATCGGATGCAAAATGTATGAAATAATTTCACTCCAGTGAACCGTCCAATGACGTTATTGACAACAGATGATACTTTTACGTCCTTATCTCGCGCAAGCAGAGAAAATAATTAAAAGTTGTTATGTAACATTTATCAAAACCTTATCTTCGGTGTATTAGGATAAACGGATGCGATTTCTGACTGAATTATTTCGCTAATCTGCTATAAATGCTCGTTCATGCTTCGACGACCTCGTTTTTAACGTCTCGAATTTCTTATATCGACAAAATCACGCGGTTTCAGAAATTTCAAGATTTTTTGCCGCAAGTTTCTATGAAACGGCCTATGTATTGTAAAAATAACAAAAAAATATATAAAAATAGTCAACCTGGGACTAGCTTTTAATTGCAATCTCTCGCAAATTATTCGTGGTTCCATAATTTTTCAGGAAAAATTGGACCAAAAATCACGGAATTTAAGAAATTTCAATATTTCAACTATTTTTGTACAAAAAAATTATTTTTTTTACAGTTCATTTATAGAAAATAAATCCTTAAAATTTAAAACGATTCGATTGAATACTTTTTTTTTTAAATTCCCAAAAGTTATCTAAATTCGGAGTGGTCACGCTGGTATAGCCCCTTACAAAAAATCACGGAAAAAAAACACAGGAAAAATTGGACCAAAAATCACGGAATTAAAAATATTTCAATAATGTTACTATTTTTTTTCAAAAAAAATTATTTTTTTTACAGTTCATTTGTAGAAAATAAATCCTTCAAATTTTAAATCATTCGATTGAATACTTTTCTTTTTTAAATTCGAAAAATCATCTAAATTTAGAGTGGCCCCTAAAAGAAATCACGGAGTTAAAAAAATTTCCATACTTTCACGTAAAAAAAATATTTAGAACAAAAAATATACTTTTAGAATCGCAACGATTTCTATTTTCCTTGAAATGCGAGACTGCGTCTCCAGATATTCAAATTATTTTACCTGAATTTCAATTAGCCGGCGTCATATCGTTAAAACAAAGGAGAATTATGGAGCACGCGAAGTACACGTTACGCGAAAAGCTGCAGCTTCGTTAAAATCTGAAATCTTTGGCGAAAAAGAAAGACGGAATCGCGTTAATTAAAACGAGGCGGCATGCACAGTCTCGACAATATGCAATGAAAAGGGATTCTTGCATTCTCCTATATATATATAAATTTATATGCAAATATAGATATTCCCGCAGAGAAAGTACCACCGACGTCTTTCTCTCTCTCTCTCTCTCTTTTTTTTGTTGTTGCAATTTGGAAAGAATCTTTATCGAGACTTGTTTATAAAATGGCACACGAGAGGAAATGCATTTCGACTATGCGTGCCAGAAATACCGGAGAAAAAATTCATGCCTTTGAGTATGAATTTCACAAACACTTTCTAACACATCCTCTCTATACTCACTCTATGAAATGTGAGAATTCCGTTAATGGAATTTTTCCTTTTTTTTTTCGTTTTCATATTTTTAACATGTCGTACATGTTCTCTCTCGTGTACCTACACGCGATACGAGGTATAAAATGAATACTTTTGAAACGCTCTTTGTCGCGGCTCTTTACGATTCCTCTTAGCATTTCGTGTAATGTACATTTTTAAGTACACGCCCGAAAGTAATGGTCCGCGTTTTTTTTCGACGTAAACTTCAAATCCCTCCGCGTAAATGGCAATGAAGTACGAGCATTTGTCTTTGTTTTGCTGTAGAAGCGGTTATTTTTGTTTTTCAAAGTTAGTAAATAATAAATTACATAGTGGCCGGTGGTTATTTTTGCTTTTTTTTTTTTAAAATAAATGTTCGATTTTAGTGTCATTCGAGTAAAAACGCGGTCGCTAAAGAATGAGGAACATGGATGAGCTTGGCAAAATTCAAACTCTCGCTTTTAAAAATAGTGCAGAAAAGTGAGAGGTTGCAGCCCGAGACGCAATAGACCAGTTTGTAAATATTGTTTCTTCAAAATTATCTCGAGTTGGACAAATTTCCAGGAGGAGTTGGACGGAAATCATGGGATTTAGGAAATTTTTATTTTTTTTAACCTAAATTTTTCTCAAATTATTTAGTTCCATAATTTTCTAGGAGAAGTTGCAAAAAAATCGCGGAATTAAAGAAATTTCAATTTTTTTTATGTAAATTTCTATCAACGACCCATTTATGGTAAAACCAAAAAAAAATAAAAATATTTCCTCCTAGGACTGCGGACTCTTAAATACAACCTCTCGTAAATTATTGGACGTTCCAAAATTTGCCAGGAAAAGATGGACCAAAAATCGCGAAATTTAAATAATTTCATTTTTTTAAAGTAAATTTCCATAAACGTTCCATTTATGGTGAAACAAAAAAAAATAATTAAAAATGGTTCATCCTGGGACTGGTTTTCAAAAATAATTTTCTCGAAAATTATCCAAAGTTAAATAATTTGCCAGAAAAAGTTGGAGAAAAATCACGTGACCCGAGAATTCCATGTACGGTAAGAAAAAAAAGAAAGTAAAAACAATGTAAACGTTGGCTGCAAAATGGCGGCAAAATGTTGAGAAAAGTGTAGAAAAAGTAGGAGACGATTGTACCAATTTAACGACTACCCCAAAAGTACATGGGGATCGTATGTCGTCCGGGAATCTCTATATACATACACGAGCGAGCTAAAATAGCTCCCCCGGCGCTGAGTCGAGCAAGGACGAATTCAAGGGGTATCCTAGAGTCCTTACAAAGAGGACAATAGAATATCCACACTGTTAGCAATATCAAGGATTATTCGCAGCAAAGAAGTTTGTTACACATTGAATTATATTCATGGCAAAGAAAAACCAGCTTTCATACATTTCCTTTTTTTTTCTTCTACACCATGGAGAAATAGCAATCTATTTATTATCTCACGCTGCAATTCATGTTATGGCGTATAACAATGTGTGTGTGTGTGAGAACTTTCATTCAGGAGTGAGTAATTTCTAATATATATAATACTACATCCGAGGGTGTTTCATATAAAAATGAAAAAGAATGAAAACCAGTCGATGATTGAGGGAATTTTTCATATCGTCAAATTTACATGGCTCCCTATTCACGCCGCGTGGGTCGCAATGGTATACACTATTGCACGTAGAGTAATCGGCGCGGCGTGAACGGTTGGCTAAGAAAGTCACCGCGTACGTGACAGCTCTCGGCAAAGTGTTGATGTCAGGTGACTTGTGTTAAATTTGATATTTTTTTGTCGATTCGATTTTAAAACACTAATCTCGGTTCAGTCAAGAGACAAAAGACAAATATTCTACATCCCAATGTCCATGAACGTTATTGGTTGGCGATGAGAGAAGCGGTGGCTGAAATCTCAAGGTCTCGAAAGGGAACTCGTGACCTATGATATTAAATAATGTTGTAAAGTGGAAACGCGAGCTATCCCTTCCGTTAGACTTTTTTTTTTAAACAAAGTAGCTTCTATTAAATTTAGTGCCCATGATTCATCGAGTGTTCAATTTAAAATGTTCCGACGCGAGGGAATCGCGTAGAATAATTTTCTTTCATACATATATCGTTCCATGTCGTTGTAGGTAAACTCAGTTTCATAACAAATTGTTACTCCGCCACGCGTGCGTTTCCCCTTCGTAATTTACTTCTTTTGCAAAATCATTTTCTCTTTGACGTCACTTTGCCTCATTTAAAAAAAAAATTCAATTTACAGTTTCGCGAAACGACTTTTTTTTGGCCAGTGTTTTCTTAATCAATTTTGTTTTTAAAAATTGACCCTTATTATTATTTTTTAGTCTAACGATTTTTACGAATTTTCTTCATTTCGCTCGAGAGTCCGATTTGGCCCGAAACAATTTTTTTAAAATTATACAGGGTGTATCAAAGCTGAGAGATGGTGAAAAATTGAGAAGAAAAGTTATTTACCATTTTTCGAAATTCGCAATAATTACCGTGTAATTAATTAAAAAGTTCCGGCCAATCGGAACGTCCAAGAGGCTCGGTGGGCGTGTCGAAAAATGTCAACTTCAAATCTCCTAGCAACGGCGACCATACTTTGTCAGTTAGACCTGTCCCCTCCCCCGCAATATAACACCCCCTTTAGCTGTCGCAATATGGTCGCCGTTGCTAGGAAACTCGGAGTCTAAATTTTTGACTCGGTAATTATTCCGAATTTCGAAAATTCCATTTCCTTCCTTTTTCTCAAATTTTCACCACCATTTCCCGGTTGACACCTTACACGGCACACCCTGTATAACGTTTATGGTAAAATTGTTCCGCGAAAACAAAATATTTATACCGAAAAAAAGATTTATTACGAATTTTCTATAACAAAAAAGAGTCGGCATTGTTTAAAATTTGCTCGAGTCTGAAACAAGGCATTGTAGTTTTACACAATTGCATTCCGAATGCACGGTGAGGTCAGCGATGAAACGTATACACTCGGCGTCTCATTAAATGCACAATTAAAAAGAAATATATACACTTAATAGACCCGTTCTCTAGCTGCAGTTACCACATAAAAGCGGGTTTCAATTAGACATATCAGATTCCGTAAATGTAGAGCATTTTTTCTCGCCGCCTTTTTTCCTCCCGCTAAGTCCAAAGTATTAAATTCATACGAAAGCGGAGGGGAAAAAAAAGGGGGAGGAAAACCGGCTCGAAGAAGACAATAACAGTTGTTGGTAATACAGTATTATAGTGTTGCCATTCTCGTTTAAGCCGCTGGAATTCAATTCCTGAGCCAAAGGCATTACCACGACGTACAGCGGAGTCGCTTTGGTATGCGAATATACGTGCATATATACACATACATATACACCAATATATATCGACGAGGTTTTAAAAGAAGCTGTACTAAATATAGTCACTTGCGACGATCATCGTTGCTAACTTTGATTGGATTTAAATGAGGTTTCGAGTGCATTTACCACGTACGACACATAAAAAGAGAATTAAGCATATCCGCAAGAAAAGAAAATGAGAGAGATAGAGAGAGAGAGAGAGAAAGGGAGAATAAAAATAAGAAGAGTTACTCCGATTTCCTACTCGCTACGATACTACTACCAACTCCGATGAATAACGAATCGAGTTTTTAACGTCGCTATGATTTCATAAGCTGATTTATGTACATCTGCGAATGTGGAGTAAGAATGGAAATAGAATAGGGGGGAGGGGGGAGGAAGGAGAGAAAGAGGGATTGCCCTTTTCTTTCTCTCTCCGTCTCTCGGAACTCTCAAAGTTTCCTCTGTGGAACAATCTTGATATTAAACCAATATTCAGGCAGATAGTACAGCGCTATAGAGGACAAAGGGTGGTGGGAGGGGGGGGGGGGTCGAGGGGAGGAGACAAGAGACGCAAGAGATTGCGAGTCGAATGCCATGGTATGGTACCGAGAGAAGTAAGCTCCGAGTTGTGTGCGTCTTCCTTCCAGTGAGAGACGGGACACAACGGCCCGGTGCAGCAGGTACGAATATCGCATTTTGGCGCCCCTCCCCCCTTTCTCTCCCAAACGGTACTTAAACCGCATCACCTCACCCATCGGTTGTTCGGACCCATTCGGTCGTTACGTACCCGTTGATTTATTAAACGTCATCCCCTCCCCTTCCCTGTCTTTATTGTATTCAACGTCGCGAATGTACATCCGCTCCCTTGCGTTTAATCGGATATTCGGTGGAAAAGGATCGACGTCTCGCGGTGTCGAGCAGTGACGAGTACAGCCCTGGAGTATTCTCGGCGGAAAGAGACGGGAACGACGCGCCGAAGTAGAAGGGCAGACGCGCGCCAGAGGGAACAGCGCTTGCCGACTAGTTCTGCCACGTATATCTGCCAGATCAATAAGTCCCGATACTACGTCGTGGATTCGATATATATACATACGTATATGCATGCACACATACACACCCATATTTCGTATTCCCTTTCTTTTCCTGGTAGAAGGAATAGTATATATATTATGTATGTGTGCGATACCGTGTAGGACGTCCTTTCCTTGGAGCAAAAGATGCCTGCGTCGCAAGGGTAGGGTAGGGGAGGGGGAAGAAGAAGAAGAAGCGGGAAAATTTCGAAGGTTCGAAGGATCCCGGGAGCAGGAAATTTTGAAAAGAGGGGTTCGAAAATAAAGGCACAAAGGGAAGGGAGAGAAGAGAAGAGTTATCGTAAAATGGAATGTACATGTACGCGTAAAGGAGTGGTTGGGAAGGGAGCGGAGGTGAATCGAAGAAAATGTACTATACGTTTCGTACGAGTACAGCAGCGACATCGACATCGGCAGTGGCAGCGGCAGCGGCAGCAACGTTGTTGCCGTTGTGAAATGCGCGCGGGCCTATGCTAAAAGCCAAGAAACGAGAGACAAGCCAGTTGCGAGCGACCGTCGGTCGCGTACATGTGAATGACGGGTATGCCTCCTGCACGAGTGTGAACGTAGCATCGCGTACACACCGTATAGTTCTTGAGAGAGCCACGAGGGGAGGAGGATTGCTCGTGAGAATAGCCGGCTAGCGCGAGTGTTACGGGTTTTGCTATTCCGCGCTAGTGAAATAGAGCTCCGTGCAAGACCGACTGACTCGTTTCTTCGGGCCCGAAGCGTAAGTTTATACTCAAATCTTCCGATGCACCGTCCCTCCCCCCCTCTCCCCCTTGCGGAGAAACAATAGAGAATTTCGTGGTATCGTCGTAACAGTAATAACAATCATAATAATGCGCGAACCAAAACCACGACATATTGAAACGACTGTTGTACCTTCGATGTCCAACGTAACGTTGTTTGTTACCCCCCCATTTTTTTTTAAATGTCAATGAAAACAACGTCGCCGATTGTTAAAGGTGACGACGACGGAGCGGCTTTTGTTTTGTTTTTTTTTTTGAAATGCCAACGGGTACAGTGCTGGTGAAAAAAGTGCGCGACGTACGAGAGAACATTCCACGAGTTGTTTAGGGCCGTGGCGTTACTTTTCCGGGGTCTGTAAGCACATACGTCGTTATCTAACCTTCCTTTTAATAACGGAGACCGCAATTTACACGATGTATAGTACGTGTCACCTATTTTCTTTTTTTACGACCTTCCCTCATCGGCATTATTGTCGTTCTTATTGTTATTTTTCTTCAGTTCGGTTTCTTTCGGCGAATACAGTTGTGGAATATCACCGGGAAGAGTGAGACGGAGAAAAAGGAAGATATACTTCTATATCTGTGTATGTGTATGTGTACGCGTACCAACCTACCTACCCACTGTCACTCGAGTAATTGTCCCAGCTACGATATTTCCGATTTGCTTTTTTCTTATTAATAATATTTCTAAATCCATCGCAGCTTAGTGTCGCCGAGGTATTTTTCTTTCGTTTTGTTTCTGAAAGTCAAGTAAAGTAAAGTAAACTCGAGTAAAGTAGAGTAAAGTAAAGCAAAGTGATTGTGCGCTTTCCTTGCCTGTGTGTACGTACAAGAAATCATTTTCTCTCCTTGTCGCACCGTAATGGCGTGTGTTTCTCTCTACTATGGTACCGTGTAGTATAGTATAGTGTAGTGTATAGGATAGTACAGTACAGTAAAGTGCAGTGCGGTATAGTACACTGTAGTACAGTACGGTACAATATCCTACAGTATTTTACAGTACAGTCCAGTCCAATACAGTCTCCGATTCGATATAATAGACATGGAGCTGTGTGACCCTTTTAAGTGTACCTGAAAGTCATTTGCTTTTCCTTTTTTAGTTGCTACTGTAAATACACACATACACACACATATATATATATATACACTAACTCGCTCTCGCATAGAAGTTCTTCTCCACGGTAGTGGTGTCGATAGTGTCTATCTTCGTACAATACAACTTTTCTGAATCGCTTACACGGCACAAACGTTCATGATTTCGTTCGGACTCTTTCTAGTGAGTGCCACGCTACGTTCTAACAATTCTCACGTGTCGGAGACTCAAGTAGGCACGTATGTGTGTGTGTAGTAGCGAGTTTTAACGGCAAAGGTTGTAATTCTTTTATGACTTTTTTCTCTCTCTCTCTCTCTCCCTCGCTCGTATCTAGTCTTATTTTTTTTCTCTCTCGTTGTATCTCTTTTGGACAATTATTACTCCGCGTGTGGCGCGTTTACGAAATCCTTCACCTTTTTAATTGCATACCAAGGTTACAAAACACCAGTCGTTGCATTTCGTGAATCGTCTATTCCCGCAAATAGTGCACTTTTGTCGCGGTCTCTGACGCAACGAATGAAAATTTGCACGTCGGATCGAAAATATTGCGATCGGGCAAAGGTAGTAGTACCCAAGCGACGGTATTTTAGCGACGAGTTAAAAAAAAAGAAAAGAGTATCGGTAACGCAAGTTTTGCCCCCGTGTTGTCGTTCGTCAGCGGAAAAAGTGAAAATTCACGAGTGTTGTTTTTATCCGAGCGAAAGTGGATGCTCTCCGAGAAAAGTTCAGTAAGAAGCAAGTGAAAATAGAATTCTTTACCGATTAGACTAAAATTAGCAGTTACCCTTGGACATCTTTTTATTCGTGTGTATTATCATCGGGGGATATTCTTGACGGAAACGGGAAGATTCGTTTTGGCAGATACTCAAATTTGAGTTTTTTCTACGTGGTTTCTAAAAAAAAAAGCTGACACTGTATTTTGTTGCAATTTCCAAGAATCCGCTATTCTCACGCCCTGAAAAAAAAAAATTAGATCGTTCCTTGTCGAATCATCATTTATAATTCTTTTTCAATATTTTTTTTTTCGGTACGACGCAATTTATAGTAAGTTGACGAAACTCCTTGATAATAATATTTCAGCAGGAATGAAATTATAGCATTTCTCGAAACGTATACGTCCCAAACCACAACCTTGACTTGATACAACAAATGATTAATTTTACCATTTCCGGAAGCAAAAGAGCCTACGATCTCTCTTTTGGAAGTAAAGTTTTTATTCTTGATAGAAAAAAATGCGAATTAAAATTTTTTTCCCGGAACTCCCCGAATATTTCAACATTTTTTAAATAAAATTTTATATATTATATATATAATTATATATTATTATATATTATTTATTATTATTATTATTATTATTATTATTATTATTATTATTATTATTATATTATAATATATTAGGGTGTCCCATAAGTTATTTCCGCGCCACGCTATGTACGACTTCGAGCCGGAACGGAAGGAACTTATGGTACAACCTAATATTTTATACTATTATCATAATATGTGTATTATAATATTTATATATATGCATTGTATATGTTTATATCGTATTATATGTATATATATTAATATTTATTATATGTGCCCATAATTATGAAATTGGTCCAAGTCAAGATTTGAAAAAGATGAGATTTTCAGTTATCTAGCATCATTTTATCTTGCGATACATTTTTTCTTTATTAATCAAGATCAATAAAACTCCAACTTTCAATGTTGCAGAATGTAAAAACATTTTTTATTTTATTTAAGACAAATTCTTTAAATTTATCAACACAAAAACATATGACTTAGACCACTTTCATAATTATGGGCACATATATATTTGAAAAAAGGAAAGGATGGGCAATTCGCGTCGAATTGGAAAAATTCACTCGCAAGTGTCATTCGAAGCGAGAATCATTGTTGGCCTTAATAGCAAAAATGTCTACGGTGTATCTGCATTTATAAATCTGCCCTAATAGGATTCTCCATTGAAATGCAAAATACAAAAGCACCGCAGGCTTCGGAATGGCCATTCCTTCGGACATGCCTTTACAAATGAGTCGCATTTAAAGTGACCATGGAAATGCAGTCAATATCTGTACAGTAAAACTTTATGATGTTATAAGCAAGGTTAGCACCGAGCGATGTGCCTGCATCGGTGGCACATCGACAATAAAAGCCCTATCGTTATTGACGAATGCTCTCGTCCACCGATAATAATTACTCCTGAATCCATTAATTAACATTATGGATGAACAAACGTATCTTCCGCTTTCCGCGATCTTTCACAATTATTCCACTCGCCACCGATTGTAACCGAGCGAACGGGGCTTATACGAATTATTTATTAGTCCGAGGATCTTGGACTCGCTATCGAATTTGCATACTCGCGATTCGCGATTTGCATTTTACGCGACCGATAGTTTTTGCACCTTGAACGAAATCACGCTTTTCGCGTCGAGGTAAGAGTTGCTGGAAAGTGAAAAACCTACCGTTGTTGCTACATCGCTCGAAAATTTACGGTTGAAATATTAGAGAGTTCAGCTAAACGCTGTCGTAGGGAACCGGGAGGAAGAAAACGAAACGATAAATTTTTACCAAAGTGTGCGATAGAGACCCACATGTGCGTTAAAACGTATTTTATGATTTCTAAATTGTTTCACACATTTTCTTATTTTTTGTTGTTGTTATTTTTGTGAAGAAAGAAGCAATTTTCACTTTTCAAGTATTTTATATATTTTTTAATTTAAAAAAAAATTTTTTTTATTTATAATTTGAATTATTTGTTCTTATAAAAAACCAATAGTAAAATTCTAGTTATAAATATTCTAATATATGCATTTTTTAATGTAATTTTTATAATTGAATATATTAAATTGAATTTATGTAATTTAATTTAATTTTCGAATGAATTCTTGTTATAAATATTCTGATTATAAATAAAAAATAATAAAATTCATATGAAAGTAAGTGAAATTTCAAAATTGCTTTCTTCTTCGTAAAAATACAAAATAGAAAAAATGTGTGAAACAATTTGAAATTCTACTAAATTTTTGCTAAAAATTTACTAGAATTTTTTTCTGCTAAACTTTAGCAAAAATTAACTAGACTTATTTTTTCCCCAGAAATCTACTGGAATTTCGAATTTTTGAATAAATTGTAATACTTTTTTATTTTTTACTAAAATTTTACAACTGGTTTTCTACGCGAACTAAAAATTCAAATTGTATATTCGACAACCAAGACTTACCAAAATTTCTACAATTTATTTTTGAATTATTATTTCATTGGTATTATTATTTTATTAATCTGATAAACATAATTTCATTTGAAAAATGATTTTGCAATTAAATAATTGTAGCCCGGAGTTCCAGGAAAAATTGCACGTTTTCTGAATTTCTAGAATTCCCTTTAAAAGTGACTCCACGTAATGATTAACCCCATTCATCCAAGACCTGGAATCCTCGACTCGCTTGAAAAAAATTGACACACTTCGCCTCGATATTTATTTATACGATTTTTGCACATCTCTTTCCTTCACACCTCATTAAACTTTCTAGTAGATACGAATGCGCATCCCATTCTAAATTAACTCATCGGTACTTTTCCTTTGCCCGCCATTCAATGAGTTTGAATAATATAAGAGCCTTCCTTTTTCTATTACGGCTTTTGATATACATATTTAACAACTTCGCGGTTTCTACTTTATTCATTCCGGTTTGCATCCACCTACCCACAACACCTTTTATCGTTTCAAATGCTCTTTGAGCGCTCCCGTACTCTGTCTACTTTATTTCAGTAGTTTGCTTTATTTTTCCAAAGACTTTTCGCGTTGAGGGGAAAGTCTTTGTCTTTGGAGGAAATTTCAAAGGGGAAAGTCTTTGCAAATCGTTGGATTTCAAGTTCTTTCGGGGAAAAAAAAATTAAAAAGTTTATCTTTAACCGACCTTGGGTAAAACTGCAAATAACATGCCAGCTAGCAATTGATGCAACGCAATTGCAGTAGACTCGCGTATTTAAAAAATTGCAGAGGAAGCAATTGCAATTTTTAACCCATTGCACTTCACTTTTTCTGGGGGAGTTGAAAATTCTTCTGATAAATACAAAATATATCCGAATTACCTTTAAATAACATGTCACCTAGCAATTGCAGTAGACTGACGTATTGCAGGAATTGGAAAAAAGAAAATTGCAATTTCTAATTTATTTTTTTGTTTACTTCCTCTCCGTAATGACGTCGATGACAAGCTCCGCGTGGTAAAATGCTGGTGAACTGATAATTGACCTTGAAAAATTTGGCAAGCGATCTTTCTGGGAGGGCAATTTAATGCAACACGGCAGGAAATACTTGGCTCGCGGTGCATTTTCTTCCTTATCGCATCGCGGTGCATCGATGCACCGTTGGGCAGGAAAGTAGGGAAAAAAAAATTCCCCAGATAAGGCTTTTACTTCCAATCGGGCAACATGAAAAATTCTCTAGAAACTGTTGGTGCATGAAAATTGGTCTTTTTTTATAACCACGGTTTTTCGAATTGACGAAGATTGAATTTAGCATGGCATTTGTTTACGGCGACGTTCGCTCACTGAAAGTCGCTTTTATTCGCGATGAAATAAAATTCGAGAGCACTAGAAAATAAGCTGCAGTATATTTTTAGTCGAATGAGGTCATCTTGATTAGCAATAGCGCGTCCATCGCTCTTTTCAATGTCAATATCACGAACGTGCAGTTTCCCGAGTTTTCTAGAAATGAGTTCCCCAAACCCGTTTTTGAAACTTTAATTGTTGCCCATTTTTTGGCCAAAGGTGGTCCCAAAAAAAATTCGACATTTTGGAGTCAATCTTTGAGGATTTTGAAAAAACAAATCATTGCAAGCGATTCTACGAAGCTAATTACCCCTGGAAGTAAATTCTCTAACCCCATTTTTGAAACTTCAATTATTGCCCATTTTTGGCCAAGATGGCCCCAAAGAAATTCGACTTTTGGAGTCAATCTTTAAGGATTGTGTTAAAAAAAATCATTTTAATCCTTTGCGTGCCTCAAATTACCCCTAGAAGAGAGTTCCACAACCCCATTTTTGAAATTTCAATTTTGACCCATTTTTTGGGAAGAAAAATCAAAATATTTCCAAAAAATTTGACTTTTGGAGCTGATCTTTAAGAATTTTGTAAAAAAAAAATCATTTTAATCATTCGTGTGCCTCAAATTACCCCTAGAAGAGAGTTCCACAACCCCTTTTTTGGAACTTCAATTTTTATCCATTTTTTAGAGGGGAAAGACCAAGATATTTCCAAAAAATTCGACTTTTGGATTCGATCTTTAAGGATTTTATAAAAAAGAATCATTTTTATCGATTCCGCGTCCCAAATTACCCGTGAAATTGAATTCCCGAACCCCATTTTTGAAACTTCAATTTTTACTTTTTTTCCCCCTTTTTTAAAGGGCAAAAAGGGGTTGCCAAAAGATTCGACTTTTGGAATCACTTATTCAGACTTTTCGAAAACCCTTATTTGCTATATATATATATTTTTAAGGAATCCATTTTTTGATACAAAAATTGGCGATACCGAATGAAAAATATCTAATTTGTCGTTTTCTATCATTCCAGATCTCTACTGGCATGGAGCTAGGAGCGCACTGATAGTGATAGTCTACGAGGTATGTCGCAGTTGAAACCCTGAATGCAATTCTGGCGATTCGGCGGGCAGGAATAATTGCTTTTTCTTTCCCATTCAGATCTTGGTTTCTATGCATTGCCTGCCAAAGAAGAACTGAGCCCAATGTTTCCACACAATTCTAGTTCACATGAGATTTCTACCGAAACAAATGCCTTCGTACAAAATTCCAAGGTAACCATCGCCGGTTCCATTTTATTTTTTGAAAAATGCTAAAAATGCGCATCTCTCTTCGCATTTTCACCATAACGTGCCATAGCCGAAGAAAGAGAGAGAGAGAGAGAGAGAGAGAGAGAGAGAGAGGCCTGGAACTTTTCGATTGCACTTATGCAAACGGTTGCACCTTTTCCTTTCTCTATTTTCCAGGGGGATGTAGTAGTATTAGGGGGAAGCAGTCTGAATGGGATGGGGAAAGGGGAAGGATCAGAGCACGCTAGGTACTGTGATATCGAATTCATAAACAGCAGCATGATGGCAGCAGCAGCAGCAGCAGCAGCACCTACTAGCCATCCCGAAGCTACCGCCGCCAATGACTTCTTAACCGTCCTGCCACGCCAATCTGGTGAGCTTTTATCAGGGTCTCCTGTAAATGATTAATCGCCAGAGCCGGGACTGCAGACAGAGGCAGTCCCGAGGAACGGTGCAACGTTTCTTAACTTTGCCGGTGTCATAACGCGGGATGGTAGTTGTTAGTCCGAGGGAAAGCGGACGACGCTTTGTTCCTCGAGGCAGCTGAAAAGAATTGCAGGGCCAGCTGAAAGAGATTTCTTGCTTGAAGACACTTCCTCAAAAGTGCAGTGCGTTGGTCCGACCACTGGGGAAGAAGTTAGATTTTTCAGTTGCACTTTCCTTTTTTTACTTTGAAAAGCCCCGTAACGTGTTTATCAGTTGCTGTTTTATGCGTTGATGCAATGCATGAATCAATTAGGATAAGGACGCACGTGGGGTAACTGTCCCGATTAGTCTGTTGTTGAGAAGAAAAATGTTTTCTTTGTCTAGCAAATTCTAGCCAAGTCACCAATTTTTCAAATGCAATTTTAACATTATTTCTGCTGCGCTAATTGTACGTAGTCACAAATCCATAATTAAAAATATAGAATTGTAATTAAAATAGATTTTTTTAATTAAGCGTTTGAGTGCCAGAGGTCTTTGTTTGTTTCCAAATAAAAAATTGCCAAGCGGCGCAACAGCGCTCTCTTTATTTTTTATTTCAAAAATGCTGGCATTTTTGGACGTGGAACGGAAGAAGCGCGATCGCGCCGCTTGGCACTCAAATGGTTAATACCAAATTTTTGAAAGACTTGCTCTACCAAGCACCTCCCGTTTGTGGATTTCAAGAAAAGATGAAATTAAACCTCGAAAATAATTCCAAGTTAAAATTCTAAAAGGTGGAATTTAAAAGACTTTTGGTAAAAATGGAAATGACAAATAAATGATCTATGGCTTAATTGAAATATAACAGGCACGTTAATTGGGACCGTTACCCCCTAATGGCGAATGGAATCGCAATGACAAATGGGGTACGCATTGATGATTGCAGGTGAGCCCAGCTCATCCAGTGCAAGCGAGGTCCGCCAGTCAGTGGCATCAGCAACCACAAAAAACCCAACAAATCACCTTCTAATCTACGATAATAATAATAAAATAAATAACCACAACAATGCAGAACATAATCATCACAAGTACAGAAAGCAAAATACACCGGGCTTGCTCGGTCAGCTGGGCAGCTCCGCCAATAACTCTAAGTCTACTTGTAAGCCGTTAAGTGATAATAAGTATAGCTTTAGCCATCTAAGCATTAGGGTACTAAATTTAAGTCTACATCTAAAAGTTACAAGGGACGACGCGTGCCGCACCACTGGGGTACCTAGCCTAGTTAGGATACCCAAGTCTGATTGCCCCCAGCGGTTGCCGCACTTCTCCGACTCTGTCGACAATTACTCCTTACTAGGGTCCCGCCTTGACCAAGGCGACAACAATAATCTTAAGGCTAATCTTAGTTGCATAAGTAATAATAACTCCAAGTCTGTGATATTGCTCAGCTCAACGAGTCGCGGTGACTACTATTATCTCCTCCTATCCAGCGTTAGCGGTACATCTGTCGGTGATGCTGCTGCTAGCCGTCTGGCGCTTCGAATTGATACGCGTTTCGTTAAGAAAAATTACAATGACGACCACGACCACGATCATGATCACGATCACGATCAAGACCACGACGAAGACGAGAATGACGATGAAGAAGAATCGCCAGGTACGAAGAAATTACTAGGTGACGATTCCACGCTCGACCTGGTTACCGATTACTCTGCCCGGAAGAAGCACCGTTGTTACTCCAGGCCGCAGGCCCGATCCACGAAGATCAACCCCGACGAGGGTGCGACAACGGGCGAAACGAAGATCCCCGTCGTAAGGGCACGCAAGGCACGGAATTTCATGAAATCGCATTTCGATGGAACCGTCTTCGAGATTTGCGCGAAGCCGGTGGCAGTTTATGCTCAGAATTTCGCGGTCCTCGACGCCGCCAGTTCTTCCATTACGCTTATTATTTCCAAAAATGCAGTCATCGACGACGATACCTTGTGTCAAGGGCGTTTCCCGATCAAACTCGCGCTACCCCGTGATGATCCACCATCGGCATTATTATCGTCGTCATCGTTATCGTCACAGTTATCGTCCCCGTCATCGTCATCGTCCTCATCGTCATCGTCATCTTCTCTCGTATCTCCGTTATGGCACGTTACCGTGACCGAGCTGATGCAACGCATATGTGTTCCATTATTGATAGAACTTAAGGATTACGATAACAACGTTGGTAATAATAATAATAATAATGATGATGATGATGATAATGGTAATTGTTATTATTATTACAATAATGATCATAATAACAATGATAACCGCAACAACAACAAGAACAACAACAACAACAACAGCAACAACAACAGCAGCAGTAAGAAGAAGAAGAGGAGGAAGAAGATGAAGAATAGGAAGAATAGGAAGAATAGGAGTAATAATAATAAAAATGACAAAAAGAAGAAGAACAAGGAGATGAAGATGAAGGAGAAGAAGAAGAACGGCAGCGTTATTAGTAGCAATGAAGAGAAGATTAATATTACTACTAAGAATAATCCACATGTTATCGAAGACATTGTTGACGACGTCGCTGTGTGCTACAAGACTAGTTGTATAATGACTACTAATGTTAGAATTGTAGGGTCTCAAAATGATGGTATTAGTCGTACCGAAGCAACAATATTTACTGTTGGTGCTCTTTCATTTCAGGATAACAATAAGTCTAACAAGCCTCTAAACACTAATTTTAAGGATTCTAAGTATCAAAGATCGACTATGCTCGCTCTTAAATCTAACTGTAACGTTAAGTCTGTATCTAAGTCTACGCTAAGCGATAAGTCTAGTGATAAGTTTGAAATGTCGCATATTGCTCGACTTGACGAATCTGACGATAAAGAGCAAGTTAGGTCGGCCGTCAACATTCCTACAATGACTACCTGCGAGCCTACGATGACGCTTAAATGCCAATCAGCCACCGTCACATCCCAAACAATCGCTGTACCTGTCTTTCGAACCGAGGATCGCACCAACGACGAAGATACGTTGCGATCGGAAAATTCGAGTATACTTGAACGTGACCAAGTACGTAACGAGTACGTGTTCCCAAGTCACAAAGACAACGCAATCAATGACGAGAGAATGCTTCTTATTGATTCGATTAAGTTAGAACGTACAATTAAGGATGATCCTATTAACCACGACAATGCTAATCTCACGCCGAACGACCGGATGATTATATCAATGAACCACCACGACCACGACCACGACCACGACCACGACCACGACCACGAGGAGCGCATAGCCGTTACTCTTTCATCGAAACGAGAAAACTATCGAGATCCACATCATGACACGACGCGGCCTGCCGCCACTGCCGGCAAATGGTCCGATCTTACCACACCCATACGCACTCTCATCGTTGCCTATCGCAAGGCGTACGAGATCAACGAGGACAAATGCGAGACCGAACGCGTCCGACTCAAGAACGCTCTCACCACTTTCCTCGAGCGAATCGCCGCCAGGAAGTTCTACCGGAACATACTGGATTACAAACAACGCTGGGGCATACCCAGCATCCTGCGGTTGGCCGGTGGTGGAGAGAGTTCCTTGAACAGCGGAGGTTCCGGCAACTGGGGAACCACTCAGGCCACCACTCCCAACAACAACAACGCCAATCAATCCGGTTGGGGTGGAACACCGGGAAACCCATCCGGGACCAACGGACCACCCAACAATTGGGGAGGAAACAACGTGAACCGACCGGTCGCCGGGAATCCCAATCAAAATCAAAATCAGGGTCCACCGGGAACGCAGAATAATCCAGGTGAGGGTAAGAGCCGTCTTTTTTCTTTTCTTTTTTTTTTAATTTTATCTCATCGCCCTCAGGAACATGCGACAGGCCGGAATTTCTTCCCGGAGGATGGATGGAAAGTTCTCCGGAAAGAAATTGAGCCGATTCAATTTTTCTTTTTTTTTTCTGTCTCGTTTTCCAAATTTATCTTTATTTCTTTCTTTTTGGCAATTTGTCGATATCGTTGAGGAGCTTTCTTTTTGTCGTTCGCAAAGTCCTATTATCACTCTCCTTTCCGAGTTTTTGATTTTATAACGGTGTGTTTGGTTTCCCCTCTGCATACCTATGAACACGAGCTACTGGTTGCTACATAGGTAACGTGAACAAAGTTAATAACCCGAATCAACCGCCAAACCCGCAATCTGGCCCACCAACATCCCAGTCGAATAATCCGACGCAAGGGAATCAAAATAATAGTCAATGGCCTCAGGGAAAATCTAACAATCCAGGTGGTCCAGGACAAAATCCGTCAGCGCAGAACAATAATACCAATAACGTGCAGCAACAACAGCCATCTGGTTCCAATGCGAACAACAATCAGGGAACCAATCCGACACCGGGTTCCGTCACCACCGGCAACACTTCGGCCACCAACAATCCCTCGACGAAACAACAATTCGAGCAACTCAATACCATGCGAGAAGCTCTCTTCAGCCAGGATGGATGGGGTCGCGTAAGTTTTCACCGTTATTTTTTTTTTTTTTTTAGAACCCAAAACCCTCTGATACAGTAAAGCCTGTTTTTGTACGGTCCTTTTTTATGCGATTTTATTTTTGTGCGATTTTTTTTCTCAATATTCACATACCGCCCAAAAAAAATATATCGCACCAAAAAAATTGCAGGAAAATAAAATGGCACCAAAAAAGAATAGCAGAAAAATAATATGGCATGAAAAAATCGCACAAAAGAAAAACGCATAAAAAAAGAATTAATTCCAAAATAAAATTCTAGAAAATTTTGGAAAATTAATAAAAAATTAAAATATAAAATAATAAAATTTTTATTAATAATAATCTAAAATTCTGAAACGGTGTCTTTTGGTAGAAACAGCGATAAATAAATAAACAATAGTTTTTTTTTATGGATGGCAAATGATTCGAGATTTTCCCGATTGCAGCAACACGTGAACCAAGACACCAACTGGGAAGTTCCAGCATCCCCGGAACCCAGCATGACCAAAGATGGGGTTCCAATTTGGAAGCCACCGGTGAACAACGGCACCGACCTGTGGGAGGCCAACTTGCGCAACGGTGGCCAACCACCGCCACCGCAGCAGGCGAAGGCCCCGTGGGGGCACACCCCGTCCACGAACATCGGTGGCACTTGGGGCGAGGACGACGAATCCGCCGATACATCGAATATGTGGACCGGAGCTCCGACACCGAACCAACCGAACACCACTCCATGGACTGGAGCTGCCGGTAATCAAGCCGGTATGTGGGGAGGAGGTATGCTAGTGAACGCTGGAGATTTCGTTGTTTTTTTAGATCAATCGATATTCCTTCTCGAAATTATTATTCCTACACGTTATTTCGTTAACGTTCTTTTAGCGCTGCATATCAATGTGGCTTTCAGTTACTACGTTCAGAAAGCTATCGCATTCGTTTTCGTTGTCCCTCTTAGCTCATGCCCATTATATTTTTCACGAATTTGCTCACTTTCTCGAAAAATTTCGCCAAAGATCCCGCGACTTTCGCGGGCAATAAATTAATTGCCACAAAGTGGGGAAATAGCATTTGTTTGTTTATTAGAAAATATTGAATACGTGACTCTTGATGCGTCATTTTTTAAATGTCTCAAAATTGGCTTAATTTCTTCTGGAATAAAAATAACGCAAAAATTCACCAAAATCGCGGGCAAAAAATTAATTGCTACAAACTGGGGAAATAGCATTTGTGTTTGTTTATTAGGAAATATTGAATACGTGACTCTTGATGCGTAATTTTTTTAAGTGCCTCAAAATTGGCTTAATTTCTTCTGGAATCAAAATAACGAAAAATTTCACCAAAGACCCCGGGACTTTCGCGGGCAAAAAATTAATTGCCACAAAGTGAGTAAATGTAGCATTTGTTTGTTTATTAGAAAATATTAGACGTCATGATCGAAATACGTGACTCTTTTGATTCATCATTTTGTTAAATGTCTCAAAATTGAATGAATCTCAACTCGAAGAAAAATAAGAGTCACGTTGGCTCGACCTTTGCGTTCCTTGGGTATCAATTAATTTATTAGAGGCCTTGAGTAGTATTTCCTCGATGTACATGTCAATGGTGGACGTAGAATTCTGAACAGAAATCTGAAAAAGCGATGTTTGATTAAAAATAACACACAAGCTGATTTTATATATGTTCGCAGTCCCGATACTTTGTTTTGATTGTATGTAAATACGGTTGTTGCACGAAAACGCAACGTTTGAGATTTTTTACTCGCTGAATATTTCGCATTGATGCAATGTCCAGTTACAAAAAAAAAATACAACGCTCCGGCATTCACAAAGCTTTCAATGCCATCCAGAGATCGATGGGTGGAAAAGAAGTGATTTTGCATTTTCCGATTGTTTATCCAAAGTGTACTTTGAATTAATCCATTCATTTCTGTTGTCGCTTTGCTTGTGGAAAGGCAGCAGCTAGTACAATATATTCTTTGATGGATGTATCGATCGTCGTCTATTGACAGATGCAAAATCGTGCCCTCATTCACGATCCGTAATAATTCTCACCGTTCGTTCTTGCGAATATTTTTTTTTTTCAACCCAGGACCCAGCTGGGGCGATCCACGTATCGACCACAGAGATCCCCGGGACATAAGATCCGTGGACCCGCGAGACATGAGAGATCCGCGGGACCATCGCATGACGTTGGATCCACGCGATCACATGCGCGTCATGGATCCGATGGCACGCGATCCACGTATGGCCGACATGCGTGGCGATCCTCGTGGAATCTCGGGCCGTTTGAACGGCGCCAGCGCCGAGGCCATGTGGGGTCAGCCAGCGGGGCCTCCTCATCATCAAATGGGACATCAACATCCATCGGGACCCCCGGCCAAGATGCTCAACCCATCGAGCATGAACCAATGGGCGGCACCCCCGCCCAAGGACATGATGCCCGGAAAACCGTCCGGTTGGGAGGAACCCTCGCCACCGACTCAACGCAGAAACGTACCGAATTACGACGACGGAACCAGTTTGTGGGGCAACCCGGCCGCCAATCAACGGGCCATGCCTGGAAGCAAAGTCTCGCACTGGAAGGATTCGACCATTCCTGGATTGGGTCGTACAAGTTCGTACTTTCGTAAAAATTTACAACCAAAAACTGAAACGTAAACGTAAAATTACAAAAAAAATTATTAAAATACAAAATGTGATATTAAAAAAATGATTTTGAAATTTCGCCAAGGCGATTTTGTGAGACCACTTTTCTTTTTTTATACAATAATATTTGGCATTTGATAAACAAGGATTATTTTCTGTATAGTAGGTATGCAATGCCCACCAGGAATGCCGCAAAATCGTATGCCGGGACAAGCAGGAATGAAACCGGACGTGAGTGGACCAATGTGGGGACATCCGGCGGCTGGTCCAGGAGGTCGCAACGGCGGTGGAAGCTGGGGAGACGGACCTCACGACACGACCACTTGGGACGATCCCAAAACACCAGCGACCTGGAACGAGCCTCCGCCCAATCCTGCCACCTGGGGAGGACCTGCGGCGCATAAACCGAAACCAATGGGTCCCACTGGCAGCTGGGTCGACACCGAAATGGACCCTACTCCGAGCTGGGCTCATCCGGCCAAGCCTACACTCACGAAAGAAGTCATCTGGAACAGCCGCGAGTTTCGTTACCTTTGCGATCTGGGCTTTAAAGTGAGTCGTTGCGCCTTTTGGTGGATTTAAAAAAAAGAAGATACCACAGCGGGCCCTCGACTTTCGCACACAATTGGTTCCCGAAAGTGTGTGCGAATGTTGAATATTCGAAATTTTGTTCTTGAATCAGTAATCATTTTTTTCTGTGCGATAAACAAAAAAAATGTACAATTTTTTGCCTTAGATTTTTGATCGAGCACTTTTTCTTGCGATTTTCAACAATTTCGAAATTCCAGAAATTTATTGACGAAAAAAAAAATGATAATTAAATTGTGTAAAAAAATACAGTCATTTTTAGAGGGATGTAAAAAAGTTTTTATTTATGGGCATAATTTTTTCCAGGAACCTTTTATTGTCGATTTTTGTACGTCAGCCCACAGAGGGAACATTCGACCGCAAAGTTGAATTTTTATTAAAATGTGCGAAAGTCGAGGGCCGCCTGTATATTTTTTTTTCGGGGTTGTTCGTTGTATACTAAAATGTATGTCTCGTGTGTTCAGAAAGAGGACGTGGAAGTGGCGTTAAGGAACCGTGAAATGAATCGCGATGAGGCTCAAGAACTCCTCAGTCAAGTGCGTCCACTGGACCAATGGCACCGTCGCGAATCTCATTCTGGTTACGATCCGAGCAATCAAGCGACAACTGCACCGACATATCCGAGATTCAATCACGTTGCTCAACAAATGTCCTTCCCACCGGTAAGTTTCGAATCGAGATGCCGATTAAATTACGCTCTCGTTTTGAAACATGCGACCAATCCTCGCCGATCGGGCGCACGTTTCGTACCGGGAATTGCACATCGCGTTGGTCGTATGTCGATAAAGAGACGCGTAATTGGCAAATGCAAACAATGGGTAATGAGAAACGAGGATGACGTAAGTGATACACTTGCATACCGTGTGAGAGAATTGCGTGACTTTATTTCCTACCGAGTGTTTTGTCCAAATTAACAATGTTTTACATGATTGGCTGTCTTCCAATTGATTTGCTACACGAGTATGAGTTCGGTGGAGGTGTTGTTCATTGCGAAATTGTCAACACGATTATAGTACGTATACCACATTCGATCGCAAGGATCAGCCGTACACATAGCACTGCGTTTCTCCTCGAAATCGGTAAAGTGCCTTTGTGGCAATTCCGAGCGGTTAGAAGGAAGGAAGATGTCCTTCTTCGAGGAAGTTTACTAATGGAAATTGGATATCTAACGTTTATAAGGGTTTAAATGTTTGGATTAGCACGGGCGATATTTTTATTTGCTACGAAAACGGGAGAACACGAATCGATTATTGTTCCTCGATCGCTTTATCGCTATTGTTTTTGCAATGAAAAAAAAATGCTCTAGATTTCCACTGAATTTTGTGTTCTTGAATCAATAATATTTTTTTTCCGTGTGTAAAGAAAAAAAAAGTTTTGTTTGCTTTGGATTTTTAATCGAGCACTTTTTCTGGCGATTTGCAACAATTTCGAAATTCCAGAAATTTGTTGACGAATAAAAGTGATATTTAATAGCTAGCAATGTTTTTAAATTTTGTAAAAAAAAAAAGTAAAGGCATTTTTGGAAAAAGATAAAATTGATTCAATAGCAATGACAATGCGTCAAGTATTCGATAATTTTGTTTAAGAAATTTTGTCATTGGGTCAGTGACAAAATTTGATGCACCAACCATCAAATGTTTGAGGCAGCCCGTGACAATTTTGTTTTTGAATCAATAATATTTTTTTTCCGTGTGATAAACAAAAAAAATGTACAATTTTTTGCCTTAGATTTTTAATCGAGCACTTTTTCTTGCGATTTGCAACAATTTCGAAATTCCGGAAATTTGTTGACGATAAAAAAATGATATTTAATAGCTCGCAATTTTTTTGAATTGTGTCAAAAAAAAAGTACAGTCATTTTTGACTCGCGCCATTTCGAGTTAGATTTTCATATCAATCCGGAGTATATCTCGCGAGGATGAATAATCGATTCCAATTCAATTGTGGTTTCTATGTGAAGGGCTGTATTCTACTCTTAATTATAAAAAAAAGAAATTGTGGACGAGATTGGGAGAGTCTGTGCCAGGATTGGGAGTGGGGTACAGGGTGTTTGTATTTAACGCAGGGGGCTGGAGTGCCCAGTGGAGCAGCAACTGGAGGTGTAGGTGGTTCAGTGGCCAGTGCCAGCCTACTTAAGCTTCAGCAGCAGCAACAGCAACAGGCGGCTGTTCAGCTACAGCAGCAACAACCCAGCACCAATGCGCCACAGCCTCCTTTCAACCAGGTGAACAACCTGATGTCTGGAACGAAACGTTACGCAGCTTTTTCCGTATCTCCTTTTTTTCTTTCCAATTTCACCTTCTCTCTCGGTGTCCCTCAGTTTTCTTTATTAGATTCCCGGAAACTTAACACTTTGCCGTCCGCGCGTCCGATCGGGAAATTCTTTCCTTTGGCGCCGGTGTAAATGTTTATGTACGACACCAACGTGGTGTCACCGGCGCTTGCCCGATAGTTTTCGCTTGGCACCAACGTGTTGCCACCGGGACGGCATAGTGTTAATATGTTTCCATGCAGATTTTCGAAATTCGGCAAAGTAGAGTTGAGTCTCGCTGCAATGTTATACTTTTTTCTCGTTGGAAGACGAGAAAAAAAATTTCTAAAACGAAATTTCAGAAAATTGCAATGGACGAAAACGTATATTCACTCATTGGAAAAAAAAAAAAAAAAAATCTTTCGTACTTTTGGTACTTCATCCCCGGCTTCGAAACGCTGCTCCACTTTTCCGCTTGCTTACACGTTTTTCCTTTTTTTCACTCCTTTCGTGTACCATTTGTGACACTTTTCTTCGCCTCTTGCATGAAAACGTCTCCGGCTATGCTTGTGACTTCCGCTCGACACGTTTTAACGCTATTTCTACCAACGGTGTTAAAAACCACTTTTTAAGATTTTTATTTGGAATTATTTTCGAGGTTTTAAGCCTCTGTAAAAAATTTGGTATTAATTTTTAAAAAAAAAATCTATTTCAATTATAATTCCATATTTTCGCTTTTGGATTTTTGACCACGTATAATTAGCGCGGTAAAAATAGTGTTAAATTCGTTCCCGGCTGCTTTATCGACCACGAAATTGATTTTCTGAATTAAATCCGTGGCCATTTATTATTTTTCTTCTCCCCGTTCTTGTCGATGACGAAAAACGACGAATCTTAACACAGCGCATGCGACTCAGATTCGTCGACGAACCGCACGAAATTTCAGGCTTTTCAATTTCAACCCATTTTTGATTTCTCCTTTTCAAAAAACGACAGCCCAGGCTATGAAAAATCCTCTTGTCGATGAAAAGAACGAGTCGACACTCGAAATATGTACCTCCTTGTTTTTCAAAGACCAACTCGATTAACGTTTTCCCCTGGGATTTTCATTATTTGCAGGCATCGCGGACTCCACAAAACCAACCGAGTACCCAGCAACTGCGCATGTTGGTCCAACAAATCCAACTGGCCGTTCAGGAAGGATACCTCAATCATCAAATTCTAAATCAACCCCTGGCACCGCAAACTTTGATTCTCCTGAACCAGTTGCTGCAACAGATCAAGGTTCTCCAGCAACTGCACCAGCAGCATTCCGTTCAAAGTTCCCTCAAGGGCAACGGGCAGACCGTTTTGCAAATCAGCGTGCAAATCACGAAAACCAAACAGCAGATCGCCAATTTGCAGAACCAAATTGCCGTTCAACAGGCGACTTACATGAAACAGCAACAGCAGCAACAGCAGCATCCCGCGCCTTCTCAAGCGTCCGAGTATTACAAGACGTCGGTGCACGACCCGATGTCGGCCCTGCAGAACAGTTTCAGCGACCTGACCATGAACAAAGAACCGCCAGTGGTGAGTGAAGAAGGAGAAAATAAAAAGAATAGAATTTTTTTGTTTGTTTTAATTTCGAGAGGCGTCCATTAACGCGCGTTTTCGTTTCAGAGCCAACAACAATCGAGATTAAATCAATGGAAGCTTCCATCGCTCGACAAAGACGGCGATCTCGGCGCGAACGAATTTTCCAGAGCTCCGGGTACGACGAGCAAACCACCTACTACACCTGGAGGTTTAACACAATCGCACAGTAGTCCAAATATGAATCCTTTGTTAGGACAAGGAGACGGCACTTGGTCATCTAGACTCGGCGACAGCGGCTGGCCCGATCCTGGCAACAACGATTCCACCGATGGCAAAGAATGGCAACCCGGTGGCGCTGCTTTCACCGATTTGGTTCCGGAATTCGAACCTGGCAAACCGTGGAAGGTAATCCACCCCCAATACCGTCAGCCTTTGCTCGGTCTTTTCGTTTAACCCTTTGTGGCATCGTTCAAGAGAATACCTTGAACTTTTGAAAACCATCAAATCGCATTTTATCGCTTTTTTGGGGGGGATTTTACTTCGTTGAGGGTTTATTTGATGGAAAGACACCTTTTAGAATTTTAATTTCGAATTATTTTCGAGGTTTAATTGAATATTTTATTTGAAATCCACAAACGGAAGGTGCTTAATAGAGCAATTATTATATTATTAATTTATATTATTATTATGTTATTATTATGTTATTTACACGATTAATATTTATATCATTAATCTATGAACAATTTTTATATTATTAATATATATTAGCAATTATTGCGTTTGTAAAAAATTTGGTATTGATTTTTAAAAAATCTATTTTAATTATAATTCTATATTTTTGGTTTTTGATTTTTCATTGCGTATAATTAGCGCGGTGGAAATGGCGTCAATCAATTTGGATTTATTTAAATTTAAAAATTCACGGATTTTAGTTTAATTTAATTTCGATTTAATTTAGTACCAATCGAATTTTTAACTGAAAATATTATTATTGTTACTGTCATTGTCATTGTCATTATTATGCAGGGTGTCATTTCTCTTTATTGTTAGTTAATTAACATGAATAAATAAATTATGAAAAGTAGTGTTATTTCACCAAAAAAAAAATGTACGCTTCAAAGGGTTAAACAAATTGGATTACGAATCCACCTGCAAAAGAAAAAAAAAACACTCAGTCCACAGACTGGGGAATAGCGCAGCGTAGGAGATTAGTCTTAAGGCCTGTCCGGGTCCACCTATATTTGATGTCGTTTTAGGGTACTCAGATGAAAAGTATCGAGGATGACCCAAGCATCACTCCCGGCTCCGTCGTTCGTTCGCCGCTTTCGTTGGCCACCATCAAGGATCCCGACGCGATCTTCTCGTCCAGCAGCAAGACATCGCCACCGCCACAGAATGCGAACGTCGATACTTCTATTCCGAGTCTCAGCAATTCCACTTGGACCTTCAATCCACCCGCTACCACCCCCAGCGCGTTCACGAGGTAAGTCCCAAGTTGAATCGACGTTTTTTTATTACTGTCGTTTTTATTATTATTATTATTATTATTATTATTATTATTATTAGTGGTTGTTATTGTTGTTGCATTTGGAGCGTGTAGATTCGGATGAAAAATTTGTTTTCTCCGCGTTGACGTAAATTTTTGGTTGAATTAGTATTTATCAATTGAATGGAGACTTTTTCTGGTACTTTGCTCTGGTTTTTTTTTAAATATTTTCTCAGCGAGTAAACATTTCGACGTTACTGTAATTATTATTATTATTATTTCCGTATTGATTTTAAATTTAAACCTCATCAGGATGGAATGGTTTTCTAACACAAGTGGGTAGAAGAGCCTCGAGAATATCTCATTATTTTTAATCAGTCCAATTATTCACTGAAACGAAAACACTGAATTTTTAATTATTTTTTGGCTCTTCCATTCGTTTGCGCTACAATTTTCTTCAATTTAGGGAATTCTGAATGTTATAAAATAATATTTTATTAATACCAATATTAACACCACGCCGTCCGGTGGCACCACGTTGGTGCCATGCGAAAACTATCGGGCAAGCGCCGGTGGCACCACGTTGGTGTCGTACGTAAACACTTATACCGGCGCCAAACGAAAGAATCTCAATCAAACGCGCGGACGGCAAATATTAATATTAATAGAAAATATTTTTGAATAATATAAAATAATCGAAGATCCTCGGGGACTCTTCCATCCGGATGAAGGTTGAAAAAAAAGAAGAAGGGACCGAAAATTTTCATTCAATTGAGAATTGCATGGCGAGGCATTAAAATGTGTTTTTGTATGATACCTTTGGAAGAAAAAACGAATTATTAAGAAATTTGCTCAGTGCGAAGAACACTTGGGGAGAGTCTGCACCTCCACCAACAGCAGTCACTTCCGAGCTCTGGGGTGCACCAATGAGTAAATCACGTGGCCCACCTCCCGGTTTAAGTAGCAAAGGTGCTGGGAACGCCAGCAATGGCTGGGCTGGATTAAGCAGTGTCAGTCGCTCCTCTAGTTCATGGGGCCTTCAGTCATCGGCCAGTGTTAATTCCGGTTGGGTGTCCACTTGGCTTCTACTCAAGAACTTGACTCCACAAATCGACGGATCCACCCTCAAGACCTTGTGTATGCAGCACGGGCCCGTGCAAGACTTCCGTTTGTATTTAGCTCATGGAATTGCCTTGACCAAATATTCATCCAGAGATGAAGCCATTAAGGTGAGCACCCCCTTTTCTTTTTTTCTACTTTCTCACTAAAGAGCCGATTTTTTCATTTGCACCGATTCAATTTCGTGCAAAAATTGTCCTTTTGTCGTTTTTTTTATAGTTTATATTTTTCTAATTTATTATTTTTGTCTTTTAACATTTTAAATGGAATTATAAATAAATATAATAAAAAATTAATATTGTTATAACATTAATAACGAAGTACTAAATTACTTCACTTTTAATTGGAATTATTTAAGAGTAATTAATTTTTCAGTAATTATTTATTAATTATTTAAGATACTAATTTTATGAATGAGCATCCTCTTTTTTTTTCTACTTTCTCACTAAGGAGCCGATATTTTCATTTGCACCGATTCAGTTTCGTGAAAAATTGTCCTTTTGTCTTTTTTTTATTTATAGTTTATATTTTTCTAATTTATTACTATTTTTGTCTTTCAAAATTTTAAATGGAATAATAATATTCCTTCGTTTTCTCTTTTCACCGTTTTAATGAATATATCAATTATAAATAAATATAATAAAAAGTTAATAGTATTATAATATTAATAACGTACTAAATTGTATCATTATTAATTGCAATTATTTAAGGGTAAATAATTTTTCAGTAATTATTTATTAATTATTTAAGATACTAATTTAATGAATGATTTTCAGAGTTATAAATTGTACCTTCTTTTTTTTAAATATTTTTTTTTAATCATAATCGATTCCTGTTTTATTATTAATTTTTTTATTACCGATTTTCAAAATACCCAATTTACCGTATTTATATCATTTTCTTTACTTGAATTGTAGACTTTTAAGAACTATCATTTCCCAAAGTTACAAAAATAATTGACCGAAAGCCATTTTCCATAAGAATTCTGCGGGGTCCTTTGTCTTTTTTTTTCTTTTGTTTTTTAAATGGCCCATTCGTACCATTATTGTTCCCCACGATTGTTCCAAAATCTCGGGTCGTACGATACCCCCCCCCCCCCCCCCCCCCCAAAATTGCCCAACAACTGCAATTGCAATTTGAAACTGAACCTCTTTCTGAAATTGCAGGCTCAAGGAGCGCTGAACAACTGCGTTCTCGGTAACACAACGATATTCGCCGAATCGCCAGCCGATAGCGAAGTCCATACGCTTTTGCAACAGCTGAGTCACGGCGGTCAACAGCAAACCGCCGGTACCGGTGGCAATAGTTGGGGCTTGAGACCGACGAACAAAGCTGGACCACCGCCCGACACATGGGGCGGCAGTTCGAGTCAACTATGGGGCGCTCCACCGACGAGCAACTCGTTGTGGAGCAGCGCTGGTATCGACACCAGTGACCAGCAAAGAGCAACTCCGAGCTCTCTCAACTCGTACTTGCCCGGAGATCTTCTGGGAGGTGAGTCGATGTAGAGTGTGAGTTTATTCGCTCAAATACTCAATGCATAGTAACTGAAGGCTGTAAAACATATAAAAAAAAATATGATTTAAAGAAAAAAGCAAAAAAAAAGAGATAAGAAAGAGAGGAGAAACGAAATCAACACAACGGGAATTAATTTCAGCGGGAGACAGATTGATGCGAAGTTGAGAAAACTTCGTAGTTTTAAAAGAAAAGGAAACAAAATATCGCTCTCTCCACTGTCGCAAGTGAGTCTGCCTTTCTGCCTTTTTCTTTTCGTGACAAATGTAGGAAAGAAGGAAAAAAATACGGAAGATGATGTAAGAAAGAAAGAAAGAGAGAAAAAATAACCCGAAATGAATAATTGAAAGATAATTGCAAATGGTATAATTCTCTTTTTGGCATAATTCAGAAGCAAAATTAGGAAACAAAAGGAGCACTGCTTGTGCCGTGCATCATGCGTAGCTCGAAGTCTTCATGTAAAAGTCAATTAACACAATACACGCTAAGGATGCAAGTAAATTAGATGAAATCAGTTACTTAAACTACTCTCGTACCCGCCTCGATGATATAAAGGAAACAAACAAAATTAAATTTAAAACACTTTGAAGGAAAAAAAATGAATAAATAAACATACACAAATCAATAAAAGAAGACGATATTGATGAAGTAATAAGTAAATTATAATAATCTAAAAGTAAAGTACACTACACTTACACAAAAGTCACAAGTGCAGCCAAACGATCTTATGCGATAGGTACCTAATTTTAACATGACAAACTACAAAAGAAAAAAAATACTTATACAATTCAAGAGTTCTCGAAGAGACGTTATTGGATTGGTAAATGCTGTCGAAACAAATCAACATCAACAATAAAGAAAAATCCGTTAGTGCGTTCGTTAGTTCGTTCGAGCGGTATCTTTTTTAATTAAAGTAATAAATAAAGTAAAGTAAAGTAAAATAAAGTAAAGTAAAGTAAAGTAAAGTAAAATAAAGTAAAGTAAAGTAAAATAAATAGCCACGAATATAAATGTGGACGATGTGCGATCTGCTTTATAAATATTTTTTTCTCTTTCGGCGTAAACGGTGGTTACTTTCGCATCGACACAATCTCTTTTTTTTTAGTTCCTTTCCAAAAAATAAAATAAAATAAAAAGATTGCAAAGATATTTATATCTTGCCTCTTCTCATAAACATATGCGATGATGATATATTTGTACCAAAGTCAAGAAAAGGTGACAAAATTAGATAATTAAAAAAAATAGTTTCTAATGAAATGAAAAGAAAAAGAGATTAAAATATAGACGCGAAAATACGAACACCTCAGTTTCCGTCGAAAACTCCAAGACCAAAGGTCTCGGATCGTGTCAAAGAGTGTTCCATTTTTTGCTGGACAGTTCGAAGACTGCAGCGAGTATCAAATGTAGACTGTATCAATCTAATCAAAAGAAAAAAAAAAAGAAAGAAAGAAATCTTAATGAAGCATTGACGTTGCTGCCCGTAGCCTGCCCAGGGAAAAATCCTTCGTTTTATCCCTCGTATGATATCGGAATTATAACAACAACAAAAAAAGTAATAATTAGAGAGAAGACGAAAAAAAAAAAAAATGAATAAGATTCGATAGCAAACTTGAGAATGGAAGAAAAGAAAAAAAAATGCAAAAAAGTAAAAAAAAATGATGAAAAATTTTGAAAATCAGTGGCCGGCCGGGCAACGACGCAACGATACCAAATGTTATCGCAATAACGTAAATTTTATTCTATATTAAATCTAAACGCCACCTGTCGTGCCAATGTCCAGTGTGTCTGTACCATTTATTAATATAGAGTTTAAACGATTTAAAAAAAAAAGATGAAAAAAGGAAAGGGAGGGCGAAGAAAAGTAAAAACGTAGGTAATGACGACGAAGAGAAAGAAAAATACAGAAAACTAGAAACAAAAAAAATATTAAACTACTTTGAGAGAAAGAGAGTGAGAGAGAGAGGGAGAGAATGAGCGAAAGAAGGAGAGAATGATAAAGAAAGAAAAAAAATTATAAACATCATTTGTTTTAGATATTTCGAGTCGAGTCGAGTCACGGTGGCACTAAGTACTGACCGGTATTAGGATTATGCCTCCTTGTGATACTAAAAGGCAGGAAAAAAAAAAGAAAATAATGAAAATGATTACGATCGGTCGAATAAAAAAAAAGGGGTGGTCCGTATTAATCCGGTTGCAGCGTAATCAAAGGGAAAAAAAAGTCATTTCTTTTTGTGTTTTCGTTTCAATTTCTAACTTGCTCTTTCTCCCCTTAAAAAAAAAACGTCGAAGGTACCTGATGGACTGAAACTATTGATTAATAAGAGAATAATACTGAAACATTAAACCAAACGACGAGCGTGTTATGAAAAGTTAAAATGTGTATTTATAACTATTTAATAAAGAAATTGAACAAGAGGAAAAAAAAAATTAAGCGCTGCAACCGGTAGTAATGGTAAACGCGCAATAATAGAAACACACACATACACACACACAAGACGAGAATTGTAATTCAATTATTTGGAACGATTCAAAAGTCCTAGAAGGGAAGAGGAGGGGAATTTCCGTAAAACCAAAATTAATCTAAAATAATGTAAAGTAAAAAAAAAACTGCGCGCAATAACATAGACGACAAATGTATTTGACTCTGATTTAAAAGAAAAACAAACAAACAAAGTAATTAAACAGGAAGAACGACAAGACATTGCTTACACATATACATATTTTAAAATAAATAAATAAAAAAAATAAGAAGATTAAATGAAACGGAATAATAAGAAATCACATATACCGAACTAAAACGAAGAAAGAAGAAGAAAAAAAATGATACATAAAAATAGGGCGTACATAAATCTTAAAGAATAAGAGTATAAGAGTCTTAAAGAGTAGTGGTATAAGTGACTATAATAATCTATAAGATATTAATCATTGTCATGTAGTAAGGTTAAAGAAAAAAAAAAAAAAGAAAGAAATTACGAAGACGACGACGATGACGACGACTCGCCAATCTCTCAACAAAAAAAAAAGAAAGAATGAAAGAAAAGTGAAAGAACAACGCTGCCTATGGGAACCGTTCTGTACATATTTAACATATATATATATATACATTTAAAAAACCAGAAATCTATATATATACATATATATACACATAAAAAATAGATATATCTAAATATACACACAAACAGCGTACATTATATATATATATATATCTATATATATACATTATACATAAAAGAAATTACATGCGACGTGCAGTCTTGTTTTACTTAAAGTAAAAATGATAAATAAATAAATAAAAAAAAATTAAATATAACTCGAGCGCGAATTACGAGTCCATTTAAAGAAAAAGTAACGTTTTAAGTAATACAAAAAATTACAAAGTTGCCAGACTAACGAATAAGAATGACTTCTCTACGTTTTAAAATCTAAAGTAATCTGTTATTCCCTGTTTAAAAAAAAAAAGAAGAAGAAAATAGATGAATTGATTAAATTAACATTTAAATGAATTGTAAACGATTAAAAAGAAAATAATCCAAAGTATGTATTCTAAAAAGCAACTCTATGGACGTAGAAATGTAAGGTTTTATTGATAAGTGTTTTAAAACTATACTTAAATGTTTAAACAAAAAAAAAGAAGGTCAATAGAGTTGTTCGCGTTTTAAAGACAGAAAAAAAAATAATTGGGAATTAACACGGTACACTAAGTTCGTATTGAAACTAAAGAAGAAAAAAAAAGATTTTTTAAAATTGAAATGATACGAAATGAAACGATTGATTGATTGATTCTCGTTCGAACGATTCGTTTTTCGCGCTTGGCATTTAAAACTACGATCTGACAGGGATTCGTCGTATGGCTTTAGTGGACCCTAAGAGATAAATATCTTTTCGTGTTGGTCTGTCGTAGATTCCTAGATGAATTTTTTGTGCGCGCGTGTGAATGAATTTCAACTGATCAAAATGAAATTGCGATGGTCGTAATGATTATTATTATTATGGCGCAGGGTGACGATAAATTTTAATAGGCTGATAAAAACACGATTATGCGAATTAAGCGGGAACGGAGAATTTAAAAGATAAGCATTGCGTAAAAGAAAGAAAAAACCAATAAAAAAAATATATATTAATATAATATATGTATATTATATTAATATTTATATTCAAAGTATTTGTCGAGCGGGGACATATGGAATTTGTATATGTACCGCGTGGTTAAGTAATATTTATTGTTCGAATCAAAGACGATAATTGAACCCTTCTCAGAGTAGTAGGAAGAAGATATTTGTTGTGATAATAATATTGGATCTAGACATTTAGAGTCTCTTACCACCATTAATCCTTACCAACCTTTAATGGATTGAATATTAAGTAATTAATGATGACTAATAAAAGGCAGGAGTTTTTTAAAGGAGTTTTTGGGAAAGGTCGAAGTCGAAATAGACATTAAGAAATTTCTAGGGGGAAATGAAAAGAGGAGGATGATGATGATGATGATGATGAGAACAAAAATAATCAAGTTTTTCTTTGTAATCGGCTGTCTACTTTTTTTTTAGAAATCAAATCACCGATTCTCTTTATGTGTGTTGGAGTTTTTCTCAAAGCGTCCTCGAGTTTAGTGACTTTTCTATTTTTCTAATCTCGTTGAAAAAAAAAAAAATTGTATTCCGATTTTTTTCACTTTTTTCGCCGATACTCCTATTCGATTTTTTAAATTCTAAAATAGAGCGTAACCATAGAAAATCGAATACCGTCGAATAGGACTATCGGGTGGAAAAAAATCTGCCGATTTCTGTGAGAAAAAAAAATTGACATTGATTCGAATATCGGTTATTTTTGTATCGATTTTTCCAACATTCGGGGGAGGGGAAGAAAAAGTGAGAAATTACTTCGAAAACGATTAAAAAAAAAAGAAACATCTGTTCCGATATTATATATATATATACTATATATAAAAAAATAAGGAAAATAGGAGGAAAAAAAACCAAGAACTCTTGATTCACTGCCGCTCTCGAGTATCCGAAAATCTGCCAGAATTTGGAATATTGGAGAATGTTTCTCTTAATATTTTTCTAGTGATTGGAATTTCAATGTCTCTCATGGATCTCAGTGTTTAAGTTTTAATACATAGATATCGTCATTCCTAGTTAACCATTGTAATTAACGTTATTAATTATTAATTTAAGAAATTTGTCAATCACAGCGAAACGAACGTAGTTATTCATTGGATTTTTCTATCGATGCATTCTCGTGATTTCTCATTTTTCTTTTTTGGTCCCTCCCTCGCGAACGTCCCAAGGAATGCGACTCCGAAATTCACGCACATAAAGAAAAAACTTAAGGACGGTATTCTTTCTTCTTGTAAGAACAAAATTGGAATTAATTAAGAAAACAAAATACCGAGAGAGAGAAAGAGAGAGAGAGAGAGTGAGTGGAATTAAGGGAGGAGAGAAAGGAAAAATACACACACACACCTGCAATGTGATATTCTCGTGTCTTGTCTGACGAGAGACGTTGTTCTAAGATATATATTATGATAGTTTAGCCTTCGTCTTTTTTTGAGTAGGTTTTAAGGGTTCTATTAAGAGAAAAGGAAAGTGAGAACACGATAAAAGATAAGGCGTGCTAGGAAGAGAGTGACATTTAAGACTAAGACAGAATAACAAACAAACAAAAAAACACAAAAAAGCCACAAAAAAAAATGAAGAATGATTGTCGAAATGAACGAAAGTGTTGTTTTAGATTAGATTTTAGAGGAAGAATTATTGTCGCAGCTCAAAGAGAAATGAAGCCTTTGGGCTGAGCGTCCTTTTTAGAGAGATATATTATTATACGGATAGGTAGACACATATTGTATTCTCTGCGCTCCTTTCTTCCTTTTGTCTTCTTTCCACCTTTTTCACGCCTTCTTTATTTTTCCTCCTCTTTAATTTTTTTTTTTCCAAAATCCAATATTTCCTTCCTTTGTTCCGATTCTATCCGGATTTTCCTTCTTCGTCGCTCCTTTTTGTCTTTCACGCGGTGGCCCTTCGTTCACGTACCCCGAGAGCCAACTCGGGGCGCGCGAAACTCGGGCTCCTTTTCCATTTTGGCTTTTCCTTTCTTTTCTTCTCTCTTTTCCTTTGCCTTTTTTTTCCCAAGGATTAGCCCGTAGGAGATTTTCTTCTCAAGTACCGCGTACCCAAGCACTCGATTAAAAAAAAAAAAGAAAGGATAGTCCGTAGGATCTGATTTTCCCATGCCATTATAGTTTGTAAGACGTTTTCACTTGTTTCGTACATGAATAGTAGCGTTTATTGATTAATATTAATTAAATTTAGACGAAGGATCGCGAGGGAGAAAAAAAAAATGATGAGAGTAAGGGAAGATATAAAAGATATATAATTATTAAGGATATAAATAAATTACTCGGAAAATATACCGATCGTTGTCGTCATCGTCGTGCTTTAGATTCGTCACACATAGGCTTGAAGAAGATTTAGGTAAAAGGAAAAAAAAAACATAACGTAACGTAACGTAACAAACAAACAAAAAATAAGAAAGAAGGCTTTATCGTCTCTTTTCATCGACATTTCCAAGTAATCCTGCCCCTTAATTAATTAATATAAAGGAAAAAAAAAGGAAAGGAACACCGCGTCCCAAGAGTTTCTTGTATTTCGCCGTCTCTTCACTTAAGCAAAATGAAATGTTATATATATATTATTATTATTATTACTATTAATGCTATTATTTTTATTATTATTATTATATTATTATTATTATTACTATTATTATTATTATTATTATTATATTGTCGAGATAGCGTGTCGTTGTATTGCTCTTTTTTTTTTTGTTAAACGGAGAGAGTTCTTAGTGCCATGTCTTTAGGAAAAACATAATCTATTGTATTTCAATCTTTATACGCGGGTTATTTATTTATATATTTTTTTTCTTTTTTTGTTCTTCTACTTGTGTAAAAAAAAAGAAAAGAAAAAAAAACACGTTGTCCGACAAATCGAGTTGACGCTTTACAATTCCAAAACTGCAAACGTATCAGGTAGAAGAAAAAGCAACACACACACACACACACAAGCAGCCGGTAGTTTTCCTTCTTTGTTAACGCGATTATTGCTCCTTTAATGTTTACTTCGATGTACCTACACACTCACGCGCACAGCATGTATTTTTGTATTATACAAACGGGAAAAAATCCCGAAATTGTCGCTCTTCGAATGCAAATGCGTTTACGGCCTCGGTCCCAGTCGGGCCGGACCGCGACAGTGCAATTTACTTACTCGAAAGTACAAAAGCTGTTTCCGATACAAAATACTCTCCTCTTTTGTATAACGAACAATTTGTCCGATTTCATTGCGGTCCAGGAACCCCCGACCGGTTCCACCCCGAAGCGCGTTTCCATTTAAGTCGGATGAACTTGAGTTCCTAGCAATTTTTTCCTCATAATACACTTACGATCTATTTTTTTTGTTTTCTTTGTTTTTGTTCGTCAGAAGCTTGGCAGAAACAACAAGCAGTAGTCACTATACCGTACCTTTTCTTTTTCTTTTTTTGTTAAATCTCCCGGTTTGGGAAAAATGCCGTGGGTCGATTTCAGGCGAATCGCCGAAAATCGAGGGAAATTGAAAAAATAAAGAAATGGGGGATTCTTTTATTTTTTGCATTTGTTTCCTAAATTTCACGGTTTCGGATTTTTTGTCTTTGACACTTTCCAGATCAAGTCCAGCATTTTTTTTAGAAACCTTTAGAAAGTGTACCCCTAACGTTTCTGTTTCTTTCTGTAACTTCTCAGCTGGTTTCGCGAGAATGAAGAAATTGGGGAACATGGTACCAATTTTAATATTTTCCAACTTTGTCTTTCGCAATTAATTTCCTTGGGTAAAGAAAAAAACATTCAAATTTGTGTCATAAAAAAATATTTTAAAGAGCCTCTTTCCGTAACTTCTCAGCTGGTTTCGCGAGAAAAAAAAAATTGGGGAACATAGTACCAATTTTCATATTTTCCAACTTTGTCTTTTGCAATTAATTTCCTTGGGTAAAGAAAAAACGTCGAAATTTGTCTCATGGGGGAAATGGTACCAATTTTCAAGTTTTCCAACTTTGTCGTTAAAATTTCTTTTGCAATTAATTCCTTCGGTTGCAAATAAAAATAAAAAATTTATCTCATAAAAAAATAATTCAAAAAGTACCAATTTTCATTCTTTTCCAACTTTGTCGTTGAAATCTCTTTTGCAATTCCTTTGGGGTAAAAAAAAATCCAAATTGATCCCATAAAAAAAAATATTTTAACGAGTACCGTTTAATTGAAAATAGACTCTCCGCGTAAAATGAAGAAACAACGATTCAATAGACAATCTCTCACATCCAGAATACAACTGAAAAGTAGATTTTATAGGCCGAATAGCAAATAATTAAAATAAGAACGAATAACTTCGCTCGGTGATTTTCATTGGAACTTGGCAAAAAAAAAACTTAAATTGAAAAATAACGAAAAGAGGGTGGGGGGGGGAGAGATCAAAGTACCGATACTTCCATTTTTTGTACGAATTTCTTAACGTCTCTTTTTCTACCGGTACCTCAATTCCGAATTTTACGAAAAAGAAAACCTTCAATTTTTTTTTTGTTTTTTCGGATTCTCATAATTAAAGGAGCAATTTTTTCTCACGATATTATTCCCCTTTTCTTGTCGAATTAATTAATTAATTACACATCGGGTTAAAGTCACGGATTCGGGAGAAGAAAAAGAAAGGACGGACAACGGCTTTCTCGAGTTTATCAGTATCGTTAGTCTTTAATTGAATGGCAAGGAGTGTCGTGGAGCAAAGTACAATTAGATAATTTACACACGAGTCTTAATAATTATCCCCTATGGAGAGTAACGTTATTATTAATGTTCGTCGAATCTTTTGTGTTTTTTTTTTTTTTTTTCGTTTTTTTTCCTTCCCTTTATTTTACTTTATACCTACACTCAATGTGAATATCACCCGCGTCTCTAGTATGTAAAGTAAAAAGTAAAATAATAAATTAAAGCGAAGACGAGTGGGTTCGAGGAGGGAGAAAAAAAAAAGTAAAAAGTAAACTATGAATACAAATTTAATATATCATTGTTATATTGGCGACGGATATACGTATCATTAAAACAAACTAACAAACAAACAAAAATGTTAATGAAAAACAAATCAATGAAGAAGAGGTGGAAGAAGTGGAAGAAGAAGAAGAATGAATGAACTCGGAAAACGTCAAAGACCATAATGTTGTTGTATATCAAGAAAAATCAAAGGCGAATTTAATAAACAAATAAACGTATTAATTTAACATTCGTATTGTAACGAAAGGGGGTACATTTTGAAAATAAGTACTCGTCCCCTGTTTATTATTATTATTATCATCATCATTATTACTATTATTATTATTATTATTAATATTATTATTATTGCGATTATTGTCCATTCGAATATTTTGTTTTTTTTTTCTTTTTTTTTGGTACGCGAATTTTATGGGAAAACCCGTACTTATTTTCAAAACCCGACGAACGAAACATTGTATTTGTATACGAAAACCATTAATCTTTATTTTGTTACTAAAAAAAAAGAGAGAGAGAGAGTCATTATTTCATCCGAATCTTCTGTAATATATTATATACGTAGATATATATATATATTTTTTTTCCTCTTTTTTTGGTTTCTTCTCTTCTTTTTTTTTCAAACGGAAAACGCGCCGTGCAACGCAAATACCCGTTCACGTTTTTCGTTTTCTTTTGTCAAAATAGTGGGGAAAAAAAAACGATGCATTTGCATTTCGTGCGGACGAACAACGTTAGTTTTTTTGTGCAGATTGCGTACGCTGCGATTCCTCGGCGATCGCGAAGGGAATGGAGAAAAAAAAGGGGATGGAATTGAAAAAGTGGGAGAGAAAAATTTGTTTAACGAAAAAAAAAAAAAATAAGAAATAAATAAATGAATGGCAAAGAAAAGGGAAATTCTCGAAAAGAAATCTGTAATAAAAATGAGTACAGGTGTCTTCCAAAAGACCGAAATTTTGTGTCTCGCGACCTTAATAAACGACAATAATCAACGATCTCGTGCAAAAGCAAAAACCAAACAAACGCAAAGAAATTAATACCAATTAATGACGACGTTTTAAAGTAACAAACAAAATAACAAAAAAAAAACAAACAAACCCAGATAAAATTATGTTCGTCCGTATTAAAAAAAAAAAATAAATGGAAGGAAGGGAAGGAAAGAAACAACCCAACAACCTGTGATCTCGTAATCGTACGGAAGTTGTTCATCCTATTTTTACATTGTCCAAGAAAGCAAAGAAAACATAAAAAAAGTAAATAAAATTAATAAGGTGTAAAAGTAACGGAACGAAGAATGGAAAAGAAATGGAAGGAAAGAAGAAAAAGGGATTAAAAAAAACCACGTATTGTGTAATAATAATAATAATAATAATAATAATAATAATAAAAGAAAAAAGAAGAGAGAGAGAAGAATGTCGCGTGCGCGAATTATCTTTTTTTTTTATTTACTTAGTTCGATTCGATTGTTGTTAATTAATGATTAATTGATTGAAATTCTTATATTGATTATCGCTTGAGAGTCTGACAGCGCCTTAATGATTCCTCATTGCTGTGCTTAACCACGTAATTTAAAAAGAATGAAATAAACAAATGAATTAAACAAAAAAAAACTATATACGATATATTTATATTTAAAAGTAATTGATTAGAAGCCGGGTGGTTAAAACAAACGAAAAAAAATAAATAAATAAATAAATACAAGTGGGAATAAGTTAATGGAAATAAACAAAAAAGAAAAAACAACAAATGGTAAACATGGACAAAAAATATATATATACGCTATTTACCATTTAAAGGAAAATGAAAAATACAAAAAAATAATAATAACAATAATAATACAAAACTAGTAATTAAACTAATTTCAATAATTGCTACTACCGCTATTTGTAATAAACGCTATGATATTTACCACGACGAGAAGAGACGCCCACCCAACCACACACACTCACTCACTTATCTCACCTGTCTCACCTACACTGTTACCTATAATAACTATCCTAATTAAAATTACCGGTTAATTGAGATCGAGTCAAAGAAATTTCACGAATTCTCGGTTTCGGTTATTAAAGTCTTTGTTCCTTTTGCGTGGTTCGGTTTTCCACTGAAATTTGCCGGATAAACGAAGAGAGAGAGGTTCAAATTTTCGAAAAACCAAATTAAAAAAAGAGAGAGAGAGAAAGCCTTCAAGCCCTCTTCGCGTTAACGTTAATTTCTCCATAAAAAAAGAAAGAAAGCGGCGACGCATATCGGGACAAATTAAATTTCTTTTTTTTTTTTTAATCCATTAACGACGATTGCAAGGAACTTGTGGGCAAGAAAAAAATGAAATAGTTTATGAAAATAATAATAATAATAATAATAATAGTAAAAGAAATACGCGAAGTAACATTGGGATGAGAAAAAAAAGACCATAACCGGGAGAAGATCTTATTAAAGATGAATTTAAAGATTGTTTGGACGGTCGACGACGAAAGATATGAAAAAATTGAGTTCAAATTTAGTATTAATTAATGAATAAATAATAGGGAGAAATGCGTGTAATGCAAAAGAAAGAAAGAAAGAAAGAAAGAAAAAAAACATATACATAGAAGACAAGCATATATATAAATATATATGAATTTATATATATATACATATATGTGAAAAGTGAAAGAAAAATGACGAGGGTGGAAAGGAGTGAAAGGAGTTTAGGGTTAACGAGATATAAATAAATGAATTAATGAATAAATAAATAAAGAATAAACAAACAATTAAGGTGGAACATGTGCATCCTAGCTGTAAACTAGTGAATACATAAGGGTATTTATATATAGTATGCGACAACACACCGACATATATTATATATCTCTATTCGTATATATATACATATATATATATATACGATGATTATTAATTAACTATATGTTAACTATAGAAACGAGAAATGAAAGGGAAACAGAAAAAAAATGGAAAAATCCGACAGGTTTTTCGGAACCGAAATAATGTCAATGAAATATGATTTTTCTTTTGTTGTTGCTTTGTCTTTTTTGGAGCAGGTGTATTATTCTTTACACACACGCTTAAGTACCGATTGTCGCGTTACCGATTTTTTACGTCGACCTCTTTGCAACGAATTCTTCGATTTTTCACGAAATTTGTATTGTAAGAGACTAAAATTTCCCATCGGTGTAAAATCTTACGCTATCGACATAATCATAGGCGATCGAGAAAAAAAGAAACCGGTAAAAAAAGAGAGAAAGATTTATTTGGAAAAGAAAAGAAAAAAAAATTGCAAATCCCCGGGGAAGCCCGATTTTTGTGACGAAATTTTGAGTTTGGCTGCATAGAAAAATTTTTGCAAAAAAAAAAATGCGAAAACAGAAACAGATCTTTTGTTTGAATACATATCACTTATTAACGTATACATATGGACACCATAATCATAATTTTTAGATGAAAATCACAGATCGAATGGGAACGTAAAGGGAAAAATGAGGGAAAGAAGGAGAAAAATTAAAAAGCTTTTTTTTCCCATAAATCAGTCACGCTCGATATCGTTTCGTTGATAATTATTGTTTTTTTTTTCTTTTTTTTTGTGAAAAATGGAATTTCAAAGTAAGGCGAGGCAACCGGTAACGCGACTGATCATATAAGTACTCTCTTAAAATACGTACATGTAGGCACACACTTCACCGAAGACGCTTCGATGTATTTTTATTATATTGGAAGGAGAAATGAAAGAAAAATGTGAAAAAAAAATTATAAAGGAATGGAGAAAAAAAAAGGAGGAAGAGAGAGAGAGAGAGAGAAAAGATGAATTTTTAGTAAAGGAATGCGATGCAAGAAATTCCGAAAGAGAAGGAGGAGGAGAAGAGGTGATGACGATGATAATACTTATTAATTAACAAAACAAAGAATTAAGGGTGAAAAAAAAATAAGGTTAAAATTACAAGTTTAACGTAAACAAAATAAAATAAAGTAAAGTAAAGTAAAGTAAAAGTATAAAAAAAAAAGTCTGTAATCGGTATTGCTAGGCCGTAGGTGCATTTCGTTGGCGTGTGTTCGTTCCAGCCGGCTGACTCTTTATTGTTATTATTATTATTATTCTTATTATTATTAATTATATTCTTATTATTATTATTAATATTATTATTATCATCATTATTACTATTAATATTATTGGTGCGTAAATGATAATTAAGGTTTATTTTTTTCGAGTCTGCCTTTACCAGACAACGTAAAAGAAAGAAAAGAAAAAAATACGATTCCAATGATAATTGAGCGAGCGCAAAGGAACCCGTACAAAAAGAGAGAGAGAGAGAAACACACGAGGAGATGATACTTTGATAAAAATGTAAAAGATGATTTTCTTTCGTTTTTCTCTCGAATTTCGTTCGTAATTTTTTTTTTTTGGATTTTGTAAATAATCTTCGAGAGAAAACATTTTTTTTCTTTTTTATTAAAGACCAAGAAGGAGCAGAGGGAAAATTTGACGCGAAATGAATTTATTATTGTACACATAAATGTAACCATTGATTTATTACTTTTCTCTGGAAAAGAAAAAAACGATGAAATGTTTTCTTTTTTTTTTTCTTCTAATTAATATATTATGTATGAAATAGTTAATTTCGATCATTGTAATACTCTGCGTATTAATAAAAACGAGAGGCCGATGCGTATTAAATTTCTCGAATATTTTGTACGTCTCAAATTTGATGACAATTTTGTTGTGAAATGTTTTGAAAATTTCGCGATTATCGGATACGAGTGGATCAGCGAAAATGGTAATTCGAAATATAGCTTTTGAAACGGAGAATGTCGCCAAAGAATATGTTAATACTCAAAATAGTGTATCCAAATTTGAGATCAGAGAAATTCGACGACAAATTTTGCCTGTATGTAATTTATTCTTTTTTTTTTTTAATGACAACGGCGATGATGAATAATTCTACCCGAGGGGATGTACCACTTTTGCGATTGTTGCTTCCAAGTCGCTTTTTTTTCTATGTTACAAAAGTTGATGGAAACTCAATAGAACAAAAAATTGTTAAATCAATAAAAAAAGATTTTGTATAAAAATAATTATGGTATTTAAAGGGGGAAAATAAGGAACATATCGTTTACTCGATTCGACGCTAAAAAAAAATAATTCCCTATTATTTTTTCCGCTTGAATTCCGTGAATTCGGAATTTTCCTTTTATTTATGCAATATTTATTAAAGAAAAAAAGAAAACGAATGTATCGTACTGTCAATGAAGAGTGAAATCGGCTGTCGTTGTTTATGCTACCGAGGAACAAAAAAAAACTAACTTTCTAGTCATAAAAGTGATTCGATGCGTTTTCATAAGGAATAATCAATTTTTTAGTGTCAATTTTTCGACAAATTAAAAATAAACGAAGTCATTCTTTTGGGACGGGGAAGAAAAATATTGCATCTTATCACCACGAAATCGCGTTTCTGATAACACGAAATCGTCATCTATTGGAAAGGGAAAAGCGAATTGGAAGCAAATCGGCGTCTACTCGATTCGAATCGAAGAGAACAAAATTTTACAAAAACGTAGAAATATTCATTATCCAAGAAAAAAAATGAATTTTCGTAAAAAGAGAAACGAGCAAAAAAAAAGAAGAAGAAGCGTCCATCTGGGATTGTTAATTTATAGTTTAATTGACGTTACTCTGCTGTACTTTATTGGTTTGTTCTTCGTCAACAAAATATTGTTTAACGAGAAAAAAAAAACAAAAAAAATACCGTGTAAAGGTTCCTTGACCAAAAATTGAAGAGAGAAAAGAAATTCCAATGATTCTCGCCAATAATCGTAAACGAATAAACAATAATCTCGCACTTTTCCATGTGATCAATCGATTATTTTTTGCTCACATTTGCTATTGACTTAATCGCGCAATCGTATGAAAAAATCCCTTGAAAGGAAGGAAAACAAAAAAAAAATTATGAAAGAAAAGGAGAAAGTAATTGCGAGGAAAGGAGGAAAATGAAGAAAAAAAGTAAAATCATGCGCAACAAAGAAAGACGAATTGTCCAATTCGCTGCTTATTATCTATCTATCTGTCGTGATGACTACTCACCTGTTTAAAAAGTACATATTAAAAAAAAAAAGAGACGAATTTGTTGAGTGATATGAAATAAAACATGTGTTGTAAGATTTTATTTTTTATCTCTCGTATAATTTCTTTTTGTCTTTTACCCTCTTGTGAGACGATGTTACGTTTTCACGTGAAATTTATATGTTCTTTAGGATTTCCTTGCGAATGCATAAAATATTAACAATAGAAAGGGAAACAAAAAATCGAATACGAATAATTTTGGATGTAAATGAAAAAAAAAAAAACATCAAAAAACTGACATTCCGATCAAAGTATTTATCGTTTTGCAATTTAAATTCTACTCTTGTTACGCCAAAAAGTTAATTATCCGAAATCTAATTGTAAATAGAATTAAGATTAATTTTTTTTACTCTTGCGGTAATTGCAAAGAAAAAAAAGATCACAATCAAGGATGAAATTAATTTGACATTTACGGAAAAAATTAATGACAAAAAGGGAAGATGTGTAAATTTCACGTGGATTAAAAGCAAGGAAACACCCAACCCCCGCCCCCAAATGCTTGTGATCATAACCACTTTTGTGTTACTAAAAAAAAAACAAACGAAAAAATGTGAAAAACGATATAAGTTAACGTAGGTTTAATTATAATTTCAATTGTAACGATACTAATACGATTGTTATCAAAGAAAACGTGAGATCTGAGGTAGAAAAGACGTAAGAGGACGAAAATTGTGAAAGACGGAATAACGAGGAACAAGTTATTGAAAGATACTTAAATGGTGAGAAATCGGATATCGGCTCGAATAGTGCACAAAAAATGACACTAACGAGAGTGAATTCGTATCGTGCGAAACGAAAGAAATGCTGAACAAAGTCAACGATGATTTAACGTCACAAGATGTCATTTCTTTTTTTTTTGTTATTTAACAACCTGTGATGTACGTTTGGAAAAAAGTACGAGCTTTTGTGTGGGAATTTGGGTAGGAAAAATCGAAGAATTAATCGGTCGACCCCAAAATCTGGAATTTTTTGGGAAGCAAAGAGATGAATTATGAAAAATATGTACGAGAAGAAATGGTCACTGATGCGTGGAACAATTTGGATAGACTTTTCCTAATATATATATAAAATATGGAATTTTTTTCTGACGAAAAAAAAAAAATGAAATTAAAATCGTTCATATGAACAATTGTAATATATATATATTGTGGATTCTATTTTAATAATTGTGTCCCGAGATTCTCTGAAATTGGAGCTTTTCTCGTTCCGGAAAACCGATAAATCTGTGATTTTTCCCACAAATTTCTATCGACGATCCCAAAACTTGGAGCAAACGGAGAAAAAAAAAAGAGAATTCAACGAATAAGGATTCGAAACCTAGTCAAATTTCACGCTCTAGTCAAGAGTGTTGTACTTTTGGTTGAACCAACGACCTAATTCTTACTCTTGTCAATCTCAAAAGGACGAATTCCCTAGAACGTAAGAAACCAAGTGCGATGGAAACGAAAAACGCAAAAGCTCCTAATTTTTTTTCGACACCCGAGATACTTCCTGGTTGTTATTGAATAGACTGAGAATAAAACCAAGAAAGTTCCAAGGAAATATCATGTGAATTCAAATCTTTACAGGGATGATTAAAAGTTTCTTTAAAAAAGTAACAAAAAAAAATAAACAAACAAACTCAAACCTCGTTTATAAGGAAATTAACGATGAGAAGATAAATAATACTGTTGAAGTACCTGATAGCTTTGTTGTCCATTTCTTATCTTTACATCGAATTTCTAGTACAATTTAAGATTTTTCCTATTCGCAGAAAGAAAGAAGACTTTCGTCGATTCAACATTTGTCCTTTTCTCCGTTGCAAGAAATTTTTCTGTCCCGGAACAAAAAAAAATAATTCAATTCCTGTATACTAATTTTTTATTACGTGAATTCGAATTTCAAATTCCCTTTAAAAAATGATGAAAAAAATGGAAATTGACGGAACCTTGTTTGGATTTTGTATTTTTATCCACCCTTTTTTTCATCTTATTGGATATTACAATTTTGTCGAATTTCAAATATGTAACTTGATAGAATTTTATAATTGAAATTTGATGATTTTTTTTTATTTGTTGCTTTCTTTCTTTCTAAACGAATATGGACCACAGAGCTAAACTAATCCGTTGAAATAGAGCAGCCGGCAACAATTACAAATGTTACAATGACAGTGCAATAACAGGAATAAGAAAATAAAACCATGAAACTATTATTAATAATGTAAAGCAGAGAGAGAGAGAGAGAGGGTGTGAGAAGAAGGGAGGGGGAGAAGGAAAGAAAAAGCGCTCATTCCAAAAAAGATAGGCAGCTTTTCTCCTCCGAATAAACATATTCCATCTTTTTGTATTTAAACAATATGTAGACAAGAGAAGGAGAAGAAGAAGAAGAGGAGGAAGAGGGAGTTCTTTTCTTTTTTTTTTCTAAATCAATGCTCATTCTTCAAAGCCAAAATAACAGCCAGGAAAAAATAACTACAAATTAAATTAAAACTTAAAGAAAATTATAAGAAACAAATGAATACAATGGCCACACCTATGAGGGATCAACGTAACTTCGGAATATCAATACGAACATATTTTTAGAATGTATTCTAAGCTATACCCTCCTTTTTAACGAAACAAACAAGGAAAAAAAATAATAAAAAAATAATAATAATAAAAAAAAGAGGATGACGAAGTATGAAACACTTAAACGCGAAACTATATTTTAACAGCATTAGCTTTTTTACAAAAATAACAAAAGAAACAAAATAATTAATAAAGAAAATGAATTATAAAGAATATTGCAAATCGTCGCCTCTTCCAATCAACGACGAAAAAAAATGAAAAGAAGCAATCGCTATGATTTTCTGTGAGAAAAATGGGGGGAAGCAAGGGTAGAAAGGGTTCTTTTCAAAGAGTAACATTGATATTTATAAAATCAGATTGTAAGACCGCGTTGAAAGTATGACTTCATTCGTATTTTCCAAGGATGCTTGTATAGGGAAATGACAAATAGTATTTGTATGATTTATTTTTTATATTTATGATACGAAGATCCATAATTTATTCTCTTAATTTTTCTTTTGTACGATGTATGTGTATCAATGGTTTTTGTATGATGACACTTGAAAAACGTACAGAAGGTGAAGCCACTCGATGAGAGGAATGAGAGTTTTTGCGGAAAGTGAAAATGAAAATGAAAATGGAAAAAAAATGAAAAATAAAAACGCGAGACTTTGTCGATCCACGACTATTCCGGTTTTGTGAAAAATCAGGACCGTTCTCTGGAATGGTAGAGTTGCATTGCAGATTACAGTGATTGCAAAAATGCGTTCTTACATTTTTCTTGGTTTTTCTTTTATCAGACTTTATCAATGAAACAGTCATCGGGAAACGTAAAATGGACAAAGCAGTTTCAAATTGAAAATCGAAACCAAATAAAGCGACGAAGAAGACACCTTACAATATTATTAATATTATTATTATTATTATTATTATTGTTATAACTACTGCTACTACAATTACTACACTACTACTACTACTACTACTATTACTACTACTACTGCTGCTCCTACTATTATTATTTAATAGTAATGGTAATACCGATGACGATAATAATGATGATTATTGTTACAGCAATTATTGCTATTACTATTGTGATTATTTAATAATGATAATAATATTAATAATGATAATTGAAAGCTAAGAATGAGATTTTTTCCTAATACTGACTAATTGTCAAGGCGAATTATGAGGATTTCGTTGGTTGTCGTCTTTGGCAAAAAAAAAAGAGATATTAAAAGAAAAAAAGAGGAAACAAAGGCTGGTAATGAGTTGTTAAATGATGTGTGTCTGTTCGAAAGATCAGTATTTAGGTTTTATCGTGCTTTAAACTATCTAGAGAAAATTCCGAAGAATAGTTGAACGAAAGAAACGCGAGTCTCCGTTCCAAAGCAGAAAAAAAGAAAACTCACCTATCTGTGAAAAAACTGTGTGTTATATTTTGTGGTAAAGGGTCCTCTCCATACTATTATTACTTTGTAAGGATGAACTATCGATAATAAAGATACAAACTGTAAACTTCGATTTTTTTTCTCTGTAGCCTCTATCATAGGTCTCTGTTATCGGTATCCTTTTTGTAAATTGTTAAGGCTGTCAAGTATTCCTAAACATAAAAAGATTTAAGAACACACCAAATATGAAATCTCAAAAAAATACGTTAAATAATTAAGGAAACAAAAAAAAATAAAAATAAATGGAAGATGGATCGGAGAGGGAAGTAAAAATAGAAAATAGAAAGTCTTTCAAAAAGAACTTTTGTAGGTGAAGGGGAGGTCATTGGGATTTTCGAATTTGAAAATCAAATGAAAATGCAAAAAAAAAATAAAAGAAACGAATTAGGGGATACAAAAAATATTGAAATACAAAAAAAGTGAAAATTCAAAAACTCTTCCATTAGCATGAGAGAAAAGAATTAAAGTATTGAATTTAAGTCTTTTTAGGGAATCGAGAATAAAAACCAGCTGCTCTGATATATACGCTTAATTGTGTTGCCAATCATATATTAATATATATAAATATATATATAATATAAAAATATATAAATTAAACTTAATTATTGATTAATCAATTATTATTCCGGTATTTAATGTTCATTTTTTCTCTTCAATGAATGTATATCTACCGTCTTTTATATACTTTTAGAGATATCTAATTAATCTAAATAAGGGGTGTAATTACTGAAATATTGAAAAAAAAAAACGATTTTAAATATATGTCATTACATCAATGAAATTATATTTCAATGGCAATGTCCCGGTTTTTAATGAACTGACTTAAATTAGAGTTAAGATCGAACGGTTTTGTTTCCATTTTTCGAGAAAATCACGAATTTGTTCCAGAAGGCGAACTTTCCTGAATGGGAATTCAAATTTCTCTAGTTTTTCAAATCAAATTGAAATCAAAATTTTTCATTTCTTTTTAGGAACAAAAGGAATTGTTGTTTGTTGAGGAAAGTTTTTTTGAAAAACAACAAAAGTTGAAAAAATGAAAAGGAAGCTGCGCAATTCTTGGAATTTCAGTTTTTCTGGAAACAATCAAAAAGAAGCGAAATAAAAAAAGAACGGAACGAATTTCTCGAACAAAGTTAGAAAACAATCAAAAGGAACCGAAATTTGATGTTTCGTGATAATTCTTTTTAAAATGGTAATAAGTAACAAAAAAATGGCAAGATTTTAGGGGAGGAAAGTGGCCAGGAGGCTGCTCGTGGCAGCCTTCAGCCGGTAGCAAGTGATTTAGATTAAAAAGTAAACAAATTGGGTAATTTCATTAGTAACAATAATATACAAAGTTAAAAAATGAAGGGTAACGAATGACGATGGTTTAAAAAAAGAGAGAGAGAGAGAAGGAAGAGAGATGCAAACGCGGATATAATAAGATTCCATGTTTCAGTGCCTAAGTAAGTAACGATAGTCTGTAAAACTTTTCTAACCAGTGTACGAGTGCGCGTGGCCTTTTTTGCTTTTCTTCTAATTAATGATAACGAGAACTAATAACAGAGGTAAACGATTAATGAATAAAATGACAATGACGATAAAGAAAAAAAAAATAGAAGAAGACACAAAACAGTAACATGTAAACGTGAGATAATTCCTGTGTTTCAAGCTTTTCCCACCGCTTTGCATACTCAACTACGAGAAAGATGTCATTTGTATCAATTCAGTGTCTCGTTCGAGTCAATGGACAAAACCGAGGGTATTGAAAAAATTCGCCTTTTGCCCCGAACCTTCTGTAATTGCAATTTCTTTGAAATATTTCATGCGACAAATTAATTACGAGTGAATGATGTACCTCGAGTCATCGATTCATCGACTCGCTTGAAAAATTGATCCATCGATGGGTGGACCGATCGATGGATGGGTCGATCGATCGATGAATTTTGAAATTCCATTGAATCGATACAACTTCTTTCGTTGGAAATGTGTATTCTATTTCTCGGCACTGAGTGAACAATTAATCTTACAATAATTAACGAATATTTCTTTGTATAAATATCATGGAATGAATATTTTACTAACGGTATACCTAATTGTTAAGTTACACGAGACAAATAGAAAGTGAAATTCAGACTTGGATTTCCCGAGACGATGAGAGAGAGAGAGATCGTATTAGCGATAAACGAATTTCGAATTCGGATTAGTTGCTACCCAAAAGTCTGTTTTTAAGAAAAGAAAATAAACAAATGTGTTTTCGGGAACCTTGGTATGCCACTGCACCCACGAGTGGTACGGTGAATGAGTTACATTTAAATAGATACATTTATACGAATATTATAATATGCGTGGAACTAATAAGTAATCTTCATCTTTCATGTTTAAAAAAAAAACTTAGTTGTTATAACTTTGAATAGTAAGATTTATTGGAACTGTAATAGAAATAAAGACATATTTAGTAAAATTTACTATCGCTTTAGAAATTATTCCGAGTATCTTGGCAGGGAACGACAAATCGCTGCGAACAATTTATTCTTGGAATCCTAAATTCACGTAAACTCACTTTTATTTTTCACCTCGACAAAAAAAAAAGAACCGAATGGAAATTGCCAAAAATTGTAATCACTCGTTTGTTGACTCTCCTTGTCATTTTTTGTATACCTTCCGTTCGGTTCTGTTTTATTTTGAAAGCCACAAATCCAATACGCTAGGCAAGTATCTGTTGTGGCGCCGCCAGTTGGCGGAAAATAAAAACTCTAGGATGAGCAATGGCTTCCATACCACGTGTCAACTTGTGTCGAAACGTCAACAGTGCTTACTGAAAATTCTTGAAATAATGAAAAAATGTCATCAAATCGCAATTGTTGCGTCGTGGGGTGTAATAGCGTTGAGAGAAAAAGTAATGGCGTACATTTTTATACTTTTCCTAATCGAACCGCTAATTTTTCGATGATTGTCATCGATTATTTCTTTCGCATCGCTCACGTGAAAACTTTTCACTAATTTTGCACCTTTTGAGATACTTTTGGGACGAAAAATGCCTAAATCTACTGGCTGGAACCCGTTTGTAATTACGTGAGTCATTTTATGTGAATTGATACTTGCCTAGCTCTAAAATATGACTCCACGAACAAATCAAATACTTTTCCTTCAAATTCGCTAACAATTATCCCCTTTTTCCCACTAATTTCCATTTCTGCTCTATCTGGGGTCAAAATGTACCATGTTTTCCACCCAAAAAATTCAGAAATTGGCCCCAGAAGACTTCACGGTTAAAATATTGCTTATAACTTATCTCTCTCATTATTAAATATAATTCCTCCACGATTTCCTATAAAAAAAAGAATAATTTATTTAAATCCAATTCTGTCTTTTGTCTTTTTTATTCCCTACCCTTGATTTTCACTTCTACATTATTATTATTATTACAAATAAATTTCCCCACGGGTCGAAAGAAGAATTTTTTTTGCCGACCAATGACGATTTAAGTGGATCTATTTATTTGTGATCTCCAATGAAAGTATTTATCAGCAGAGCGAATTTTAAAGCAGTTGCTTTATTACCACGCTATTATTTATTGTTAACCGCAGGAAGCAGCACTCAGTGGATTGCTCCTGGTTCATTGATGGGCACTTCCTGCAGATAGTAAACTCTGACCGGCAGATTTTACTACTAGAGTTAACAATATCTACAACAACGAAGGCGTGGTGTTGGAACCGAAGCGATTCCTAAGTTTCTCACGGAATGGAGCATTTCCCAGGGAAATCGGCACCTTTTGGATAATTATACAAAGAAATATTTCACGAGCAGAGAAAGCAGCCACTCGGTTTTTTTTATCTGGGAAGAAACTGGTTGTGGTCCACGGCAAGGGAATTTCGAGCCTCCTATTCGTAGCTCGTTGCGAAACGGAAAAATGAGATGTGACGTATCATCTGCCTAAACATTAGTCTTAAGGAAAAGCGCGAGATTGTATGATTGTTTAAATAGTTTGGTAGAATAACGAAGTGACCTTAAGGCTCCTTATTCTTTCCTCATTGGCATGACGACTCGAGAAAATTCACCGAAAGATCGCCTTCGCCTTCTGTACGTATTCGAAATTCGCAGAGTTATTGGTTCGAGCCTTTTGACGGGGACAGATTTTTTTGGGGGAGATTCGAGAAAACGGGACGACAAAGTACCGAGACTTTAACCAAATGTAAATAATAAATGGAGGAAACAAGTGTTCAATGAAGCGAGGAAGGACGAGGATTGTTTGTTGTGTGCGTATTAATTAGCAAATTTGCCCGAAAAAAAAAAAAAAAAAAAACGAACGTAACTTCTCGTCTCGTAATTAATGTAACGTAAAAAAAGAAAAGTTACGGTGGAAAAAAGAAAAACAGGGAGAAGGTACGCGTATTAACGTTGATTGTGTAAACCAGGAGCGCACGTTCATTCGAAAAACAGGACAATGAGTAAATTGAGGAAAACAAAAAGTAAGATTTTCGAGTGAAAGATTGGGATCGATGAGCATCGTCGTCGAAAAGCGTTTTTCGAAAACCGAGAGAGAGAGAGAGAGAAAAAATGAATTTCTTAGAGCTGTGAAAAGGAGAGAAAACGAGACATTGTTTTAATAGGGATAAAAGAGGTACCGAATTCGGTACGACGAGTACACGAAGAGAGGAACGAAAGACAATTTGCAAATTAACAATATATCACTGTTAATATATTGATTAAAAGAAAAAAAAAAATTAAAACTTCCGCTCTGAAACGAATCTGTGAAAAGCCAGCATCCCTCTTATTAATATTTAGCGAAACGGTTAACGATGATATATAATTAATAATAATCACACCGAATGAAGAAGAAAAGAAAAAGAAAAAAAAATACAATAAACGTTACATTAAGTTTAAATGTATAACTAATTCTAAGAAAAAATAAAAGTAAAGTAAAGTAGCACGTATACATATAAAAAATGACGTAAAGTATGATGTAAAATAAAATTGTAATAATAATAATAATAATAATAATAATACGGTGTGTTAATAATTGACAACAATATTAATGATTTAATGAGTAAGTAATTTAATTTATGACATGGGTATATAAAGTTAATACGGGACTCGTAAATATAGTATATATATACATATATATATATGTATACAAATGACAGTAATGCAAAAAAAAAAGGTATATTTAATCGATATTATTGCAAATAAATAACCACCTATTCTATTACAGGCGATCGGTTCAATTGATTGATTCGTTATTGCGCGTAAAATATTGTACCGATTAAACGAACGCTAAGAGGAAAGAACAATTTAATAAAAAAAAAAGGGAGGATCGACTCTTTTGCTTTTTTCCTGAAATTTTAGTCGATTTTTGAAATTTTGAACAAAAAAATAATTAATTTTCGATCTTTTTTTATTTCGTTTTCAAAAATGTGTTTAATTTCGAAACGGGGGGACAGTTTTCTTTTATCACAGAAAAATGCATAAAATTCTCGAAAAATGCGAGACCTTGTTACTAAAGGATGCAGCGCTTGTTTAAAAATAATTCTATAAATATTTTTAGGAACCAAAAAAATTATATATAAATTGTAATAATTTTCAAAAATATTATGATAATTTCCCACTCGTTACATTTCGTTCGTTTTCAAATTCTGAGTTGAAATTACAACAGAAATGACATTTAAATTCCATTTTTGTACAAATGCACTGATTTTTTTTGTCTCTTCGGAATTGATTTCTACAAACGAGAGACTTGTCATGAAACGAACCTCGCATACGATTTTCCTCTGAATCAGAAATCTCTCTTATCGCGAGACTTCAATTACATGCTCACGAATACGGTGACACTTCCTGTCGATTTTTTCAAGATTCCGAACTTTTCGTGAACAATGATGAAATTTTGGAAAAAGTCTAGAAATTGACTGAAGTTTTTCTCGTTTAATGAACATAATTTTTTTTATTGGATTTCGTTTATAGTTATGAGAAAAAAATAAATTTATTCTATTATAAAATGAAATGCAATATTTCACGAGCCTTCGTTGGGGGCCAAATTGTAGATCGAGATTAACCAGTATACTATAAAAAAAAAAACTTGAAAGTACGTAGAAAAATGTATGAAAATTGTAGAAGTAGATTGGGAAAACAGGAAAAATGATGTTCAAGAACCAAATCGATCAATTTCATATTATTTTTCCCATATTAACGATATTGACTGCAAAAAAAATGGTAATACATTTGATGTGAGAAAAATTATATCTGATATAAAAAAAAATTGCATGGGATATAAAATTGTATCTGACAAAAAAAAATTTTAATAAAACGCATCAGTTAAATAATTCATTAGTTCAGAAATACTTTGATTCTGAAGGAACAAAATTATGTAACGAGTTGGAAAAAAATCTTGAACAAATATTTCTGTAATTTGACTTATTGTCAATTACTGAACAGATATTGAATCATGTAAAAAATAAAAAAACAATTTACAAGAATGCGACGAAATTCAAAAATTCATTTTTTTTTTTGTGGAAAGATCCTGAAAACACCCTAACACAAGCTCTCGACATACTTGTTACAGAGATTATATATGCGAACAATTATTATTATTATTATCCGACAACATAAAATATTTAATTAGAAAAAAATAATGCAAAACCATACCTCCCCTCGTTTCCTTCGTTTTTCATGAAAATGAATTTTTCTTTCTTCCTGCTTTCCTTTCCGTGGAGATCTCTAAAAAGTAATAAAATGAATATTAATAATAATAACAATAATACCAATACCAACAACAACAACAACAACAACAGTAATGATACACAATAATATTAATACTAAATAATAGTCGTATCATCGCGAACGTACACACATTAAATGCTAATTTAAATAAACAAAAAAGAGAACAACGTCTGTCTAATTACGCGCACACAAGGGACGAGTTCCTTTCAAACAAAAAAAAAGATACAAAAATTACAAGGAGGAGGAGGAGGAGGAAAAACCAAACTTGGCGTAAAAATACGTAAAGGAAAATGTCACGACGGCTCGCGGTTTTGGGGACATTTTCCAATTGTTGAGGGGAAAGGACAACAAAGAAATAACCGTTCGATAAATGAACGTTGACTTAATTTTGCATTCTCACGAGAGTACAACTCAATTAAACCTGTGACAGATTCGCATTGATAGAATCATTAATAATATTTAATAATAGCGTATACGTGTAAGACTATTGGAGATTTTAATATAAACAACAGAGATGTCAAAAATTATTATTATTGATCGGGATGATACCTATGCGCGTCGGAAGGAGACCCAAAAATATTGATGGGCCTTTCTCGGTATGGATTTTGAGGAACGTTTGGCGTAAACAAAAACGGTGGAACTAGAGAATGACTAACGAAACGAAGTGATTCCGTCGGAAGAATTTATCAAAAAAATCAAAGAATATTCTATTCAAGCTTTCTCTGTCGACTCGAGTCGCTCTCGAACGTTAATTGATCGTATTGAATCAATGAAATTCCATTAATTTCCCTTTTTTTTTTATTTTTCGACCCCTGAAACTAAATTTACATTTTTTTTTTTCGTTCGTTTCTGTCTTTTGTCGATGAAAAATATATTAAGAAAAACAATTGTACCTTAGTAGTTTAGTTTATTAATATATTTGACATTATTATTATTTAAGTTAATAATTATTCGTATTAATATTATTATTGTTATTATTACTATTATTATTATTATTATTATTATTATTATTATTACTACTACTATTATTAGTATTACTATTATTGTTATTATTATTATTATTATTATTATTATTATTATTATTATTATTATTATTATTATATGGATCATTACATTTCATGAAAATAAAGCATTAAAACTTTAATTGCATTACGATTTATCGCGAAGCGAAAAATGTAACAAAATATGGACATACTAATTTTTCAAATTACGATGTTTCATTTGCTTTTAAATTTTATTCCCTTCCTTCTAAATATCGGGGGCAATCTGTTTATGAAAAAAAAAATTAATAAATGAATAAATAAATTGCGTCTCCCTGCCACGTGTATCGAAAATCCAAATTGATCACTTCTTTTTCCGAAATCACAAGACGCGGTCCTCCAGAACGAAACATAATCGAGGAACATAATTTTATAGACTACTCGGCGCGAAAACTGATTAGAAAGGGACGGGAGAAAAATATACAGTAGATTATCTACCTGTGAGAAAACAATTAGCGTAATTTTTAAGAGAGCAAACGTTGCGAAGAAAAAATGAGAAGTTATGATCGGAGACGAAGTGCGAGCAAACAGTCTTGAGATTATCTAAGTACAAGTGTTCAACTCATACTATTTAACTATTAACGAAATTACATTGGACTCTACCTGCTATACAATTTTTTCCCTCGACGACTAACGCTCTTCTAATAAGTCTTTTGAAGAAAAATGAAAATGAAAAAAAGGGTAGAAGTAATTAAATAAGTAAGAATTATTCAATCGAGGTGCTGAAATCTCCTTTATTTATAAATATATGTATGTGCATGTATGTGTCAATAAAATATATGCGCATATATATATATTAATATGGACTTACGTAAAAAAAAAAAAAAACTTCGAAATGTACATGCATGTGATATTAATTGATGTTGATTAGGAAGAATACGATGTCATTTCGGCGTGTTTCCCGAGGGTCTTGGGCATTTGGCAAAAAAAAAAGTATTTGCAAAAGGCAAAAAATAAGTGAAATTGTTATGAAAAGTTGAACCTACAGTTGCAACTGAACCGAATCGATAAACAAATTCGAATTGCGCGCAATTGCCGATAGGCAAATATTTTTGGCCCGTACGAAAAATTGCAAAAATCGCTGTTACGGAGGAAACTGTTAATCGGAGAATTAATGAACCCAGAAAAAATAGTTTCTTCGGCAAATATTCTCAAGCAATAGTTATTATTCGCGCTCGGTACGGCCGTTTTTTTTTTTTGCGAAAACCCGAGGAAAAGAAGACAAGAAAAGCAAAATGACAAATTTGAAAATACAGTGGAGCAAAAAAGAAAAAGCACCCAATTGTAAGTATAAATACTTTCCCAAAGCGAGAAAGAAGTGTTCGTTTCGACTAATAATACTAAACTTTATACTAACTATGGAAATAATACATTTTTTTTTCTTCTTCGAAGTAAGCAAATATAAAAAAAATGCGACCCCCCCCCCCCAAAAAAAAAAAACAATAGTTTTTCTATGTAAAGACGTTCGTATCGATAAGGTTCACGTAATCTCCGTATAAATGTTAACATCTAGGTAATTAACAAAAAAAAAAGAAAAAATTAACAGGGTGCCGATTTTAGTAATGCACCACTCTAGCGTAACAAATGCAACTAACACGGTGACTGCATGGGAGTGCGGTGAAAACAGCAATTAAGAAAAAAAAAAAAAATAAATAAATAAATAAAAGGAACACAACGCGTATCGTGAATCGTAAAGAAATAACCGATATCGATGATTAACCCGCTTTTATTTTCTCGATAACGCGTTTTTTGAAAAAAAAAGAAAAATATTACAACAAAAAAAATTAATAAGGAGATACATGTACGTAAAACGAGAAATCGCAGGAGGGAGGAAATAATTAACGGTAAAGAATAAATAAATCAACAAATAAACGATATTCAATATGGACAGGGACAAAATAAAAAGCCTACACATACTCCATTGATAAAATAACAATATGCATCTACATACACATTTAAAATTGAAATGAACTTTATATGTATGATGAGAGTGAGAAAGTGAGAGAGAGAGAAAGTGATAACGATAAGCCTATTTTCCCTTGTGTCCAGAATTTAAGGTTTTAAAGTGAACACATATGACGAATATACATATACGCGTACATGTATATATTTATATATGCATGTATATATATGTATGTGTTAACGTAGGCGTACGATACTATATTAATATTACTATGATACGATACATATATATATTTTTTTGGCGGTAACCGATAAGATTATTATTATTATTATTACACGTACGGCACTCGTATTAAAATATTGTCTGTGACTTTTCGATATAAATATATTTCAGATATATTTAGTGATAATAAATAATTTATGATAACGATGGATTTCAAAATCGGGTGGGTGGAGAAATTTCACTTATCGGAAAAAAATGGGGAAAGTGTGTCTAGGGTGGAAACGGTTCAAGGGGAACTCAAAGAAAATTTCTTTAATCCAAAAAATAAGTAAACTAATAAACAAACGAACAAAGTTTGCTCCGTTCACGATTGCTACAACCAAACCAATGAGTCTTTGTGTTACTTGCACGCAATTTTGACCCTTGAAAAATACTCATTTGGAATATTCGAAAATATCTAAGAACAAGGAATGCAATTTTCCCTGCAACTGTTACATTTGGACAAAAAAATCTAATTAATTTTTTTCCCAGTAATTGGAAATTAAATGTTACCAGAATATTACTAGTTTATTACCTTGGATAACATGGTAATTTAATTATAATAACTGCAGCCCAGTAATTTGGTTTCGTAAAAAGAACTAAATTAATTTTTTTCCTTCAGTAACTGGGAATGAAGTGTTACTAGAATATTACTATATCACTATTTTGGATAACACGGTGATTTAATTAAAGTCCAATAATTTGGTTTTACAAAAAGAATCAAATTAATTTTGTTCCCAGTAACTGGAAATGAAATGTTACTAGAATATTACTATTATCATAAATATTATGGTAATTCAATTGCAGTCAGTTCAGCCCAATAATTTTGTTTCATAAAACTGCAAATTGGTGCTGCAAGAATTTTCGAGAAGCAATTAACGGTTCCAATGATTATTTTAATGAGGGTAAAGATAACACGGATATGATATATACGTACATACTACACTGCATGGTACCTAAGTGTCTGTCTAACTAAATGTCTGTCTATCAGTCTGTCTGTTTGTAGAACTCGGAGATTTAGGAGGACGAGCTCTTTTTTCAATTCAAATGTATACATATTTATAAAACAATGATGAACACTTAAGAAAAAAAAAACTATTCATGTTTAAGAGTACCTAAAGAAGGAACCTTTGAAACTCAAACGAGGCTTTAACGCGGTTCTCTAATTTAAGTCGATTTCGTATACCTATAATCCGTTTTTTTTTTGTTTTTTTTTTCAAAATACGTTTCTTACACGAGGGGAGAAAATGTGAATTCATAGAAAAATTATTACAAAGAAAAAATGATCGAGGCAAAGAGCGAAGGTAGGAAGGAACAAAAAATGTAAAATTCTCTGTAATATTTGTGATTAATCTGTGCCACTCGTTTAATCGCGAGAACAATTACCCATTCGGTGTGTCCCGGGACGCTCGCGAATCATTTTTGCGAAGAGGGTTACAAGGGACGAAGATAAAACGTAAGGACAAAAAACGCAGACACGCTAAAAGGAAATACACAGTATTGCAATGCTCATTTAAAATTTTACGTAGCTCCACTAATATCGAGTCATCGCGTTCGTTGATTCGTCGAATGACGAAAATTGCCTTCTTTTCAGCGTGAAACTCCTCAATGTTCTTCTCGATAACGATAATTCGATAACAAAAAAAAAATCAATTTCAAGTGTTATCACCTCTCGATAACGCTATCGGGATCGTTACTATAGCAAGCCATATCAAAGAATGTAGAAACGAGTATGTTACGCGGTTTTTGCATCGCCAAAGGAAGGGAATGACGAAGGGGAAGAGTGATTAGAGGTAAATTAATGCAAATTCTAACGAAACAATCAAAATTTCAAAGCGATTACGAGTAAAAAAATCGCGACTGGCTTCAATTCGACGACTTTTTGCAAGTTTATTGGATCAATTATGGCCAGGGCATTGGTTAATTAATTATGTATTGAATTATGATATGGTTAACCCTTAGAGGTCACCAGATGTCAAAATTTGAGACTCCAAGCGCAAAAATGGTTTTTTTACGCATTGCCTTCTGTTGATTTTTTTTCGCCATTTTGAAAATTTGATAAAAATTGTTTGCCATGGTATTCTCATTCTAAAAGGTTCAAACTAATATCCTGAATTTTTATGAGTCGTTCAGAACGATACTGGCAACATGGCTGGGGTCTTTGAGACCCCTCTAAGGGTTAATATCATATTTTTAAAATTATCGTTATTTAGTTTCAGTCTTTCTAGCGTTAATTCTTCAATTTCGACTGAATTTTATACGCTAGGCAAGTATCTCTCGTGGCGCCGCCAGTTGGCGGAAAGTAACAGCTCTGTGGTGAGAAATGGCTTCCATGCCACGTGTCAACTTGTGTCGAAATGTCAACAGTGCTTACTGAAAATTCTGTAACACGTTCACGCCGGCGTGACCCACCGGTGGGTCACACTTGACTGTTCCGTGGGGCGGCGTGACCCACCGGTGGGTCACATTTGACTGTTCTGTGAGCGGTCCCGCTCCACGCGGAAAAACGTAAATATCCGCCCCGGCGTGAACGTGTTAAATAATAAAAAAAATGTCATCAAATCGCAATTGTCGCGTCGTGGGGTGTAATAACGTTGAGAGAAAAAGTAGTGGCGTACATTTTTATACTTTTCCCAATCGAACCATTAATTTTTCGATGATTGTCATCGATTATTTCTTTCGCATCGCTCGCGTGAAAACTTTTCACTAATTTTCCACCTTTTGAGATACTTTTGGGACGAAAAACGCTTAAATCTACCGGCTGGAACCCGTTTGTAATTACGCGAGTCATTTTATTTGTATTTCGTTGTACAATCGCTCGACAGGTCGCGGCACGCGAGTATTCTGCTGTCCGCCTACAATTGCGCGTGAATGCCACAGGGCGGCGCACCAATCGACTCGGAGCGGTACTTGCCTAGCCTATATTTCCCCAAAATTGTAAATACAAATTCCAGCTCAGCCGGTTTCAAGCTTCCAAAAAGTTGGACGAATTCAAACCGCGTATCGATTGTCGAAGATCGCAATTGAAATTGGATCATTCGGTCCAATCATGATCCGTCTGAAAACAGCCTTCGTGATTCGAATTTATGGACGATCCTCCATCGTCGAGTGTCCGCTACTTCGATAGGTCGAACTTTAATCGAATTAATGAAACTTAATCGAATCGGATCAAAATTATCAAAATGCGAGAGTAGCGACACTCCGAGGACGTCCCAATATAGGGGAAAAAAAGGGAAAAGTCTTACTAGTTTTTCCACTAGATTCTAAGTCGAAGATTTGAAAATGGTACTCCCGGTTCGGTGGCTGTGACGAATCTAAGACGAGAGGCACGTCGTAACGAATTGTCCGGGGTAATCACTTTGGTTTTCGATTCGCCGACGGATGAAATCATGAAGAGTTTTATCGGTATTGGTTTTCAAGGAAAAAATCGTGGGATTATCAAACAGGGAGGGAAAAAAAAATCAAATACGTTGGGAATTTTGAGAGATGCAATTTTTCGTTACCTGTATACATTGAATTTGCTCATCATGATACGCATCCTATACAAATTTGACTTTATCGTTCGACTAAAATTAGGTACTTACATACAATTCAGAGTGTCTTTAAGAAAAAAAAATAAAAGAAAGAAAAGAACTAATTTTTGTAGATAAGAAAATGTTTCATTCTTTTCATTAGGGTTAGGTATAAGTGTATAGAAAAAAGTAAACCGTGCATGACTGAAAATAGGGTAGACCAACCAGTGAATGACCAAATTATTGAATTATATAAAATATAATAATTAAATCATGAAAATCATTAAATTCCAATAATTGAAAATAATTAAAATCGAATGAGTTTTGGAATTGCACGGGGAAATTAATTTTTCTTTCCACGTTAATAAAAAAAATTGTTTTTTTTTGTTATTGCAATTGCTTTTAAATTTATTATAAGATGCAAAAATACGTACATGTCTAAAATCCCAATGGATTTCGAATTCTTTCGTTGAATAAAATAAAAATATTATTTAACACCATTTGTTAGAACTTACATTCGCTTGTGAATTTGTCATTCACTGGCACGCGGTCAATTACTAGGCAGTTTACCCTATGTTTTTTCATTTTGTTGTTAGAGGAAGGGAAGAATCAGCTCGAAACAAAAGAAATCCAACATTTTCGATCCAGCGGAGACCAAATTACGGTGGGAAATTGATGAAACATGAAGCATTTTAAATCAAAAGTTAATTAGACGTACGCGCTTTTCAATTTGCATTTCACTCCATCCATTAATTAGTGATTACGAGTAAGTTGACGAAAGTGTGAAAAATCGCGAGATGAGAAATATATATATAATGAAAAAGGGATACCATAGGTTCATTTTGTTATTCTTCTCGTGGAATTGTTGGAAATGTTGAAAATATTAATTAAAATACGAAAAATCGTTTTCAATTATTATAAGTTTTTGGAATGGAAAATATAGAAGCCTAGGGTTCAAATTATCAATATTTTAGAGAGTCGAGTCATCATAGGATTCTTTCTTTTTTTTTTCCAAATCTTTCCCTACCACGGGTGACTATAGTCACCCGCCAAAAATGGGAATGTCCCAGCAATTGTTCGCAAACAATTGCAAGCTCTATTACGATATTCGACTTTATTTTTGGACATTGTTTTTTTGTTGGCTGTCGAAATCCGATTTTGAATAATCAATCAAAATGAATTGTTACAAAAATAATTATAACAAATCGGCAAGTCCGCGTCGAGGCTCCTCGTAGCGAAATGTTTAAGCGTGACATAGAAAAAACAAAAAAGAAAAATTAATTTGCAAAAAAAAGAAATTTCGCACGATTTCTGCATTTTCGTAGAAAAAAATTACAAAATTGCTGGAAATTATTTTTAAAGTGATTTCACAGAAATAATTAAAAATTGCTTTATACCTCATTTAAAAAAATTTTTTTTTTCGTCGAAAAAGCGATTTTTCGGCGAAAAAGGATTTCTCGATGACTCGACTCGCTCTCTTTAATTCAATCAAACGATTCTATTAATGAAATTATTGATAATCATCGGACAGAGAGAGAAAGAGAACGATTCCTTCGTCTATCCGTCGCTAAATACATCGAATACTAAAAAAAAAAAATAAGAAGAGAGAGATACTGCGATGCACAATGTCGACTCTGCCATAAACTTTTCTCGCCACTTTACAAACGCACATTGATAGTAGTATGTAATAGGTATTTATAAAAAAAGAAAATACGGAAACGTAATATGTATTAATAATAACGATAACGATGATATTAATAAAAATAACGATACGTGGAGATCGACAGGGGCAAAAAAAAATCTTCGTGGGAGGAACGATTCGTGCAAACGAGGGAGGGAGAACAAGCTGTTTCTATTTTTCATCCCCCACCGGCTAGAATTATACCACGAATTCCGTTACTCGTTGTTATTCCTTGTTATGAAAATAAAAGAAAAAATGCTTCATGGTATTTTTGAACAATTGGAGAAGATTTTGCCAAAGAAAATCTGGATTTTAATGTTGAGGAAAAGAAAAAACGAGCTTTTTCATATCGAACCAAGGAGAAAAAAGGGATTTAATTGATCGACGCGTTACATTCCGCGCGAAAATTACAAGACTCTCCATTCACGCCGCGTGGGGCGCAACAGTGTACGCAATTGCATGCGTCCCCAGTGGCTCGGCCCGAACGGAAAGTCCAGCGCGTGGCGTTTAACACGTCGATGGAATATCGTCCCTTCGCGCGTAGGGAAGATCATTAGCGTACTAGGGTCACCTAGTTATCATTATTATAATTAGAACATTGCCGTTAAAAAATACCAAAACGTCCAAAGCCGGTCCGACGCGAAAGTATTAATCGGGGAACGAAGGGAATCGGTCGGAGAATTGCCATTTTCGCGATAACGTGTCGAACGGCCGCGGTAAATTTGCGCGACTGTCCGTTCAGGCCGCGTGGGTCGTAACGGTACGCGCGATCGTGCGCGTCGCGACCGGCGCGGCCCGAACGGGAAGTTCCGTACCGGTCACCGCCGACCAACATGGCGTCCAACGCGGTAACGGTACCCGAGACGCCGGCTTTGGACCGTTCGTTTTGGGAAAACTAGAGAATTTAGGGTAAGCGCGCGTCCGAGAGTGCGTGAATGGGGCACGGAGTGAAAGTCCAGTTTAAGTTTAGAAGAAAAAATAGAAGCAGAAAACGCAATCGCAAGTACAGCAGGGGTAACCGTAGGAGCTTAGAAACCGTAGATTTCAGTGGTATCTTTATAATGATTAATAACAATTGAGGAATGCAAAAACGAACGGCAGCCCGTTGACAGCGAACCCCCTGAGAATTGTCGAAATTTTAATGAATATAATAACGGATTTGCGAAATTTCAAGGTCGGTCGTAACAGGGGTGTGAGTTTGGTGTTATTGACAAAGAAACAATACAAAGAAACAAAAAAAAAATAATAAATCGACAAAAGGAGAGTATTTTTTCTAGGAACGTTAGCGGACCAGGCAGGAGGAACACAATATCGCAATTCAAAAGAAAATTAGTGTCTAAAAAGCATTTTTTAAAGGACTACCGAGTAGAAATTCGTGAATTCAAAGATATTGAACAAAGAAAAATTCATGGGAACTAATAGAATGATCGCCAATTAAGTCTGAATGGTAGAATGGATTAGTATGAAATGTGGTAGCGAAATAAAGTGATTTTAGTTTGAATTAAAATGGGGCGGAAGAGGTGTGTCCGGATAGTCGAAGGATATGATATTAAAAGATGTTGGACGTAGGGGAAACGATAAGACCAAGAATGTGAATTATTTAAAAATGAGTTTAGGGAAATGGTAATAATGAAAGAATATGGAAATGATAATATTATAAGCAACAAGAAGTGCTTTCATGAAATACAATATTATTTATACCATCCTGATGATGAGATAAATAAATAAATACATATATAAAAATATATATATATATATTACATCATACATGTGTAAGTTAAGAGATAATTCTAAGTAAAGAGAGGAAAGCATTGTGTATTATCTAACACAAGGCATAGATAAGTATGTATATTAATATTACAAATATATTCATATATATTCTATATTATGACCTACTGTAACTATAATGATTATTAATATTACGATGATTAGCAGCACTATATATTATGACTAGAAAACAATTGAATAATAAAGGTTATCCTATATGTGAATGGAATTGTATTTTCCAAAGTCTCCACGCGAAGTTTCGGATTTTCCCGCAATATGTCTTACTTCCCATTTCTAGTGACTATATAAGTATTATTATTATTATTAATTTTTTTGTTACCATGATTATGCGGCTACGTTACGTTTATATCAACTTTTTGTTATATTTCCCAATTTTCATTTTCCTTGCTGCTTTTTTGTTGGCAAAACAATTAAAATGGATATGTTCAACCCTTTGACCGCAAGGTTTGTTCAACCAAAAATGTAAACATCTTCGAAGAAGTGAAGGAAGGTCTCGTCGGAAGTTGGATTTTCAAAATTTCAAACTCACCGAATTTACTGCGCGACCGGAGGGAACGGCAAATTCTCAATTTCTTAACATCGACATTTCAGGAGAACAATTCTCTTTCTTCACACTTTGATAAAAGAACTTTCGAAAAAAGTTATTGTTTTAAATAATTAACGCGAAACACTGATAATATCTTTAAAATTAAACGTTGTACCGATATCAATTAACGGCGCAAAGGAATTCTCTACGAATTTGAAAATGGCTGTTCGTCTTTCGTCGGTGCTACCATCTGTGGTGCGTTTTTCGAAGGCGGGTATTTCAAACTTCATTGTAATCGTTTCTCGAGAGATCGATTAGAAACCTAATTGTTAATGAGATTAATTCCAAGGAAAATGTTCAAAATATATCCAGTAGTTAAATTATTTTGAATTTCTAACGGAATATTAATTATAACAATAATGGTATTAACAATGATTGATGATTAATCGATAAACAAAATTCCTTTGGATGAAAACAAAATTCCATCATACTTTGTGATTACTAAGAAAGAATGAAATTAGTCCGTTTTTATGGTTCGAGATAAATTAGAAGAATTATTTTTACATCGATTTCCAAAATTTTTATGTGAAACTGAATCTTTTCAAAAAATTACATAGGAATTCTTCAAATATTCATTAATTAAAATTATTTGTCTTAATTAGTAACAGCAAGAAGAATAACGGCAATAGCGATAACAATTTTTAAAAACAACAATATTAACAATAACAATACAATTTTTAATTGCGGAGTAATCTAATTTCTATACATACGCAATTAATAAAGCTCGATTTATATACGGCGACCGCGGCTACTAGCGCGCGCGGTGAATTCCGCCAACTATTTCCGGCATTGGGTACTTGACGTGAGGTGACGTTTTCTACGTTTCTCTCGTAGGTGTGTTTGCCGTGAGCGTCATTGAATCGAAAAAAAGAGAAAAAAGGAAAAGCAGGAAAAAGGCCTCACGTCGGAATACCACGTTATCGCGATAAACACGTAATCGCACCGACCTCCTGTCCCCGTAAACTTTTTTTTTCGTTCACGAAGCACCGGGATCTCGCTCCGTGGTTCGGAAGTTCTCGTCCGTTGAGTTTCAATCTCGAAGGAGAAATGGGTCTCACCATCAGCAGCCTGCTCACTCGGCTCTTCGGCAAGAAGCAGATGAGGATCCTGATGGTCGGTCTCGACGCGGCCGGTAAAACCACCATACTCTACAAGCTGAAACTCGGTGAAATCGTCACTACCATACCCACCATCGGCTTCAACGTGGAGACGGTGGAGTACAGGAACATCTCCTTCACCGTCTGGGACGTGGGCGGCCAGGACAAGATCCGACCCCTCTGGAGGCACTACTTCCAAAACACCCAGGGCCTCATCTACGTGGTGGACAGCAACGACCGGGAGCGCATAGCCGAGGCCGAGAGGGAGCTCAACAACATGCTGAAGGAGGACGAACTGAGGGACGCCGTGCTCCTGGTGTTCGCCAACAAGCAGGATCTGCCCAACGCCATGTCCGCGGCCGAGCTCACCGATAAGCTCGGCCTCAATGCCCTCAAGGGTCGCCACTGGTACATCCAAAGCACCTGCGCCACCCAGGGCCACGGCCTGTACGAGGGTCTGGACTGGCTGAGCAACGAGCTGGCCAAAAAGTGATAACGTGCACTTCCGCGTGGAAGACTCGATTCTTTCGCCCTTTCGCTCTTCTCTTCGCTTGGAACTCGGATACTCCGCGGTATCGGTCTTTTGTTGGAGCAACAAAACAATTTCTATGGTCATAATCAGGAGTATGCGTTGTCTTTGTACATTATCCGATGGGGAGATTTCCTTGTTACGCGGTCGCCAAACATTTTTTCTTTTCCGTGAAATTTGAATGTTCACTTATACACATGCATACCTAAAAAGATGTCACTAGTGATACGAGAATATTATATATATATATATTATTCTTCTTACAAAATCTCAATTTTCTTTTTTGTAACTGTCAAAATTTGACTTTATGCAAACAACGGTTCGCGCGAACGGAGACTGCATAGAAACTGTCCCGATCGGTGTAAGGTATGAGGGAAATTTTGAAAGGGAAAGAAAAACGAAATTGATATTTAGGATTAGTAATATTAGTACGTAAGACTTTAAGGATGAAAATACTTTTAAACGTAAGTTCCAATTTCCTGCGTTAGAGGATTCATTTTTATTGAGGTTTATCACTTGTATCGTAAGGATAATAATGATTAAGAATATGGTATTAATAAAAGTGGAACAAAATGAATAACACGTTGATTTTATTCTACAATAATCATTTCGAATGTAATTTTATTATTGTACAAAAATGATAATACATTCCTTCTGTTATTACTGAGTGTTGTAGAATGGTATCAAATGATTTTTTTATTTTATTTTCAACGTTGTCGGTTAATCGTTCGTATCCTTAACATTTGGTGTTACTCTTCTCGTATCATTATTTATACGTACTTCCCGTTATATCAATGGACTTTAGAAGGAGATTTATCGACCTGATTTCTCAATATCTTGAACGAAACAATTAGGATATTCTAAGAAACAGGAACGAGCGAATACGTCGCTAGTCCTAAGATCCACTGGTACTTTACTTCCTTCGAATCGAAAACAAAATTGCATGGTACATGTCGCTATTACAAGTATTATTTACAATGTTTCTTAGCATAAGGAACAAATTTCTGGGAATACTTCTTGGCAACATACGCTTTTGTACCTAATATTAGACGTTTTGTTTAAACCATATCGGAGCGACCAGAGAAAGAAGAGGCGAAGAATGTTTTTGCGACAGATATCATTTGTGTGAGTAAACAATTCACTTTGAATTTAAAGTCGACCTTTTCTTAATGCTGACGTCAAAAAGCAACATCCGAATATTAAATGATAACAACTATGGATGATTTCTTCGATTGAAAACAAAATTAATTCGTTGTAAATTCTTGCGATAATTAAATTCCACTGCAATTTGTGTCATCGAACCACCGAAGAATTCAGTTTCTTATTCAAGTAACTTATTCTCGCAGTAAATCCGCAGTAAATTCTTTTGTGGCTCTAATATTTATCTAACGGGGGATACTCAAAAAATAAGGAATCTAAGATTTGTTTAAAATTTAAAAGCATAATTTTTTACCGATTCACTTACCGCGAATGGAAGTTAATTTCATCATTTTATGCAATAATTGAGATGCAATCGTTTACGATTGAGAATTCAAGTGCAAGAAGGGCATAAAAACCGAGTACTCTCGTATATCGGTTCTTGAAAATAAATATTTTGTCTAAACACCTAATTTTTAAATTGACTAGTGAATGAACACCGACTTAAAAATTAATATTATTTTATGGCAAAAATTCGTAAAAAACTGTTACTTGGCTATAAAAAATAGAGTGATTTATGTTCATTTACTAGCACGAATTATACAGCTATTTATAAATTTATTTATTCAATAATAAATTTAAAACTTGTACATTGTACAACATTTATTGTATATATATATAGTATCCTTAAGAATTGGAAACTTTAATATTTCTTCTTCTATACAACTAGTTTCTGGGGGGTTACCACCGAAGCGGCGTCAACTTTGGGAACGCTCTTATTTAACTGCAAATATTTCTCGTCTCACAAATTAAAAATTCTTAATTACACCTTCTTGCAATCAATTGCTCAATGACTTGGAAATAGTACCTGGCCTTGATTGGATCTCGGCTGGGTGATTCATTCTTTGGAAGAATTTGAAAAATATAATATCCCTTGATGCAATAATTTTAAAAATATTTCAAATCCATTCTCCAATGTTGTACAAAACGTCTGCTCTATAACTTACTCATTGTTCGTTTCACATTGCCAGAGGCGATAATTAGTTATATTTCACAAATTTCAATAATCTTCACACCTTGCCTTACATAAGTTGATAACCCTGCAACTTTCTGTGCAAGATATGAAAATTACACGAGATATATTTTTACTTTACTTTACTTTGAAATAGGACTTTCTTTTCTAATATATACTTAAATCGGCTATTCGAAAAATTATTGCAATAATTCATGTTTTTTTCTTTGTCCCCTTCTACTATCGTCACGCAGCAGCGCGACATTTCCTCGCTGGGGACACCCATTTTTTGTTCTCGTGAATTTTAGAATCATGGATCAGCGTTTCTCGCTCGAGGGATTTCATTGCCAACATCTTAATTAATTTTCCCATTACGTATATACATTTAACAAGTTTTGGTTTAACTTAATTTAGACGAATCCTATTCCTTTACAGGGACTTCAACGATCCACTCATTTCCGTACCCACGTACTCGCCGGTTGAGCCGTTGTACCTTTTCCAAGCGCCGGAAAATGATTTTCCAGCGTGTGGTTGGCAACGTGCCCTTTGATGTCCGCTCCGCTTTTTAAAACCTGCCCGCAAGTCGGACAAATTTCCAAACCCCGTATTTTTCCGTTCATCTCCTTTTTATGAACCTTGTAAAGGTCCTGCTGCTTCGATATGTCCGGCAGGAGGACCAACAACTCCGGGAACAAGCTCTCGAAGGTGCTCAGCCCCATGACCTCCCGACAACGCTTGTAATAATCCTCGGCGCTGTAAGTTCCCTGTCGAAATAGGCCATTGAAGTATCGAAATTCCGCGATTTGATCCTGCTGGTTCAGGACCTCGCTAACTTTAGCGACTAGGCACTTGTTTCGTTTCTGAAAATCCGGTGGGTGCATGTACGCGTACTCGTTGCTCCGCTTGTCGTTATCCGGGAATATCGAGTAACTCTCCCCCGAGCTGTTGGTGAAGGTCAATCCGTTGTCGGACTGCGGTCTCTGGACGCTATTCAATTTCACGAACCCCGGAGGAGGCGGTGGAGTGTAGGAGGAGAACCCTGGGGGTGGATTCGTAAACCCTGGGGGCTTCGTACCGCCGCCACCCAGTGCCGGGAAGTCGTTCGTTTGCAGGATATTGTTGTTCGCCGAATTCAAGCTGTCGATCTTCAGTTCGGTCCGTTTCCGTTGTATGCCGTTCGAAGTACCGATGCTGCTATCGGGGCAGACGATTTCCACGGTTCCCGCCAACGAATTCTCGTCCGTCGAATTGTTCTTGGATTTCTTTTTCTCCTTTTTACTCTTCCCCTCTTTCTTCGACGACTCGTTTTCCTTCGTCGACGAGGGTTCCGATATTCTCTCGTCGTTCACCACCCCGCTACTTTCCAACGTGGACGTTTGCGCCTTTGTCGTCGTACTCTCCTTCTTCTTGGTGTCGTTGTTCGTTTTCTTCGACTCGTCCCTCTTCACATTTTTCGTGTTTACGTTTGATTTAGAACTACTCGACTCGTTACCACTCGAAGTATTACCACTAGAATTTTGTTTCGCTTTTTTCTTCTTAGTCTTTCCTTTCGTACTATCGCTAGCGGCCTTGGCCGTGTTGTTACCACTATTATGACTGTTGGAGGGCTGCGGGTGGACCCAGGTAGGCGTTACGGAGATCGTGGATTGCCTTTTCGCCTTCGAGGGTTTCGACAAACTCGGGAAGTCCTCGCCCAGTTGAACCGACGTTCCCACCGTGGGTGCCAGGGGAGGTGGGGCTACTTTCTTGGATTTAGGGACCGTCGCCGGAAGGGACTTGGAGCAGGTCCATTGCAAGACTTCCCGCCAATGGGCGGCATTCGCTCCACTCGTGGAAGGCTCCGTGGGGTTCAACGCCGGAAAATCGGCGTCCATCGAACGCTGGGCCGGTCGAATCCTGATATTTGGTCCGGAAACTCTGGTCGTCACCACACCGTTGGGCTCGTGATTGACTTGAATGGAAACGTTGGAGGTATTGTTGGTCTGGCATTGGGCCCCGCTCATTGTCTGCTTGTTGGAACTGGAGACGCTGAGGTTAACGGTCTTCGAGATCCCGGCACCGGTTGACTCCGGGCCGAGGGCGGGGAAGTTCTCGTCGGTGATGGCCAGCGGCTGGGGTCTCAAGGTGCTGCGGATCGTCACGTTGCCCCTGCCCTTGCTTTGACCCATATTGGGCACGAATGGCGTGGAATTGCCCAAAGTCGGGAACTCCTGGGTGCTTTGTACATCTACGGAAGGTTGGCGAACGAACGTGGGCTCGTTGTCGGTGATATAATAGTCGTCCGCGGCTTGGAATTCTCTGGAATTGTAATCCCTGCCGCCGTTGAAGTCCCTCGTGTTCCTCGACGTCGAGGGCATGGGTCCCCTGCGATTGTTCCGACTGTCGTTGCGCGGTGCCAGGGTGAACTCGAGCTCCAGAGTTCTCGCTTGTTTAGCGGCAGCTTTTCCCAACTGTTTGCCGTGAACGCTTGCCTTGTGAGCTCGCAAGTCGATGTCGGTCCTGAAGACACTCGTGAACTTCTCGTCGGCGCATGGTCCTTCCTCGCAAAGGTAGTGCTCTTGTCTAAAATGATCCCTGAGGTAATCATATGTGCAGTAGTATTGGTGCAGACCGTCGGCGTCACAAAAATGACAGTATAAGTGATCCCTTCTTAAGTGACGGTATAACTCGTCATTGTCCATGTACCGTTGATCGCAAAATTGACAGAGTGGATGCCCTTTGTGACTTTTATCGTCCAGGTCTCCTTTTCTTCTATGCTGAGCGAGGTCCGATCTTGTGTAACAACGCCTCTCATGAGAGAATATCTGGAAATAAATATGAATTAGAATTTACACGTACCGACTGATTAAAACTCCAACAAAAAAGATTCTTAGTTATAGTAAAATTTGTTTAAATAATTCCACGGAGAAGCGTGAATTTAAAAATTCCTGTGATCTTCAAAAAAATTGAATATTAAAATTTCTAATTAAAATCGCCAATATTTCTAAAAGTTATAATTTGAAAATTTTAGAATTTATAAAAGTCGATATCGAAGATGGCGGTTACCTTTAGGTTGTTAATGCAAAGATCGCAATAATGCAACTCGTGTTTTCTTCTCATGTGGTCCTTAAGACTAGCGAAGCTATTGAAAACTTGCTTCTCTTCGCACAAAGTGCAGGTGTGCGCGAGAAGTTGAGAAAATTTCTCCTGAATGTCAGGACTCTCGAAGTAGATTTCGTAACGATTATCGACTAGACTACCTTTATCCAAATGACGATAAGGTTTGACGGTTCTTGTAAAAATGACTTTGGGCAAGTCCTGTCGACAAATTGGACATTCGTTTTGTTGGCAGAGTACTCTCATGCGAGTGCTACATTCGTAACAGACCGGATGTTCGCACATGCCGATGCTATAGATCTCCACATTCTTGTAGCAAACAACGCAAGTGTTGTTGTTAGAGTTCTCATTTATTCCAGATGTATTTTCCATCGCAAACGTGAGAGTTCGAACCAAGATATGTTTTCTATGAAATTGCTCTAGAGGGACGAAACTTGTACTGTTTTCTTCGATTTATATATTAATTTTGCTCTTTGCGGTTTCCTGTAAAAAGAAGAAATTACTTATTAGCAACAATGACGACGAAAAATTTGAAATCTTCTTTCTTTCATATTACTTTTCATATTAAAACTACGATTTATTTTAGATAAAAAAAATTGTAACGGCCTCTAAAATATTAGGGTGTCCCTAAAATTTATAGAATTTCGTTTAAAGAATAATGGTAAATAATTCTAAATAAAAATTATATTACTACGTCGATATATTACTGCTGTGACAAGAAACAAAAATTTTAATATAAAAAGTTTTCAAAACACCCCAATGGATGAAAGAAAAAATTGTAAATCACCTTTGAAAAATAGAGTAACTCGAATTTGCATCTGCAATTTCAATGATCGTTCCTATCTGGTCGCAAATTTTTTAAAAATTCTTGGAAACAAAGAAATGTATATATAACTTGGAATTGCTGATTGGACGTAAAAGAAAAAACATGTAACTTGCGTATACATGTACGTACATGTGTGTGTTAACGAATGCTTGGAAATCATGAATTTCGAAAAAAAGAAAAACCCAAGATAAGCACTTGGCTGGGTGTTATCTTGACGTATTTGATCGAAAAGGAGAAAAGAAAAAAGGTGTAATGTTGTTGTTAACACAACCACATAGTTTACCTTTCGAGAACCGAATACGTGTGGGAACCCTTTCGCTCGTCGACAATACCTCGAGACGTTTCTTTTCCTTCGGACAATAAGCTCCGCTGAACTTTCGCAGCGAGACGTGTCTGAAAATAGATGCGGATCTTAGAAAATTGGCAGCAAACAGATGGTAAAGTTTGCCGTAAGAGCCACTGACAAAACAAGGTTATCGGTGCAGCTCTCGCGCGTTTCGAGGAACGACGTCGTCGGGGAATAGAGAGCAGTGGCGTAACACCCGCACGGGATTCTCGATTTCCCGATTCCTGTCAAATCGAACCTTCCACGAGCGATGGGGATTTCCGCGCTCGGGGTGAATTTCTCCTGGCGCAGTAAAAAAATAGAGGCAGTAACCGTAATAATCACCTTACAAAACCGGAAATGTGTATGTGTGTACACGCATTCACGTATTTTCGTTCCATTCGATGCTGGAACTTTTCATACCAGCGACTCGAGCGCCAAATGTAACTGAACACCGAGCGACCCCCTCTCATAGGGACTAACGCGCCCGCCATATTGGACTGCGGGCGCCCAACTAACCAGAGACTCACCAAATACCACCAGAAGTCCAAAACCAGTGTAATGTGTAACGTCGAACGTGCGGTTTACGAATGAGACGCCGTGGATTCTGTTTATCCTCGATTTTATGACACCCCGAGTCGAAGAAGAAGCAATTTTAAGGTAAACATTCTCGAAAAACCGAAAACTCCGACCTGCTTGCGACGAAATTCCTCCGGGACGCGTTTGTTTACGGCCCCGTCCTCCAATGCCACTCCCTGTCCCCTCCCTCGCTTAATAATTGGTCATTATGAGTAATCCCGTTGTAATTTCTCGCCCCGTTGATGAACTCCCATAGGTTTTCCTCTACGTTTTCAATTTCCATCCACTTGTTTTGTGCGAAAAGATCGAAAGTTGGTGGTACCGAGAAAATCGAATTCAACAGGTTACTTCGGTGACATGTGTTTATACGAGAGTCCCAACGTTTAGTTTTGACCGATGCCATCTTCATAACAAACAAACCTTCGGGTGGATTCTCTTTTTCTCCTTTTTTTCAAACCGTCATTTTGTAATACAGGTCCGGCATATTTTAGAATTTTTTTCGATCATTTTTTTTATTTCTATTTTCACACTTATTTGCAATAATAGTGATAATGATGTTAAATAAATTAGTCTCAAAATTTTGTATTGCAATTTCAAAGTAGAAGGATAATTCATAAAAAAGTAGATTTTTTTTCAGATTTAGATAATGAAAAACGAGTGCGATATCAGTGACCTCCGATTTATGGAGCGAAATTCTGTAACGCATTTTGTCGTTGCTATAATTAATGAACCAATAAATCGTAATTGCACTTGACCCATAAGCAACCAGGAGGTGACTTTCCTCCTCATTTTTTCTTCTTTTACTCATTATAATCATTAACAATGATTTCAAATAGGAAATGCTACTTTGTCGTTTATCGTCACTCACATTTTCGACAGAAATTTTTGTATCATTTTTAATATTTTTACTATAACCCCTCTTATTCAAATCCCTCTAACGTCATTTTCGCCACTTCTCGTTGCTTCGATTAACAATAATTCAGTTGAATTTTTTATCAACCGCAAACTAATTACATATTTCTAAATTTTCAGGATTCCAAAAAACCATGACCAAGATGTGGTCTTGGTTGACGTTACTTTTAGGCTTCTGCGCCTCTTCGACGATCGCCCAAAATCTTTTTTACGGAGACGCGATCTATAAATGCCCCCAACATTGGATAAAATTCCAGGACACTTGCTATAGATTTATCAAAAGTCCTCTCAGATCGAGGGAGGATGCCAGAAAAAATTGTCAAGCTTATCAGAGCGACCTGGTAACGATAAATTCCTTAGAAGAGCACGGATTCATCCTGTATCAGCTTCTTTGGCAAGATCCTCAACACAGAAGATGGTACACGGGCGTGAAGCAGCAGGCAGGATTCTGGTCCAACGAAGCGGACAATAGTCAGTTGGTGAATATGGACAACGCCATTCTACCGGAACGAAACGACGGTTTGGGGCCGAAGGATTATTTGGCGTACTCTTACAGCAACAGCTTACAGCGATGGGGTTTGGAGAGAGTCACCGGGAACGAGGAGCTTTTGTACATCTGCGAAGCTCCTTCGTCCAACTTGCACAATCTGGTCGACGACGATCGTAGTTATTTCTATGGCATCGACATCGATAACCCTAGGGAGATTCCCAGGGGACCTTATTTTATTAAACAGCCAGTCAATACGGTGTTCGATAGTTCCAAAAGAAGACTTCTGAACGACATTTCGTTGACTTGCATCGCTGGAGGATTCCCCACGCCCACTTACGAGTGGTTTAAGGAAGAATACGAAAACGATAGATTGATCGCCACCAAAATCGATCCTCTAACGAATCCACGGTACACCGTAAGCGGTGGCACTCTGCTTATTTACGAACCCGAGCAGGTAAATCGTTGCGAAATAAGATGAATCGATGGTCGAGGAATTTCTTAGAATCCAATTTTTACATTTTTTGAAAATATTTACAGACTTTGGATCGCGGATTGTACCACTGCAAAGCTTCCAATAAATTCGGCACGATCATTTCCGAAAGCGTGGAATTGTCTTTCGGATACATTCTGGAATTTAATTTAAAACGTTCCGAAGAGAGGGGCGACCAAAATTGGGGAAAAGCCGTATACTGCGACCCCCCGCAACATTTCCCTGGTGTCAAGTACTACTGGGCCCGCGACTACTTTCCCAATTTCGTGGACGAGGACAAACGAGTTTTTGTTTCTTACGACGGAGCTCTTTATTTCTCGGCTCTAGAGACGATCGATCGAGGGAATTATTCCTGCAATGTGCAAAGCACTGCTTCCGATACGGGGCGCAATGGACCGTTCTTCCCATTAAGAGTGGATCCACATTGTAAGTGAAATTTTAATCGGCCTCCAGTCGGATTTGGAAGAAAAATTATGCACATTTTTCAAACCTTTTCTTCAATTTCAGCGTCTTTCCAACAATTGAAGTTCCCGAATAATTTCCCCAAAGCTTTTCCCGAGGCTCCTATTGCCGGCCAGGAAGTACGTTTGGAATGTATCGCTTTCGGATAGTGAGTATACTTTCCAATTCTTAATTTTAGTATTTCGGACTCTCAATCTCTCAAATTTGCGATATACTTTCAGTTCAGACTGATACTTTTGTGCCTTATATTTTTATAGTTTTGGAAATTTTTGTCCGGTAAGAATTATGTAAATAAAAATAAATGAATTAAATTTACAGCCCGGTACCTTCGTACAATTGGACCAGAAGGGGTGCTTCTCTGCCACGTGGTGCTTACGGTACTAATTTCAACAGAGTCTTGATAATTCCCCACGTGAACGTCGAGGATCAGGGCGAATATATCTGTCGTGCCGGCAACGACAGAGTCTCTATCGAAAATTCCGTTCGATTGACGATTCAAGCCGCTCCGAATTTCACTATACCCCTCACGGATAAGCACATGGACAATAGAGGGGAATTAATTTGGACCTGCGAAGCATTCGGAATTCCAGACGTAACCTACAGTTGGTTCAAAAATGGAGAATTGTTGGATCCCTTGTTCCTTCCCCCGGAAGATATTGACCGATACTTCATACAAGACAACGTACTTAAAATCAAAAACTTGGACCCGGAGAAAGACCAGGCCATGTATCAGTGCCGAGCTCGCAACCAACTTAAAACAACGTTTTCGTCAGCTCAGCTTCGTGTTCTTTGTAAGTTTACCAGGTATCCATGAATTTTTTGGCAGATTGTCAGGCACTGGGAATTAATCTTAACGTTGTTTTTTGCAGCATTGAAACCTTCGTTCAAGAAACAACCGATGGAGTCTGAAACGTACGCCGCGGAAGGTGGTAACGTTACAATTACCTGTAACCCAGAGGCAGCACCTCGACCGAAATTCGTTTGGAAACAAGATGGGAATGTCATCGGCTCGGGTGGCAGGAGGAGAATTTTGGAGAACGGCAATCTCATTATAAGTCCCGTTTCCAGGGGCGACGAGGGTACTTACAGCTGCACCGCTACGAACCAGTATGGAAACGACGAAAGTCGTGGAAGACTCATAGTTTTACGTAAGTTCTACCTCGCGACCTTTTCAAATGAGTTTTTTATTTACAATAATAATTCTCTGGACGCGATAAAATTTTCAGGCGGCCCAAGGTTCTACGAATCGATGCCTCCGCGCGTCATCACGGCGTACAACCAGAATCAAACCTTGCGATGCTACGCGGAGACCGAGGAAATGCTGGACATGGCATACATCTGGAATCACAACGGCATGCGTATCAAGGACGAAGGTTTCCTGAAGAATCCCAGGATCGTCATCAACGGCGGCGTGTTGGACATTATAAATGCGACTTTCGCCGAATCTGGCGAATACGAGTGTCTCGTCAAGAGCGCGGTTGGCAAGATATCGTCAAAAACGCTGGTAATCGTGGAGGGGCCTCCGGGACCGCCCGGTGGCGTGCAGGTGGTTAACATCTACAAGAACTCGGCCACTTTGCGCTGGACCGATGGTGCTTTCAACGGTAGACTCATTACCATGTACACCGTGAGCGCGAGGACGAACTGGAACTACACCTGGACCAAAATTGCCGAAAGTAAGTATAATTTTTTTTCCCCCACCAAATCGTTCATTCCACGATTTTATTCGAACCATGTTCCATTTCCAGACATCACCGCCGTCGAAATCGACAGATACAACGGCCGGAAAGAGGCTTACATCGAAAACGTCCTGAATCCATACACGACTTACGAATTTTCCCTTATGGCTTTCAACGACTTGGGTTACGGTTTGCCCTCGGCCCCTTCGCCTCAGTACAGCACACCCGCGGACAAACCCTATAAGGCGCCGTCGAACGTCGGGGGCGGGGGTGGAAAAATCGGAGATCTGACGATAACCTGGGACCCTCTGAAACCGTCCGAGCAGAACGGGCCGCAGATATTCTACAAAATATTCTACCGCCGGAAAGGACACGAGACGGAGTACCAGACGCTCGAGCTGAAACAGTTCGGCAATATTGGAAAGGCCATTATCCAGATCCAACAGAGATTTTTCTACACCGAGTACGAGGTGAAAGTGCAAGCGGCCAATGCGAATGGTTACGGGCCGATTTCGGAGGAGAAGACGATCTTCAGCGCGGAACACAAACCTCGCGTTCAGCCGCAGCACGTGGTGGCTTACAGTTTCAACAGTACCTGCTTGAACGTCACCTGGGACCCCATCGTGGAGACCAGGGACACCATCAGGGGGAAACTGATAGGTCACAGGATCAAGTACTGGCAAGAGGTGCACAAGGAGAGGGATGCCATGTACTATCTCTCGCGTTCCACTCGTCCCTGGTCTCTGGTGGTCGGCTTGCAACCCAATACCTACTATTACGTGACGGTGATGGCCTACAATTCGGCAGGGGAGGGCACCGAGAGTTCAAAGTTCCTGCAGAGGACTTATCGCAAAGCTCCGCAGAAACCACCGGCTTCGGTTCACGTCTACGGCGTGAATCCATCGACGGTGCACGTGGCCTGGCGCTACACCCAGCCGGGTCCCGACGAGGAGAGCATCATCGGCTACAAGATACGCGTCTGGGAGATCGATCAGGATATGAGCACGGCGAACGACACGATCGTGCTCAGAGACGAGGGACTCACGTCCCTGTCGGCGTACGTGTCGAATCTCACCCCGGGGAAGGTGTATCACCTCCGAGTGCTGGCCTATAGTAACGGCGGGGACGGTCGAATGTCCAGTCCAGCGCACACCTTCCAAATGGGAGACGTCGCTGCTTTCAGGAGCAGCGCCGGTAAGAAGATGCTGGACGCCGGTCTAGGTATATCCTTGTTATTACTTTTCCGAATCTTCTGGTCCTACGACTAGGTCCCGACGTGGTTGCAGAAACCGCGGATTTCAGTGACAATATTAGAAAATGGCGTTTCCTAAGAGAAAAAGCCTTATGTCGCGTCACCAAGTGACGTTATAGCAGCCGGAGAATGTTTAGTAACTGAGCAGAGGTACAAAAGAGAGAAACTCAGCAGAAAATGCCGAAGTAGTAATTCGAGAGCCGAGTGTTGTTTGAAAAGTTCGATATGATTCAAATCGTGAATGAATTTTCTTAACACTATTTCTAACAAGGGAGGATTTTCATTTAGAATGACTTTCGGGGTTTAATTTAATGATTTTTTGAAATTCACAAACGGGAAAAGATCAATAGAGCTATTATGCATCTAAAAAATTTAGTATTAAATTAGAAAATCTATTTTAACCCTTGGAGGTCACACGGGGTCGCAATGACCCCAACCATGTTTAAACTATTGCCGCGTTGCGAGTATCGTTCCGCACGACTCATAAAAATTCAGGATGTTAGTTTGACCCTTTTAGAATGAGAAAATCATGGCAAAAAATTTTTATAAAATTTTCAAAATTTCGAAAAAAAATCAGCAAGCAAGCAATGCGTAAGAAAACCAAACATTTTTGCGCTTGGGGTCATTTTGACCCCTCGTGATCTCTAAGGGTTAATTATAACACTATATTTTTGGTTGTGGACTATTGAATACGTATCAGCGTGGTAGAAATAGTGTCAAAGCTGTTAATTTTTGTTTGTCTCCCTGGAAACCGCGTAGATGGAAAAAATTCTAGTTTCTCGAGGTTTCTTCCAAAAGGCCTTGTTAGGTATTAAAGCAACACTCTGATCAGTTACGTGAAATCAGTATCATCGGAGGGATTTGAGATCGACCTAAGTGTTCTTACCGAAATATTGTTGTAGCTAATGTAGATACGTTATTGTAAACATAATCGATAGTCTCGATCAATATCTTCTTTCTTCTTACGCACGGCAGTCTCAGGGCAGATGCACTTATAGGGTATAGAAATTACGGTAAATTTAGAGAACGTGCTTCTACCAGGTACATGAGTGGCCTTTAAAAAGAAAGAAAATACTACACCTGGTATTAAATTCACTGAGACAATGGTCAATATGTATTACATAAAAAATCGCCACTTGGATTTGTCTCGAACTAAAGCATTTTACTGATCAACTAGTACTTGAAAAATTACAAATCATTAATAATAATGTTTGCTCGTTGTTTCAACTAACAAAGAAATATTGATAGAGTTTCCTAAAAGAGAAGATGCAACGCTCGATGGAACTGTAACGGTGAAAAAATAATGAGATTATATTTTTTATTTATTCGTTTCGAGGAACAGGGGTTTCATTAAATAGAAAAAGTATTCGAAAAGAATTTGCATCGTTGCAGCTACATTCTTGCGTTGTCATTTATTGTGCGTTGATGTATAAAACGCAAAGAAGGTTACGGCAATTCGCATATTTTACGTACTTGTAGTGTAAGAATTGTACAAATTGATCAACCGCGGATTGCAAATGTTTAATTAATCACATTGCACTTCATTTTACAGAATTTAAATAACAGCGGATGGATCAACATGAGTAAATTGTAAATGTATTAACGTAAAGTACTCAAACTTAGCATAAGAAAAGAAATACGTTAAGAAAGAGCAACTTACTAGCAGCTTACTAGCAACATACTAACATCCATATCCTTCGGTAAACTTTTTCTTTTTTTATTTTTCTTTGACGATTATTCCAAGAATAATTCCATGCTACAGAGCATACGTTTCCGTCCATAGATATCCAGATAAGGTAAATGCCATTTACTTTATTTTATTTTCAAGTGTATCGTCATTAACAATTAATTATAATTTCCCAGCTTGTAGGGAAAAATTGCTTAAAGTTGGAATTCCAATTTTAACACAAACCTGGAATTTTGCCTTTAACGATTCCTAAGTGTGCTAACGAGAGATTAATTATTTTTGTATACATGCTCCCCTAAATGGATAAATAGTTAATGGCTCTTCTGGCAGCTTAAAAATCTAGAGAGTATCGGAAAAGTGATAATCAAAAGCTACGTAGAATCTCAAAAAGGTATTACAGAAAAAAAACATTTATCATCTGGATATTTACTATATATAGATATTGTATAGACATTTTTAACAATTTACAAGCATTAAGAAACTTTTTATATATAAACGTTTTGAATAATTCATTTAGGCGTTTTTACAGCTATTTACGACGATTCATTATGTCAAGAGTATTCAAAGGGATACGTTTTTGTTTGAATCACGTGTAAAAACGAAAACGAGTAATAATACGAAATAAATTTTTTACGATAATTATTGATCAGTTGTCATTTATTTTTTTTTTCAGGATTTAAGAATTCCAGCGAAGCACCTTTCCAAGACAATACCTGTCGTTTCCTGTTACAATTGTCCCTTGACGCTTATATCACACTCCTGTAACCCTGAAGTAAGATAAGAGACCAATCCTTGGCCGGTTATCAGGTATTTCCAATTTTTTCCTAATCATTTTTACATTCAATTTTCTCCTTTGTTTATTTTCAATAAGAATTTTTGCAATTCGCAGCATTTCTCAGAGTCGAGAATTCGATCACTGTCTATCTTAAATTTCGGAAAAATTGATTTTTTAAATCAACTTTTTTTATGTAACAAATCAAGTGCAGTTGTTTCCCCTCGAATATTTTGATAATTCAATTGAAACAAGGTCCATTTCCAAATGTGTCGCATACAGGGATATGAATAATTCGTCTCTTAACTTTTTATTTCCTTTTATTTCATTACGTTAACAGGGTTACATACTCAGGAATCCTAATAATAAACGATCATCTACAATTTAAACATATCATAGAGTTTTTTTCTGTTCGAAATACAAAAAGAGAGTTAATAGCAAAGGAAGAATACTGAAAAATATCGAAATAATTAAATAATAAATACAAAGATAATGTTGAAAAAGAGAATTTACGTCCTACGTACACTCTTTATATAAATACATTATTTATATATATTTTTCCTTTTTTTTTTTGAACGCTACATAGTCGTCTTCTGGCGTTTCCCTTTTTTTCTTCTTCGTTGTACATATTTTTTAAAGTTAAATCGAACATTTAATATAGAAACAATATATAGATATTATTATTTGACAACATTATACAATTCGATATGTCTTTAAACTATTCGATAGTTTTACAATTTTCACGAAACCCTTACAATTCATATTTTCCTTTTTCTTTCAGACAAAATGTCATTGAATTTATTCCGATTTTTGTCACCGCATTTTTCCACGGTAATCTTACCAAGAGGCACCCAACAAAAAAATTTTTGTCTATTATTAGGCTCTAATTAATTTCCAGAAAATTTCATTAAATTAACCAGATTTACTTCCCAAATGATCAATCAAAAAATGAATTGGAATTCTAAAGTGAAAAACACTTCCAGCAAAATCAAATATTTTAGATTTGAGTCCTGACAAAATATTGGCATACTTTCAATGAAATATTTTCCAAAGAGTAATTGGCAACAATGTGAAACAGATAAACGTGTGTGTGTGTATACGACATCGACTTTTCTTTTAATATACTTTTATTGATTCTTCAATTATATATATTTCTATAATGTTTCTAACAATATGACAAGTTAATTATTGTCTCTTTCGTTATAGATTCTTTGGTTTTCATACAAGAACTCTTACAATCTGTATCATAGGCGTCCGTAAATAATCGTCTCTATCTGTTAATTTAATCTCTTAGAATGTGCAATACGCAATTTCATTTGTTCATTCTTTATTTTAAAGGAAGACTATTCGTGAGTTTTTTGGACGACAAAAATTTTCTCCTTCACAATTGTTCAATCGCTAGATTATTCCACTTCCGGTTCTCTTCGATAGGAATATTTTCTTATGAAAATACACGTAGTCTGTTAGAACTGCAGGAAATGCATTGACCCTCTTTTCTTATTTTTTGGCAGACAATGAGTCAGAAATTGGAGTGATTGGACGTGTCGCTTATTAGAACCGTAACCCACAATCCCCGTAGCCCTTTTCTTGTACTTTTCGCAGCGATTCGTTGCACAAGTGCATCCGGACTTGATCTTTTTTTTTTCTGTACCATCTTCTTACACGGTGAACGTCCATGGAATATCACTATTTTCGTTCGATCTACTCCTAATAAATAAACGATCATTCAACATGATAAAATGACTAATTTTTGGCTAAACGATTGCGTTTCCTTGTTTCGTTAAAATTCATTTTCTTGGCATCAATGACGCGGTTGACTAAAAATTGAACACCTTCAGACCTAGGATACGCTAGTCTCCTAAGGCTACTAAGTATTTTGTGTAAATGAGCGCACAACAACGATAACCGGCGATTCCTTATTCTTTTTTTTCTCCATCGAAATTAGAATGATAATAATTTAATAGCATTAATTCCTTTTTACTCTATCATTTTGAAATCGATATGATGTACTGATAATAATTGATATGACTGGACCTTGGCCCTTTTACCAAAAAAAAAACATATTTTGGTTTATTGGCCTTCCTTCCTTTCTCCGCTCTGCTGGGGTCCCCTTTACCCCGAACAGCAGCAGTTTAATATTCTAACCCATGAAAGCGTCGACTTTGCTTTTGTCGTTAATGTTGTTGTTGTTGTTGTTAATATTGTTCTTCTTCTTCCCAAACAAAAAGATTCATAGATATTACAGTGGCATTAGCTCCACCTCGGGTTGGCCCATTTTCGTCCTTAGGCTCGTCACGTCGTCCTCTATTCGAATCAGCAGTTTGAATTTCTGGGGGAAAAAAAAAGGTTTTAAAGACACTCTTTCGAGGGTATGGCAATTTTGTATCTTATAACAAATTATAAAATTGATTGAGAGACTGAGTCCATGATTAGTTCTAGTCTTACAGATTTCTTGAATTAATTTTACAAAATTATAATTTTATAATTCTGTAATTTTATTGAAAACAAATACTTTTATAAAGAATCTTTTTAAAAATATAATAATTGAATAGAGAATATGAATATTTAATTAAATATGGGTTCTTTTAATAATTTCAAAATTCTTTCTCTAGAAAATTGATTTTCTTTTTTGGACGATAGGGAACAAATAATTGAGTAAAAAATCGAAATATTTTATAATTACAGTGTTATTATCCCCAGGTGTAGTCATCCAAGCGTAAATCATGTACCCCGGTATGCAGAGCATGGAAGACAACGCGGTGAACCATCCCAAGACGTGAGACCACCACGGATACTCGTAGTCCAAGTATTTAATCGGTGTCCATTGAACCAAATTGAAGAAAAACACCCCCTGTAAGCCGGGAAACATCGCATATAAATTTCTCCAAGAAATTCTCGACGTCGATTGAATCTCGTACGAGGTTTTTCGAAAAGACGTGGCAAATTCTTTCATCGTGGGAACAATTCACTTACGACGCAAATCAGTGGCGTTGTTATGACCCAGCAGAACTTCCACCACATCAAGGGATAGTACCCGATCATGTCTCGAAGAGCATCGTAAAACCGGTTGACGCCGAAGGCCCAGCTTATGGAGATGCACTCGAAGAAGATGAGGAAAAGGAGGCAGAACCCGGAGACCGCGTAGGAATCGAGAATTTGGAAGACGTACATCCCACCCTGGGAAATACAGGACAGACCCACGAGGTACGAAATCGCGCAAACTATGGCTATGAAAATCTCTTTGCGTCGTCGAAGAAGCTGAGGCCATTCGTCCACCTGAAAATGAGACGAGGAAACCCGTCGAGGGGAGTTAAAAAATTGGTCCTGAAAATATTGCAATTTCTTTGTTTTTTTAAACCGGCGGGCTCACCATGGCCGTGATGAAACCCTCCATCGTGCAAAATTGCGAGTCCAGACCGATGAGCAGCAACATGAAGAAGAACAAACAGGACCAAAGGGGCGCTCCCGGCAATTGGAGCACCGCCGAAGGATACGCGAGGAAGGCCAGACCCGGACCCGATGCGGCCACTTCGGCCACTGGCTTTTGCTGTTCGTGAGCCATGTATCCGACCACCGAGAAGATGACGAACCCGGCGAACATGCTGGTGGACGAGTTCACCGAACAAACGATCAACGCGTCCTTGTAAACGTTATTCGTGAACTTGTTGTAGCTGCCCAGGGCCACCAGGGTGCCCAGGCCGAGCCCGTAAGAGAAGAAGATCTGTGTCACTGCGTCGATCCATACCTTTTGCGACAAATGGAGGAATGACGTCACGAATGAATGCGAATAACCGAGATATTCGGAGAATTCGGGTTGAAACGTACCTCGGATTCGCGCAACTTGGAGAGATTCGGGCTGATGTAAAAGCGAATCCCTTCCATGGCCCCGGGTAGAGTGATGCCTCGAATCAGAAGGATCGTCAGAAGAACGTACGGGAACAGGGACGTGAAGTAAACGACTTTGCCCGTCCATTTGACGCCTTTCCAGATGCAAAAGTAGCAGAGGATCCAAACCAGCAAGAGAGTTCCAGCCAATTCCCATCGAATGGTACCGACGTGTTCCACGCCATCGGATATTTGAAGAGCCCTTCGTCTGAAATCAGGAGGCGAAGACGTAGAAAAATTGTAATAAATGGTAAGATCGTACTCAAAATAATGAAAATATTATTTATCAATAATATTTGTATTTATACGCTAGGCAAGTATCACTCCGAGTCGATTGGTGCGCCGCCCTGTGGCATTCACGCGCAATTTTAGGCGGGCAGCAGAATGCGCGCGTGCTGCGACCTGTCGAGCGATTATACAACGAAATTCAAATAAAATGGCTCACGTAATATTCAGTAGATTTCAGCATTTTTCGTCCCAAAAGTATCTCAAAAGGTGCAAAATTAGTGAAAAGTTTTTGCGTGAGCGATGTGAAAGAAATAATCGATGACAATCATCGAAAAATTAGTGATTCGATTGGGAAAAGTATAAAAATGTACGCCATTACTTTTTCTCTCAACACTATTACACCCCACGACACAACAATTGCGATTTGATGACATTTTTTCATTATTTAAAGAATTTTCAGTAAGAACTGTTGACATTTCGACACTAGTTGACACGTGGCATGGAAGTCATTTCTCACCCTAGAGTTGTCATTTTCCGTCAACTGGCGGCGCCACAAGAGGTACTTGCCTAGCGTAGGGGAATTGCGCCCAAAACGGCATATCTGGGCAAAATGGCATATTGGGTTTTTGCTAGTTGAGTTTTGGCAATTTTTGCTAGGGTAGCAAAACCCTAGCAAAACCATCAATATGCCGTTTTGCCCAGATATGCCATTTTAGGCGCAATTTCCCTAAATTAACTAAAATCGTGCCGATAATAATTTTACAAACTATAAATAAGGTGAAATATTATTAGAGAAAATTGCACAAATTAAACTAATTATTTCTAACTGTTTGTTGTAAGAAAGAAATGTACTAACTCCCAAAATTCTTTCACAGGATCCGTGAGGTCCGTCACGGAGACGTTGATCTGATTCAACGAGCACATTTTAATCACGGAACGATCCGATGTGATTTGTTCCCAACATTCCAAGGAGCCCCGGTCGTAAGGATTCACGCAGTTTCTCGTGTTCCACCAGTTGTTGCAGGTACCCCATGGCAATTCTGAAACCGATTGCACTTTTATGAACACCGATACTATAATTTTCCAGCTTTACCGTTGCTGTAAGGATACATAAAATGCTCCCGGCTGTAAAGGCTAGAAATTGCAAGACATCAATAGCAGGTCTCCTTATAAACGATCCTTCGATGACTATGAAAAGTCCGGGATATTGAAACCCGGCACGAATGAGCTAACTGGGGTAGAAATAATGTTTCCCCGCTACAGTATCGTAGGATATCCATTAATTACGAAATTCAACATTTTTCTTCCATCCTTTATATCTTTTACTTTTCAATCTCTGATTATTGTTTGCGAAGGAACTCAATGTAGGTTTTAAGAATTAACTGAGTTTAATTTTAAACGCTATTTTCCAATATTTGCAAATTGGGAAATTCAATGTTTTTCTTCTTCATATTTTTTTGCGACTAATAATCAAAATCAGTGGAGGGAATTTTCGTTTTTTTTTTTCTAGAAATATTTATTTTTCTTGATATATGCAGTTTGCAAGACAATTTTTTAGCATCGGGAAATTTTAATCGTTATTTTCCAAAATATGCAAATTCGGAAATTCAATTTTTTTCTTCTTTATATTTTTTTATTTAGCTAATAATCAAAATCAGTGGAGGGAATTTTCGCTTTTTTTTCTAGAACTAATAATTTTTCTTAATAGTTGCAGCTTCCAAGAAAATCTTCTTGCAGCCGGAAATTTTTCTCATTAACTTCTAAAATTTTCAAATTTCAGTATTAGTTTTTTCGCATCTGTATTAAATTCGTAGAAAGAGTAATGAGAAAAAGATATCATCGGAAAGATACACGTAATTCATCAAAGTGATATCGACTAAAAAACATAAAAGGAATAAGTCGATAAAGGAGAATTTTAATTGAAAATGCAGCGACAATGAAAGGTCGACGAAATGTGTCAAAAGAAAGATTTCTATGGCAAAAGGAAGAATGCCGTTTTATTACTATTTTGCCGTAGAATATCTCCATGTATTGTATTCGAGTTTCGGCTGTACAGGCATCACGTACACGTACATTCGCACCCTTTTGTTATCTATGAAGTGTTCCACAGCTTTATATTCAGTACTTGCAAGGAAAACTTCACAATCTGAATACTTCGTCTCTTCTGGAGCGCGTATTATTCCAAGATACCGTGTTTTTTTTTCTCATATTTGCTGTTGCAATTCCCTAGCTGCATTTACGCTCCCTTTATTATTCGCTTTGTTTTTTTTTTTTTGCAGAAAGGTACCAACCGCTACGCATCGACATGAAGAAGTAAAAAATGGCCCACGCCAGGATCACGATGTAATAAACGTTCATCCAGCAGGACATCACGGCCGCGGCGTATCCGATTCCCTTGAACAACGGTGCGATTTTGAAAACACCCAATCCGCCGATGGTGAGCATTTGACCCAGTGCCAGTTCCATGAAGAACATGGGAATCCCGGCTAGGATTAATGTCAGGAAGTATGGGATGAGAAAGGCACCGCCTCCATTTTTGTAACACAGGTATGGAAATCTCCAGACGTTGCCCAGTCCAATTGCAAGACCCACCTGGAAGTGCAAAAAATATAATAATAATATTTATAATTGGTTTAGGAACAGAAATTACGGAAATAAAAAATTTCGAAATAGAAATTTCGAAAATGGAATTTTCATTTATTACTATAAAATAATTAATAATTACTATAAAATAAGTTTAATTACTATAAATTTTGACGAAAAATGTGGGACCACAGATTCCGCATGGTAAAAATGACTATACCAGCGAGACGTACCACGCTAAGAATAAAATCTAGTTTCGTGCTCCATGACCCTCTGTCTGGAAGCGGTTTACTTTTGGCCGTGGTGGAGGATGTTAAGTTTAAGGATGCTTTTCTGTCGTCCGTGTTTTCTGCATCGGCCACCTCGGGGTCCCTCGATTTTTCCGTCATTTTCAGTCAAATTCAATCACTTGCGGATACTTTCCGCTTCCTCGAATTCACGTCCCTCCTTGGCCCCTCGTTTCCAAGAACCTTTTGCGAAGTCCCTCGAAGCTGGAAACTCTTATTTAGACATAACACCGCGGCAAACGATCCATCACCTTTTTAGACAGCACTGTAAAACATACGTATCGCAATGACATTCTCATTTCAAGTATCGGGAAAAGGATAAAATGACAATGGATTTCAGGTTTTACGTATATTCTATTCAAAGGGGTACGTTGTTAGAAAATTACATAGAAAAAATGTCGTTACACTGTATCTTACCACATTTCAAAGTATGTAATTCTATCTATTGCCATAGTTGAACGCATCAACCATATATTTCTAGTAATTTTAATTACATTTATTAATATTATTATTATTATTTCAACTACTTTCATGATTAAGTCAACTAGAAATTAATTAATTAATGCCTTTATTTTTTTCGGTGTATCAAAATTTCACTGGATTGTTGTTTTATCAATATTGAATGCGTTAAAAAAAAATCTATATATTGTCTCTAAATTTACACAATAATATATAATCAATCATCAATCAATTAATTTTGGTTGGAAACTTATCCGAATTGACGTTGCATTAATTTTGGGTGCATGAGAAATTATCTATTATATAACTTTGATAAATTTACATAAAGTTGATAATTAATTATTAATCAATCACGAATAAATTATTTTTCTTTTAAAATACCCAAAATTATTATTTTGAGAGCTATTTCTATATCATCAATAAATCTACATAAAAATAAATAATTGAAAATTGATAAATTATCCACGAATTAAAACCGAATTAAAATTAGACGTGATCGAGGCTGTACGAAAATTCGATAGATTTCAAAAAATCTACTTCCCCAAAAATTTCACTAAAAAAATGAATAAATTGAGAAAGAGAAATAAATAATGAAAAAATTCGGATTCCTTCCAGTCAATCAATCGATCAATCTTCAAAAGCGACTTTTTCCCATCATCGATTCGGGTACTCGACTGCACTGGAAAAAAGTTGCATGCGTTTCAACCGGATGTATTTTACTCGCGAAAATCTGCGGAAACCGTTTAGCCGGATGAACGAACTCGAATGGCGACTTATTCGAAAAGTAGCTTGCCCGGAACTTGAAGGTAAATTATAGGCGAGGTTCGAAATGGAAGCTCGTACCATAGAATTCGCGGACTTGTCTCAATTAGAGCGTTACGCCGTAACTGCTTTGTGTCCCAATCATCTCGAGCGATTAAGTCCTAAGACGTTTGTCACTCGGGTCAGGAGCTCACGGGCTGACCTGGAGACGCGATTAGAATTTTACGCACCCAAGGCTCATCGAGCGGATGCTTTATTTTTCGAAATCAGACATTTCCCATAAATATACATGTTCCCTTTTTTATTTTATTTTATTTTTTTTTTTTCACAGAGACGAGTATCGGATTCGGGCGCTTGAAATTGAAAGGTGAATCGAGGCGAATGGAGAAAACTGTAAACGACTGCATTGGTATCGATAGGTGGAGAGGAACCGGTGAATAAACAGGCGTCGTTTTCACAATTCAACGTGGACTTTGCTTTGAAAAACCCATGGTGGTGGCTCAGTTTCTGGATTCAACGATAAAAGGACAAAATTCGCTCGGGTAACAGGTAACACCTTCGTTTTTGCAAAAGGATGAGGGTCCATAAGGCGGATTTTTGGCCTTAAGGGAGCACAGAATCCCGACATCTGCATTTTTATATATATGACCGGCTTTGATGTCTTACACGAGATTCCATACATAAAAAAAAATTTGTGCGTGATATTAAAAAGTGTGTCGTATTCAAAAATGCGGTTGAATATGCAAAAAAAGGTACTTTTTTTGGAAAATAATAGAAAGACTCAGGTTTGGTCTTGTTAAAAGGGAAAGATATCGCTTAAATCTCAAAGTACGAAACACACAAATTATTAAAAACATTATTATCAGATAAACCCAACATATTCTAATTTTTAACAATTTTTAGGACCAAAATCCCGCCTTATATACCCGCATCCTTTGAGGACCAGCCGCTACTTGCTCGGGTCCTTAAAAATTGCTCATGTACCGAAAATAGTGAAGGTTTCAAGTAGAAAATTGAATTTCTTTTCCAACTGGAAATTTTGATTCTGAATTTTTGTTTTTTAGAAACTATTACCGGGCAGATTATTTTTCGGTGCTCAAAGTGCAATTAACACACATAGACACTCGGCTATGTAAAATTAGCAATAATTCTCCGTCAGGAGTTTGCGAGTGTCAGCAGCAGCAGGACGTCCCGGAAATAAATTTGATTCAATCACTGTCACACGCACTCGACTGCTACTTGTTGTTCCGGTTGTGGAGTTGCGGACAACAAGTGTGCGTATGAAGTAACAAAATTGCGGGTACTTGAGTCCCAGAATTGGGTCTTCGCTGGAGTCAACGAATATCCAGTTTTCCGAAAAAAATTGAATTTACGTCGATTTACTTTATTGTTGGTATCTACGGTACTAATATTTTCCCAAAATTTTTTTCATCGAATTTCAATTTTCTTAGTCTTCAATTAATACCAATTCAGTTTTGAATCACCATTTTCATGAATGTTTTGAAAAAAATGGGATTGTAATTCTTTCATTTTTGTAAAAAATTCATGCCGCTAAGATTTTTCTTTTTCTTTCAAAAATTCCCTGATTTCGATTTTCTACAAATCGATATTTTCTTTAAAATGTCTCATGATTTTTTTTTTGCTACGAGCACAGAGACGCTTAATTTTTGTAAAGTTAAAAATTAAGTAATTCCCAAAAGACGCAATATTTATTTTCTATAAATTGATTTTTTTTTTTAAATTGCCCATAATTTTTTTTTCCAGGAATGAGGAGACTTGATTTTCGTAAAAATCGGATTAAGGCCGTTCCCAAAAAACGCAATATTTCGTCAGCTGGGAATTGATGAATAAAAAAAAGTAAGTGCATCATAAAACTACACTCATTTCTCCCGAAAGGCGAAATTCAATTTTTTTTTTCACCGGAAGACCAGAGAGGAAATGTCTTCGTTCGGTAGGTTCAGGAGATTGGATTTCGGGTTTACCTAAAATCGGAACTCACGATCTGAAAATGGGGGATAGGGAGATAAAAGGGAACGTACGAAGGAAGAAAACTTGGAGCCGTTCCCGAAGGAAGGAGTTCTTTACTTTAATCGGGGTGTTCCAACACCATGAGCGTTAAATGTGCATGTCCGGCAGGGGGTTCATGTAATAAATATCATGTTTGCCCCCTCCCGCAACCTCCTTCCATCTATTGGCTCCCTCTTCCTCTTCCACGCTCATAAAAAACAGCTATATTCTAATTAGTCGAGGATGTAGTGTCCCGCGTATTCGCAAATCACTAATAGGGGCTCCGCTAATCTCGTTTCAATCTCGCTGAATCCGAAAATTTCTGTCCCGAACCCCCCCCCCCCCCCCCCCCCCCCCGAAGCTCTCTCGCAAATTATCCTGCAAAATTTCTTCCACGTTTCTTCCACGGCTTTTCCTTTTTGGGTGCCCGAGTGTGCCAATAAATGACCATAAAAAAAAATGTATAGAGATTTTTTATACGAACCTTTGGTGGAAACTAGCTAAGATGCTCCTTGTTTTGATTTACAGAGACACAAACCACTTGTTGAAGGTGCAAAGTTCCACCGAGAGGTACATTCGACCTGGAGCGCGACTGGAGCTGAAGGGAACGAACCGAAGGGACGAGAGGAGGCCGAAGAAAAGCGTTCCTCTGGCACGAAGTGGAAAATCACAGGAAAAGACACCACGCACTGAGTTCTCGCCGCTCTTCTTCGGATTTCTGGGAAGAAAAGGTGACTTAAAACTATGGCTCTGGGGTGGACCCGTGAACTCGAACTCCAACTCCGTTTGGGGAAAGACCGAAAAAAGAAAACGTGCGAGCCGCTGTTGAGCCCGCGAAGAACTGAATTCCGGAGGATGCCCTGGACCTTCTGTCGCGGCTGATCGTTCGGGAAAAAAGGGGATCCCTCTTGTCTCTCCTCGCCACCCCCACTTGGAGAATAGGTTTCACCCTTACTTCCAGTTCCACCATACACCATATGTGTACGTAGGTAGGTAGGTACGCGTATTCTACATATCATCGTTCACTGTGCGATAAACAAAGAGAGACGGACACACAGGGCAGAGGGAAATAGTAAAAATCATTGCACACAGATAGGTGGGGGCCCCAAGATCACAACAGTATATCATCATCAAGCTGACATCGCTCTGCGAAGCCCAATCTCTCTAAACTTCGCTCGGTTCACTATACTCGCCTTCGCAGACGCATTTCCGCAGTCTCGTATGCGGCACCACGTGCTTTTAACTGCCCATTATCAACCGAATTAGAAGTCGATCCTGTCCTGTCCTGTCCTGTTCTGTCCTGTCCCGGCCTCCATTCCACAATTGATGGAACTTAAGGGCTTCGCAATTTGCGTTCCGGTTCGCGGATGCTGCGTAAAATGCTGCCCCGAGTTTAGATGAAGATATCGCAATTTCATTTTTTATTATTTTCTTTAGACGCAAATTTTCGAGAATTGAGACTCCGTCGTTTGACATGAGCTAAAGCGGGAGGATAATTGGAGGTAGATTTTCTAGGGCCCCCAATGAAGTAGTAGAAATCTGGGATAAGGATGAATTCAATTTTTTATGGTGTCGATTAATTTTTTCTTCGTCGATTTTTCTTTCTTACTTTGTTTGCAATCTTTCGTAATTTTTGGAAAGATTTTTAATATGGCATCAATGGGAAAAATTTTAATTTTATTTTGGCGAACTGTTTTGGAAATTCTTTCTTATTTTCTATTTCCTCCTTTGTGTATACTTTTCCCTCTTTTTTAAAATATTTTTGTCTTGGAATTTTTCAAAAATAGCTCCAATTATAATGTGTAATTTTAATTAAAGTAGAGATTTGACATTTTAGATTAATAATTTTTATGAAAAACAATTTAATCAATTTTCAATTTAGATATTACAAATCCGTGAACAAATTTACTTTTTTTGCAATCAACTTCTAGTGAAAAAAAAACAATTGAAAAACTTGCAACATTCTCCTCGCTTTCAATTCCCCCATTTCCTGCAAACTGTTCTTCCGAATTCCCGAAGAAATTCCAATTTTTCTCCGATAGTTTTTCAATCTACTACCCCTGATAGACTTTCTCCATACTTTCAGTGCAATTCGGAGCTCTGCTTTTGAAGGACCCTTTTCCAGGAGGCTTCGATGATTGATTTCTTCTACTCGAACTGCAGAAAGGCCACCGGTGGCACAGCAGAAATTCCAAATCATCCCTCTGCTTATCTTCGACCTCCCGAAGAAGGACACGAGTCCCTCTTCCTCCTAGTGAACCAGTTTCCAGTGTTTCCAAGGACTCGATACCCACCATGACGAACTGGAAAGGCTTCCAGTTCATCATGACGCTGTTTCGCGCAGTTTCTCCAACGCAGTAGGACTCTTTATCGTTATCCCAGATAGATTTCACGCTGAAATCGGCACACGAGATCAAAAGGGACAAAGTTCCCCTTTTATTCTCCTCTTAGTAAGCAACCACCCTACTGCAAAGTCACCCTTGGATTCAGCAGTATTCTACATCTGCCGCACCAGCGGTGGCACCCAAAATACTGACTCTGAGTCGGCAAGAATCCGGCACAGAGTGCTTACGCTGTTATTGGAGGAATTAAAATATAAAACGAGTCCCATCCCAAGCAGAAAATTAAGAAAATTGGTCGAATTTATCTAATGGACGTCCAATTTCATCGGTTTCTTGATAAACTCGTTTCAAAAATTTTTGGAACTATAAAATTTGATTTTAATAATCTTAGCGAATTATTTTCTAGGATTTTTTATTTTTTTTTTAATTACAGAAAAAATTTGTCGAAAAAATTTCTTCTGTAAAAAAAGAAAGAAATTCTATGCGACGTCTCATTAAATTGCGTCACTTTTTTGTGAATTGAAGACGAGGGGAATGTTGCAAGCTTCAGAATTATTTTTTTCACTAGAAAGGGAAGTTGATTGGCAAAAAAGTAAATTTGTTCAAGGATTTTTAATATCCCCATTGAAAATTGATTAAATTGTTTTTCATCAAAATTATTAATCTCAAATGTCAAGTTTCTACTTTAATTTAAATTACAGATTATAATTGGAGCTATTCTTGAAAAATTCCAAGACAAAAATATTTTTAAAAAGAGGGAAAAATATACACAAAGGAGGAAATAGAAAATGAAAACTTTCCAAAATAGTTCTCCAAAATAAAAACAAAAATTTTCCTATTCAAGCCATATTCAAAATCTTTCCAAAAATTACCAAAGATTGGAAGATTTTTGGAAAATCGATGGACCCCCCATTTTTTTTTTGTTGTTTTCATTTCCTTTACCCGAAACGATACAGCAGGTGGTTCCTAAGTATTTTCCTCGTGAATTCCAGCGTATGAGGTTGGTCCATGGGGTTGGTTTCGCCCACCCCTCGAAGGGATTGAGGAGATTTACTTACGTTCTTTACGGTGGGTTGTAAGTGACAAGGGAAGAAGGGTAGATTCTTTACTTCTTCAAGGGGAGAAAATTGTATATTGGGGTGGAGCGCGGGAATTGCCTAAGAAAACGAACCAGGAGGGTAGATAACTATTTATTATTTTTTGCACCCTTAAACGTGATAAAATCGATTTCTTAATCACTTTCAGACTTGTTCCGGAACTCCTCTTATGCTGCTTGAGATACATCTTGTCGTCGTTAATCACACTTTTTTTTTTAAATGGTCTATTAAATTTTGCCAAGAATTATTGCGATTTGGGGTAGCAAAAGTTATCGCTATTCCTTATCAAGACTGATAACTCGTACTTTTCTAGATTTGGTTTGGCTTCAAAAAATCGCAATATTGGACAAATCTTGTAAAATAATTGAATCTCCAATATTTTATTCTTTCTTTCATTTTTTTATTCGACCATATATTTGTTACAATATTGAAAAAGCTTATAAAATAATATAATATAATAGAATTTATAATAAAATAATATAATATATAGAAATATTCGAATTTCGTCGAATCCGGGAAAAAATAAAAAATTGAATATTTCTTTTACTCGATAAAAAATATTTATTTGTCACAATATTCGAAAAATCTTAAATTCTACCTGAAATTACATAATTAAATAAATTATCCGAATCAAGAAAAATTCGAGTAAGCCTCCCATTCAATTTTTAAATATAATAAAATAATATAATATATAGTAATCTTCGAATTTCGTCGAATCCGAGAAAAAATAAATAATCGAATATTTCTTTTATTCAATTAAAAAAATTTATTTGTTACAATATTCGAAAAATCTTAGATTTTACCTGAAATTACATAATTAAATAAATTATCAGAATCCAAAAAAAATTTGACTAAGTCTCCCATTCAATTTTAAAATATATCAAACACAAAAACAATTTTTAAAATATTGTTTTTAATCCTCGAGCGACCTGGTAAAATATAGAAACATATGTTTGACGTCAAGAATTCCATTTTTCGATGAATTTTAGGGAAAGTAAAGTCTTTTTTTATTGAAACAGAGTGATTTGTCCGTTTTTTGAAGCATTTATATTTGAAAATTATTTCATGAAAAGATATTTTGCATCAAACGTGCTTTGGGGTCCGGTTGGACGCCACCTGGTCGCTGTAGGGTTGAATATATATTTCCCATAAATTTGAATATGACAAAATAATAACGCAAAATCGAATAAGAAATGTTTTTTTTCTAATCCAAGGAAATTCTTTGTTTCTTCCAGCTTCCAGTGACGGGAAAGATCCGAAGAAAGGAGGCTGTGGATTTCGAAGCCGATTCTTGGCGTGAGCAAGGAACGTTTGACTTTTTCGAATTTAGTTTTGATGATACAAAATGGCGATAAAGTAGGTGAGCAAGACTAGGAAGCTGATATATCCGGAGGGTTCACGTGACACCGATCTGTCCCCGCATCCGCTTTAGGTAGAGTCGTGTCCAATGTGTATGTTACAGGGGCTGAGCTTAGTATGCTCGGTATGCCCATGAACATAAAGCTTTGTGATGACATTAAATGCAAAAGCTTTAGACTTGACATGCATTTTCACATTCTTCTCTCACGTTCCGTTGCGAAGGAAAATATCATATGTTCCCTGAAATCCCAGGAAACTCGTTATTCGTTAAAAAAAAATTTATCAAATTTTATGCTTTTCGCCCAATAATAATATCGATGAATTTGCAGGATTTCCTTCCCTGGCATTTTTTTTCCGAAGAGTTCGAAGATTCAGGAACCGGGACTGAATTTTTTCAGGAGGATTCACCGGAAATGAGGATCAACGGGAAAATCTTTGGGTTCCGTAGCAGAAACTTGAGGTGAAATTTGAGGGAATTGATACTGTTGAGGTCCCATAGAAAAAATGGGAGCTTCATTGAAAAATTTTGAATGTGGAAAAATATCGACAGCTCCCCATGGAGTGTTCAATGATTTTTCGGTATTCAATAATTTTTTGCAATTTTTCTATGCAACCCATGTGAAGATTATGGTGAAATTCTGGAATTTTCGAATTTTTTTTGCAAAAAGTATGAAAATTCATTGAATCTAATGGCAGTTGATGAAATAATTGTTTTGGTTTTAAAGACTCCTGTAAAAAAAAAAGAATTAAAAATTCTCCATTTGAACAATTCTAGGAGAAAATATAGAAAATAAGAAAATAACAAGGTTAAAAGACATATGGAAAAATATCATTAGCTTTCGATGGAATTTTTCTATGAAGTTCAACTGAGCATTATTAAAAATTATGGAATTTTCGTATTTTCTACAAAAACTGAATATATAAATTCATTTGACTCAATTGGCCACATAAATGTTTTGATCCTAAAAAGTCTTATAAAAAATGGCCCAAATCCCTTGGAAAAAATTCTAAAGAAAAAAAATACCATTTTTTAGTAACAAATCTAATGGATTTCTATAAATTTCGTGTCAAAAAAATTGCTGAATTTTCATTTTTGCAGGTAAATCGAAGGGGAATCCCATAAACATGCTACAAAAAATTCTCATAGAAGAAGAAAAGGTTTTAGAAACAACCGGAAGATCCAGTTATCTCGATATCAGCTGCGAAGCCCATTTCTGGCCCGTTCTTTTGAAGAGGAATATCGATAAGCTTCCGAATGTAGCTGTAAAAGGGAAATTCTCATGTTAGAAAACACAGAGATATTGGATGAAACATGTTGGAATAGGTGTACGTGTATTAAACACAATTTTAGCTTGAAGCTAAGCAACAGTAGGGAGCTTCAGCAGTAGGCACACATCCGAAATGGCTAGAGGATGTGTGGAAAGTGACGCGGGAACCTCGAGAACCGTCATCTTCCTCGTCGCGAATACCTCGAGGAAGAAAAAAAAGAGGCTTTTGTTCCCAAAACTCATAGTACATCAGAAATAATGCGAGTTGACGCCAAAGAGAAGTAATTAGCCATAAAATTACTCCGCAGGTTACTCACGACCTCGGATAGGTCATAGAAAATCGATGAGAGAACGTATAGCACCTTAATTTAAGGCATATCTCGAAGTCGCAGTAAACATTTTACCATTTATTGAAAAAAAAAAAATAGCAATCCGAAAATTCATTTGCTCGCAATGATTATCAGTCATGTGTATGTAGAATTGCATAATTTTTGAATCTGTATTTTTAGAGAGATTTTATGGAAAAAGTTAAAAAAGTTTGGAAGATACAAAAAAAATCAAGAAATTTGTATTTATAATTCTTACTTTTTAATTATATGTTTATAATTCTTATTAAAAGAGATTTTTATAAATTTCTTTTTAGAGAATTATAAATAACTTTTTCTGAAGTTTATTAACCGAATAGAGAAATCTAGCAATTCGAAGAAAAATCTTTTCAACTAAAATACATTTATTTCCTTCCGGTCATTAATTATACATTAATAATTGAAATTATTTTTAATTACTGCAATTCTTCGTTTGGCATGACCTCCCATAATTTTTTGATAATTAGAAATTTTGTCACCGAATTTTGAAAACCTAATTTCGAAAAAGTTAACAACAACGAAGAAATATTATTGACATTAATATTAATTTATATATATTTAGTATTAATTTACATAATTAATATTAATTCATATGATTATAATCAATATTGTGAATATTGATTCAGAAATTTTGTTGGAAATTGTACAGAAGTAATGGGAAGCAAGTATATTTTATTCCCCTAAATTTCAATTATTACAAAATTGAGGAAAGAAAAGTCACGACAGAAATGAAAAAATTCTAATATTGGCTTGGCAACCGAGTAATTACGGATTTTGTCATGTATTTGCTCTGAAAAATCCGCAATTACTTGGATGCCAACCCAACAGTTCTAATTAAAATAATTTCATGTGTTCTAGAATTTTGTTCAAATCCACGATCGAGTGTATTCGTAAATGCCGCTGGGTGATTCGATATCTCGAAAGGGTCGTTCTCGAATTCGTAACGTCAAGACATTCAATGACATCAAACTTCAAATTTACTCCGGTTGATCGTCCAGCCATTGTTTCTCCAGCCAGTTCCAGCTTCCAGTGTCGGTAAGAACAATTCTGTTTTTTTTTTATAAACCATTTTGTTTGTGAATCATATTTATTACAGTCCTTGGAGTAAAAATAGTAGAATTCAAACTAATACCATTTTACAGCAAGAAGATGACATCGCAATGGATCTAGGAACGTTGAGCTGTGACATATATGTGGATATAATAAACACAAAATCCAGAACATAACCTCAAAATAGCATGTTTACGTTGATTTTGCTCTGGAAACGCCCCGAAGTTTTGCCTGACCGTTATACGCGCGAAAGGAGCTAAAGGATGAGGACAGGCGGTATGCTGGATGCCCACGAATTTGGGAAGAGGATACGAAGGTTGCTGGAGGGCAATTACTCCTACCGGAAGATCCTGGTGGTCCTGCTCGTATGCGGCGCGGCTCTCCTGTATTTTGGACCGCATTTCGCTCAATGGCTTTTCTCCAGCAAAGCTGAGACCATAGAAGGTATATTGTTTTTATGAATGGGAGTCCTTCCAGTGTTCGCTACGATTCTAAGATTGTAAAATTCATGTTTTTTTTTAGTTAGTCGTAGTATGATTTTATATAATGTATTATTGAGTTGGCAACAAAATAATTGCGGATCTATTTATTGAAAAAAAAAGAGAATCTTGGAATTATCAGTTTCATCAAATAAGAAACTAATCGTTAACATATTGGTTGTCACTGAATCCGATCAGAGTTGTTCCCTATCTTTCGAATCGTGTCATCGACTTTAAAGCGGCAGCGTTGTGTTGATTAATAAAAAATTATTAAAATAGAAATTAATCATTGGTGTCATCAAATTACGAAATTAGTATACCTTTATAAAAATAATTACTGTTTATGAGGGTAGCTTAGAATTTATGTATATGTATACACTAATTTCTTAGTTTTTCGATTAAACCAAAAATTTCGCGAATACTAATTTTTTAAATATTTTTGCAAAATCATTTCTTATTATATAGTAGAGAATATAGTAGAAATATTTCGCTCGATATGGAAATTTATGGAAGAGGTAAACTAATATCGCTCGAATGTAAAATTTCAAATATTAAATATCGCTCAAACTTCGAACTTCAAATATTAATCTTGGATTACTCGGAATGATCTACTCTGTAAAATGAAAACAACGAGACTACTCCAAACTGCAATTTAACGTCTAGCCTAATTTTCAGTATTCGAAGAACATTGTATCGACGAACGACTCGCGGGTTTCTACTTCGACGCAGCCGAGTATACAGCCGATGTTCTTCATTATCCTCCAAAAGAAAACGAGCACAATTACCTGCCGTACATCGGTAATGGAATAGTAGGAGCACCGATAACTTCCGAAGGATTGTTATATATTAAACACGGTCGTAGTCTATCGGTACCCGTGCCCTGGCAACCATGGATATCGTATCCGATAACAGAAGACACGGTATATCAGGAAGCTACTGTGACGCACTTTACGACTGGAATTGTTTACAAATATTTGTGTCTACGAGAAGGCTACCACATAGATTTCCAATATTACGTTCATCGAGCTTTCAACGGAATCTTGGTGCAAGATATTAATATCGCGAATCCAACGGCTATGTCCTTAGATATTTCTCTGAAGCCACCAAATGCTGCATCTTGGAGCGATTCGCATACGGAGACGGTCAAGTACGTGAATAATAATGAAATATCAATAGTACGAAGAAAGAAGATCGAATAACAAAATCATGGTTTATTTTCTAACAGAATTCTGAAGGAATCTTCGACTGCCGAATATTCCCTAGTCTCAGGATACGTTTCGGTACCAGATTCCAACAAGATGATCGTAGTTTCCATTCTTTACAAGAATCCACCGACGGTCATCGAGGTGAAACCAAGGTTTTCCTTGAAACTGGAGTTTCTCACGAGTGTACAATACAGCGAGCCAATATCCTCGGAGCATTATCACAACGAGCGTGAAAACACCAAGAAGAGAGCTGTCGAAGTAATTAATTTAATTTTTAAAATTATATGCATTTTTTATTAAAATATTTTCAAAACATTGTACGTTAATACAAGTCATCTCCCGTTTAGGAAATGAAAAAAGTACTTATTCACCAACAACGTGGGTTGAAGGAGGAACATGTAAACATCTGGCAAAGTTACTGGTACTCGGGTCTAAGAATCAGTGACTCGAAAGCTAACGGAGCCATTAACGGACACAAGATCAATTCCACCATGTACTATGTCTTGTCCCAAGTACCTCGAGGTGTTCCCGATATCGAGAAGAGTGTTATCAATAACGAAGGATGTTATCGTGGTCACCATACTTTGTAAGATTGCAATATTTGCATCCTAAGAATATTGTTCGACTCTAGAATTTACAAATTAACACTATTTTTACCAAAGACGCCTTTTAGAATTTCAATTTCGAATTATTTTCGAGGTTTGATTTAATCTTTTTTGAAATCCACAAACGGGGCTGCTTAGTAGAGCGATTCTGCGTGTTTAAAAAATTTGGTATTAATTAAGAAAAAATATTTTAATTATAATTATATATTTTTGGTTTCGGGTTTTCGATTACGTATAATTAGCGCCGTGGAAATAGCGCCAATGAGTAATTTTCATTTTTTTTTTAGAGATGCACCGAGATTGTGGAAGGACACTTCCACGATTGAAGGAGTCAACGAAATAGTGGAAGCGTGGCTGGTGACGTTAGAAAAACAAGGATGTCATCGTTTGATGACCGGAGGTCCTGCAGCGGTGCAACAGGCGATTATTCTGAGTCTCGGTGGGCTGAGATTCAGCAATCAGCATCTGGAGTTCAATATCGACCCGCAGTATCTTCATCGCGATTATCTATTTAGGTACTTGACTGCGAATGTTTTTGCAAAAAAAATTTATATATTCTGATTTCGAGGATTCTTTGCCTTCCGATTTCAGACGCGTCAGTTATGGGAACGTGACCCACGTCAACATCTCGGTCACCGTTGGCGAGGACAACCGCGCCATGTTGGGCGTAGCCCTGGACAAAAGCGACAGTATTTATTACGGTTGCGATGCGGGTTGCCTGGATGCACCAGTCCCTTTGAGTCAAGCCTACACGAACTTCCCCGTGAAACTCACGAAACCGTTGACCGCGATTCTCTACATCACGTCTGATCATCAGCACATGCAAGATTTGCGAAATGCTTTACACGTTCATGCCGTCGATGAAGGTAAAGACGATTTTAGTAGTTTCATTAATTTTTGATAATTAGTGTAAATAAAAAAAAAGTCCTTTATATATTTAATAAATATTACAATATTGTAAAATTTACAACAGACCCCATTTTTTAAAGAAAATATTTCGAAAAAAGAAGGTTCAGCTCGAAACCAGGAAATTAAGAAAAAAAAATGGAAACCTTTTTTCGAATTTCAAATTTTTTGTGAATTAACAATAGTTATTTTTTTCAATGCAGCTCCAGCTCACGACCATGACGTAATGGCCATGCATAAACACGGTCATCAACTGGGTGGTTTGCCAACGTTCTTCTGGGTAAGCATTTGTTTCCTCATAATAGTCTTTCACCTGTTTCTCTTTAAATTGATCATAACCGGTCTTCGAGATTACCAAGACCGGCATCAGGATCACCAGCGTGTAAGATATAGTAAGCTTTGAATACTGTAAATATACTTTGTTATTATTGACAAATAAAATGTATATATTTTTACAAGGTATGCAAAACTTATACCCTATATTTTCAGCAATTAGATTTAGGCTGTCCATTTCCCAATTTTTATTTTAACAGTATTTCCTACATACAAAATCATTTGATACATTAGACCATCCCTTAAATCTAAAAAAAAAACGCTAATTCAATATAAAAATTTAATTCCACTGAATTGTCTTAACGTCGACTTTATTTTTTATCACACTGAATTTTTCTACAGAGCGTTTTTCTAATTCGATCAATCGCGTTTCGGAGTATCCGGGACGCTGTGATATTTCACAAAATCCACTAAAATCTTGATATTGACAACGAAGAATAGGAGACTCGATAGCCAAATGTAGAGAAACGTGTTGATACCCTGGAATTCCAAAAGATACGCGAAGTAGAGCCAAAAGGCTTGACTCGAAACCCAAGCAATTAGCAAACAAATGGAACGACGACGACTGAGTCCGAGACTCGGCAAACACAGGGGCAAAATTGATAAAAACCAGAAAAAGTACTGCGAAGTCATTACCGGGTTGTAGGTGACCATTACCATGGCCTGGGTCAATATCCCAAAGGAAAGACTCCGTTTGCTCGAATAAACAAACGATAAAATAATTAATATGACAAATTGGGGTAAAAAGGTCAAGATTCGCTGCAGAGCGGAAGGAGGCTGGTTTCCCGTGGACAAATACAACATGTAGAAGTAAACCGAGAAGTTGTGTCTCGCATCTTTGCGAATGAGATGATAAATCAAGCTTTCGTAGAGAAACCGGTACCCGTAGAAATAATAACACGCAGAAGTCACTCCGAAGAGTGCGATCGAGCAACCGATCACCAGGAGGACCTGTTTCCTGTTCGGCAGGGACAGAAAACCTTTTTCTCGCAGGGACAGATACATGCTCAAACTGAAAGCAATGGGGTACAACCTCAGGTGAATCGCCAATCCGTGAAGAATTCCTGCGAGGATGCATCGATCGTTGCGGAGAAAGTATAGAGTGGAAATCACCAAAAGGGCTGCCAGGGAATCCGCGTTGCCTCTGGTGGAGATCACGATGGTCAGAGGATTGTACAACCATAGAAGGGAGGACAGGACTCGGGAGTTCCTGCTACAGTTTTCCTTCGACAAGAATTCGTGAATCAGGTACCCCACCAGGATATCGGCGACGCAGAACAGGACTTTCCCCCATTCTTCGTGAAAAATGACGTTGGGAGTTAGAAGAAATGCTAGCAACGGAGTGTATCGATAGGTGTGACGCTCGTAAGGAGACTTCCCTTGGGTCACCAGCCGAGCGGCATCGGTGAACACCTTGTAGTCGACGTCCGTGTATCGAACCTCAAAGTGTTTGTCGTGGAAGTTGGAATAGGCTACGAGCAGAAGTCTTACGACAAAAGCTAGCGAGCAGTGAACTTTAAACGGCAGCGAAAGGAACTTCTTCATCGCGGAGGGTACAAATAAAATTTAAGGAAGTAACAACACAAAGGATATATCGCAGCAACGGACAATTCTTATATTAACGGTATCATATTCTGGTAGAATGTTTAACGGCAGCTCGCACCAAGCAGTCCTTGAACTTCTGGAATTCAGCAGAACAGCAGTCTTTTTCTACGTTGGATTTCTTAACGACGCAGGTAGCGTATGCCCCGGCCGTTTCCTTGCACTCCGACACCAACAAGGGATATTTCCTTAATCGCTCTTTCGCTCTCCTCACAGATTCCATTTTGGTGCGCGTTTTTAGCCGAATATGTCTTTCATCGTGATCACTCTGACGGGAGTTTCCGGTTTGTAGAAGAGGCCCTGATAAATCGGTCGGCTAAAAAGGATCAGGGCGAGAACCGTCCCGGCAACTGTCCCAAATGCTCTCGGATAACGATATGGCCATGAAAGGTCCTTGAGCAGAGGTTTTCGCTTGGGTCGACTCATTTGAGCGCTTTCTTCTGTAAGCAAGAATTTAGGAAATGTCGATTATTAGGTACGAAAATTAACCCTTTGCGGTCGACAACTTTTTCGACCGGGCGGGGAGGCAGGTGGACGCGGCGCCTTCTGGCCCCAAAGGGTTAAAATCTCACAGATTCATAAATATGTAGTTGAATAGTTGGATTTGTAGTTTATGGTTTTGGAATATTGCGACAAAAGAGTTTTTACAGGAGGAAATGCGAGATAGTTTTTTCAACGGATAACTCGTAAATATTAATAAGTTAAGGTCGGTACATGGGAAATATTAATGAACCGATATCGATACTTGTTAACTAAAGTATTAACAAATTGATGTTGATAATTAGTGAATATTTATAAATTACCATCAATAATTAGTAAATTTCATGACTATTTGAAATTGTCACTGAAACCTAAGGACATTTATTAAACAAAATTTGTCATTATTCGGGAAACAATTCCGAGATAAATTTTGCAATTTCTGATAATTCGAGAAAAGTAACGACATTTTTTTGTCTTCCAGACTTACGTAATCGACGGTGTTGTGTTCGTACTGTTTAGAGGTATCGATACCCTCGCATACCACGGACTGCCCCCGGTTCTTGATGCAACACCGCCGCAACTCCTCGATCACCGATTCGCAGCGTGATGGTTGATAGACGTTGTCTGTAAGTAGAGGAATATTTTCAATAGTAAAAACTAGATAATCTTAACGTTATCTTTCAGGATGGAAAAAAAGAGAATTAGTTTCAATTAACCTTTCAGACACTGTTGTAATTTACAGGCGAATTTTTTGCATGGATCCGCTGTCGTCATACAGAGGATCCCGTATTTTTATTCAGGGCGTGTTGTCCTCTCGGACCAGACCCCTAACTTTAAAATACTACAACTTTCCAAGTACTTTTATTCGTTAAGTTATCGCCCCGGTTTGACCCTCTTGCAAATATTAACCATTTTCTAGCTCGCTTGGGAATTTTCATGTGCCGCCATCTATCGCCACGACAATTTATTAACTTTTGAAAAAGAATTCCATTCTCCTTTTTTTAGTTTATTATTATTATTATTATTATTACTGTTACTACTATTACTACTATTATTGCTATTATTATTATTATTATTATTATTTCGTTAAATTTCATAAATATACCAAAAGTTACAGTTATAATTTAATGCATTCGCATTGGCATCCACGCGGTGCGCCATCTATTGCGGAAAAAAATCGAATGGCACCGATAAGAGAAAACAACAACCACTGGAACTCACGTCCCGAAGTGGTCGTCTCCAAATGCGGGTTTCAGCAGCGCTAACCTCCTCCACTTCGATGCACTCCTCGAGATGACGTCCCTGCTGTTGCGACGTTCGCTTTATTTGCCCTTCGTCGCGAGAAGGACACTCGCACTCGATCCGTGCCGCGATCGGCTCAGAATCGAATCGAATCGGCAGCTACATACATCGAAATGTGAGTCTCCCCAAATCGAGATCCTCCCGGTCCAGCGGTGCGCACCATCTAGATGGCGCTGATCTCTGCGCGAAATTCAAACGTCCTCGAAGGAAAAACGACATTCTCAAGATTAAGATTTTAATTATTTTTTTTTTGTCGCAGGTTTAGCTCATGGAGAATTCGAAATGCAGGACCCTAAGAGCGAGGACGAAGTGTAAGATTTGGAAATTATTATGGGAATTATTCTTATTGTTGTTATTGTATCGGAACAAAATGGGAAGATTTAGATTTTTTTATTCAGCAAACAAAGATATTTTGAAATATTTTGTATGTGTGTGCGTTAATGGAGAAATGAAGTTCGGTACATGGGTATTTTTTTCCAATTTTTCCAGAGTTAATGTGACGTTTATAGATAAATCGGGCAAAAGGATACCCATCAAAGGAAAAATAGGCGACAATGTCCTGTACTTGGCCCACAGGCATGGAGTCGAGATGGAAGGAGCCTGCGAAGCCTCCCTCGCTTGTACCACTTGTCATGTTTACGTTCATCATGATTATCTGGACAAACTGAATCCAGCCGAAGAGAAGGAAGAGGATTTGTTGGACCTCGCACCCTTTTTGAAAGAGAACTCGAGATTAGGTAGCAGTGGATGTCGACAAGATCGAAGCTTCGATTGGAGAAATCGAGGCTTCGATTTCTGGTTTCTTCGCTTAGGCTCGGTTCGAAGGCACCAATGATGCTTATTCGCTTTCATTTTTCCAGGTTGTCAAATAATACTGACGAAAGAATTGGACGGTATCGAATTGGAGTTACCGAAATTCACGAGGAACTTTTATGTCGACGGTCATACACCCGCGCCGCATTAGGAGAAAGCGTATCGATGAAACCGCGAACGTGAGTAAAATGCTTCTAAACTCGAAGAAAATGTTTGAATCTTTGATCTGCGACTGAAGGTTTACTCGACAAGCACAAATTAGTTCGTAGAGACACAATTTACTCGAATGTTATTACAATGTTAGAGATATTTTGTATATAAAAATGATGCTGTATTATTTGAGATTCCTCTCGTAAGTTACTTCGCTAAGCGATAATTATTAAAAAAAAATAAAGGAAATCGATGGAAAGAAAAAGCGTGACTCGATAAATATAGAAAACGACGTATCGCTGGTAAAAATAAGTACAAAGACGAGCAAAGATCGATACTAAATACCACAAGAGACGTTACAGGAAGCCCTTTGTTATTTAACAATTCATAATGATACAATATATTTATTTTTTGTTTTCATACATATCTTTCCTGTATTCCTTTTTTTTTGTTTTAATTACAATGATACAAGATTTAAACATTTATGATATAATGAACATGTGGATTAAAAGTGTTACTCGTTGACCTTAAGTGTATACATTATACATTTTCGGAAAAAATCTTCTTTTTTCTTCCAATAAAAAAAGCAGTTTTTTTTTTCTTTATTTATCACTTCTTTTTTTGTTTCTCCATTAAAATTCGATAAAGACTTTACTGAATTTGTTTTTTCTTTCTCTCTCTCTCTCTCTTTTTACCTTACTCCTAGAGATAACATTGAAAAATATATTAACTTTAATCATATTTTCTCTCGATAACTACAAAGATAATTCTTTTAATCCACTCGAAACTGTAGAAAAATTAGTAGATGAAACTAAAATACTGATAACTTGTTTTTTTTTTCTTTCTTTTCTCTCTAAAATGATTACAAGCACTTTCGTGGCACGCGTGAAAAAGGAAAAGGATTTTTCTTCTTCTTCTTCTTTCTAGTATTTTGTATTCCGCTCGGCTCAGTACGATGTTTCCCTTTTAAATTTTGTCCCTTTTAAAAAAACGTCCTTTTTTATAAATTCCTCATCGACATTCCTCCTTGCGGAGCCCTTCTCGCTAAGGAATAAGAAGAATTTCAGTAAAATCTTTACTCGGTTATACCAAAAGAATGAATTTCAAATTACTCTTGTTCGCTGCAGCGTTGTTTTACAGTTAAAAAATATGACATCGCTGACAGGCACCTTATAAAACATTTTCCTTCCTTTCTTTCTTTCTTTCTCTTTCTTCGCTTTCTCACCAAATTTAATCTAAATGGAAATGTCTATTTCGAAGACTCTTCTTTTTTATTATTATTTTTTTTTTCTCAACTTTTTCTTCTTCCTCTTCCTCCCCGTCTCTAATAATACGAATAATTTGCATCTTGCTTTATACATCCATTATATCTATAAATTCTATGCCTTTAGTGTCAAGAATTATTATCGTCATCGTACAAATTACGCTCTAATTTCCCCTTCAAATTTTCATTTCGTTTCATCCCCCTCGAATTTTCTCGATCGACGTAATTAGAGACACGTGCCCGTCGATAATATTGCATTTCCGTTCTTCCCTTCGCGTCGATTCGATCTCCACGAATTTTTGAATTCGTTCGATCGAACGGTTCCACAACAATGCAAAATATCGTCCCATTCGTACAAATTTTCGGCTCATTCATTCGCACTCGAATTTACATCCTCGCGTTCGTTTTATTTATTTCTTTTTTTCCATATTTTTGTGTTTGTTGGTTTTCGTTTCTATACAATCGTTATGCGTTTCTCTGTGCAAGAGAAGCACGAGAATTTAATTTAAAAACAAAAAAGTGATCGTTATCACACACACACACACACACACACACGCACACGCTCTTCCCACGCGTACCGCAAATTTCGTAATCTATTTTCCCATTTTTGTTTTCTCTTCCATTATCATTCATACATAACCTCCTAGGACCCAGGTTTTTTTCAGACGTCCAAGTGCTAGACACTCCTTGTACATTTTTTTGTACATAATAAATATTATTACTATGCAATTTTCTTTACGTTGGGGCCTCAGGGGTGAGCTAGACACCCCTTGTCCTTTTTTTTAGTACACAATTGTGTACAAAATTTTGTACCGGAGGTCCTAGGAGGATAAAATTCGAGATGAGATTATTCTTCGTTTCCTTTCTTCTTTTTTTTTTGTATTTTTCCTTTTCCATCGCAGGTATTCCTCATTTGGTATGAGTCATCACAAACGGACTTATTTCGTTTAAGAAAATAGCATTTTGTACTTATTTGTAACTAAAAAAAAACGCGACGTTACATCGAAATCGTTTACCAGGAGCACCCATAGGCAATTTCGTATTTTTTTGTTTTTTTTTGTACCTACTTATAACAAAATTCCCTCTCGATCAACATTTAGTACGGATACATTGCAAATTAAATCCCCATAATCATCGAGAAGCCTCTCCTCGACATTGGAACGGTTCTCGGGGCAAAGTACGAGCGAGTGACGATAATTGTAGAATTTTGAAAATACGATTTTCGCTCATGGGTGCCCCCGGTATCACATAAGTATTATCATACGAGGCATTTGTAACAATATTTTTCCTTTTTTTCCCTTCGTTATCGTTCTCGGTTCCTTTCCTTGCCCGAAAAGAAACTCAATATCGTCCCTTCGAACGGCGAAGACAATGACAAAAGTCGAAAATCACTCCGGGTTTGATAAATTAAAAGGAAGTTAGTTAGTTTATGGCAGTTAAACAATACCGTATTTACAGGCAAAGAAAAAAAAAGAAAATTCTTTTCTCCTTTTTGGGGACATTATATGTGCCCATAATTATGAAAGTGGTCTAAGTCATATTTTTTTGTGTTGTGAAATTTAAAGGATTTGTTTTAAATTAAATAAATGTTTTTACATTCTGCAACATTGAAAGTTGGAGTTTTATTAATATTGGTCTTGTTTAATAAAGAAAAAAATGTATTGCAAGATAAAATGATGCGAGATAACTGAAAATCTCATCTTTTTCAAATCTTGACTTGGACCACTTTCATAATTATGGGCACATATTCAATCTTAATCTTCTTCTTCTTCTTCTTTTTCTTCATTCGCTTTGTACACTTTTGTACTGTAAATAATAATGAAAATCCCCAACAAAAATCTACGAAGAGAAGTCTTGCGAGTTTCAGGCGATTCGTGCATCAAATGTTATTAATTAAATTCAATTGAGTCGTCTTTTTTTTTTTTGAAGTGGCCCAAGTCCATTTGTGAATTTTTTGTGGTCAACTGTAGTAGTGCCACTTGACATTAGCTTTCATAAAAAAAAAAAAATTTTTTGCGAAATTCATAAAAAATTGGACTTGGGCCACTTTCAAAATATTTGCGTCTTTCTAGAAGCCAGATTTCCAATACTCATTAATTACAATAATGAAATTAACAATTTTGTCTTTCCAGAAGCCAGATTTCCAAAACTTCATTTGTGGGGGAAGCAAAAATTTCGGATTTGAAGTTCCATCCCGTGGATCTCGAATTTCGCGAATTTTTTCAAGCTCTCCCCGTACTTCGAAATTTCTTCTTTTTTTCCAATAAAACATTTTCTGGGATTCTGAGAGAAATTTGTCCATAATTCTCTCGGTTTCTAATGAATACCATCGTTTTACGGTAAAATCATTGAGAAGAATTTCTGCAGGAATCGCATAAATTTGAATCCTACTGGAATTATTTATCGTCGCTCAAAATAAAATTTATCGCAAGGTTGTACAACGACAGGACATATTTGATCACCCTCGAGTTTGAATTTTCATGATTTTGTGCAGCTAAAAGCCCGGTTTCTCAAAAACCGAGACGTTTTCTTTCTCGAGTACTAAAATTATCTTTTAGACAGAATTTCGTTTAATTTTATAAATTCTCTGGCACGATTTGTTCATCACTTTTTACATTAATTGGTTTTTCTTTTTCTTTCTCCGACATCTCGCGTTAATTCGTCGCCTCTTCGTTTTCAATCTTTTTGTTAAATATTTTTCGTTCATTTTTTTTTGTGGTTGTTTCATGTAAAATTGTGTGTGTGTGTCGTACAATCAGACTTCTCGAAGGAGAAGTTATTTTCCACTGGGTGTCGGGTATTTTGTTGCGTTATGTATATTTTTGTTGATCGTTTTGTACATTTATTTATTTTTTCTCTTCCTTTTTAAATTTAATTAATGTAATTTAATAATAATTAATTTTTAATTAATGTAATTTAATAAGGTAATTTTAAAGGACGAATTCAAAGATTCGTCTTTTAACCGATGAACCGAAAACAGTTTTATTCTGCAGAAACAGAAAAATACAAAAATATACACAACGTACGTAATTTAAGTAAACGGATAATTTTAATAATAGCAATAATAACAACCGTGTGCGTGAAGGTGCGCGTCGTTAAGTGTGTGCAAATTAATAACTACCATATGTACGCTCTAAACACGACCGTCTTTCAAATTTCTTATCTTTTCTCATAATTTGTCAAATCCTCCTATTTCTTCCCTTTTACATTTCCGATTCGTTTGTTCGCACGAGCCCATTGTTACCCCTTCGAGCGATACAAAACTGTAAAAAAGTGAATACAAAATTTGAATACGCCAACATTTTCCTCGTCTACAAAAATTTCCTTTCGTATTTTCACAGTTTCTTTCTCCCTTTTTTTAAATAATTTCATTCAAAGACTAAATTCAACCAAAATTAAATAAACGAAAAGTAATAGGATATCGATTATCGAAGAAGTTCAACCCGAATGAATTTGATCCTCCACTCGGATTTCATTGTCGATCGATCTTTCCTTCTATGCTTTCGATCGATCCCAAAAGGGAATTCGATCGACAAAAAATAATGTCGATACTAAATGAAAATAAGTTTGTCGATGCGAAGGACAAGAATTTCTATCGAAAGCGAATAGTGAAAGTCGGAGTACTTCGAAAAGATGGATGTTTTTCTCAAAACTACAAATTTTCGAAGATTTCTAACTGGTACTCGAACAAACATTTCCTTGAAACCCGGCAATTTCTGAATTTCACTAAATAAGTACGGAAAGTCGGTGTACTTTGCAATTTGCATCGCTCTCTTTGTACATATACATTTCGAATACCTATCGATGAGTGCATGAATTAACCGCAGGTATGTTATCGGATGGAAATCGAAGACGAAGTTCCTAATCTTTGCGGAAAGTAAAGAGGCGAGACGAGAATTAAAAAATTCGATTTTTCTATGACTGCAATGCGAAGAAATGCACGAAGATAATTTGATCGATTCTTAAATGCATAAGTATACCATTTTCGATTGCATTATAAGCCCTCTTTGTGGAAAAAGTTGCAGTTTTTGCTAGAAATTGACTGGTATCAATTTTTAATTACAATTTAATATCGTTTTTAAATACAATTTCTGTTTAAGGAGAAAAATTGTTTCTCAGAATGATCTGCGGGATGGAAATTCACATTTTTTTTCCCACAAAGATGGATAATAATACAATACGTTATTATTATAAATAGAATTGCCTGCGAAGCAACTTACGCTCGGTTTGCTACTGGACTAGAAACGCAGAGCGTAACATAAGAGACTCGCGAATTTTTTATGCTCGTTAGTTTGTACGTGCAATGTGTGTGTGTGTGTGTGAGAGAGAGTGTGTATGTGTTTTTTTATTAACGATTATTACAAACTACATTTTAGCAAAAACTTCTCCTTTTTTTTGTTTTTGGAAAGCCTCATTTTCGTCTCATCGATACGAATCGTTACCTCATCTTATTTTTTACATCGATCCCACCAATACATTCGAAAATTCTCATTCATTATCTATTCCTCTTATCACCACGTTCCTTCTTTTCTACCTCCAGCTCCTCCGCGACTTCTTCCTCCCCTTTTCCTCTTTATTTCTTTTAATTAACCGTACGTACGTGTATGTATGTGCATGTGTAAAATAAATATCATGGTTTCTTGTGAAAAGAAAAAACAGGACAGGAAGTCGTTTAAAATACGTACAAGGGAAAAAGGAAATTGGGGAGAAAATCCCCAAAACTTTGGTTGATTCTAATCCCTCCTTTTTTCTTTTCCTCCCACTATTTCTCGAATTTCTCCAAGAAAGGAGAAACCGAATGGAATTTCCGCAGAAAATCGTCGAGAACTTGTCGATTATTATTTACATTTGAAAGATTTCTTTTTTTTCTTCTATCTCTTTGGAAAACTATGTGCTCGCATAGTTTTAAGAATTCAAGATTCGGTGAGACTCTTGGGGATTTTTGGTTCCCGACGAATTTTTTAGAAATTCGTCGGGAACCAAAAATGACGGGAACCTTTCGTTTTTTCCTCCCTTCCTCTGTCAAGGAAAAATTAAATAAACAAGGACGTTTTTTTTTTCGGAGTGTAGAAAAAGGGGATACAAAAAATAAAAATAAAAGGATTATTAAAAAAAAAAATTAGTCCGCAGGATAAATGCAAAAGTGTGATAGGATTGTAAACGTGGAATCCTATTTTACCTCAGTGATGCCGTTGATGTATAAGTGCGTGTACTGGAAGTTGTCTACCCCTTTGGTATCTCTGACATCGACCCATACTCAAGTCATGACACTCGTAGATATTTGACACAGCGCTGCGTGACGTTGTTAATCGAGCTGACTCAACTGAGAATGAAGCAGAGATATCAAAGGGCTCCTCCAGTTATTCCATCGGATGATGACGACCTCCGCACATTCCGCACGACATCCCACACCAATGTATCGCCCTTAAAGGTGGGTAGATCCATAAACAAGGAACGATCAGTGAAAGTAACGCTAAACCGAACCATCGTCTTCCACAGCCTTCCTCTGTACTGCAACTGGAAAAACAAACAAAAACAGAATTTTTTAGTTTAGAGAAATTCGAGTCTTCCTGGAACTTGGAATATTTGGTTCGGATTTTCTTGTTTGTAATTTTTCAAAATTATGGAATTCCCAATATCGCTACAATCGAAGCTGGTTCCTATTTTACAAAAAATTTGTTAGTATTCACTAGTATTGTATCAATGAAAATTAAGATTAGCTCGAAAATGCTTTGTGATTTATAAAAATAATACATTTTTCTAAGCAGAGTCTGTAACAACATTGGCTGTAAGAAAATAACTATGTTTTGTGCAAATTATAAAATATCAAAATAATTTATAAAATTTCCAAAATCTTATAAATTCGAATTTGCAGTATTTATAATATAATTGTTTCTAGAATTTTCTATTATTTCCTAATTTATAGAGATAGTACATTTTGAGATATATTAATTAATATATATTATTTAAAGATATTATTCTTACAATATTACCTGTACCAAATACGTATTTTTTTAAAAATAAAATTCTAAACTTCTATTTCATTTAATTTTTTTAACTAAATTTTCTTCCCATTTATACGGATTTTAAAAATTAGGAGTCCCATTTCACAGACATTGGAGACAACAAAAAATCGTTTAAAAAAATCCTAACAATCGATAGAGGTAGAAAATAATCATACCTGCAAGGATTTTGTGCAAAATCACCCTCGGCGTCACTCATGCAATGATAAAGCATACACTGAGCACATGATAGGCAAGATACCGTAGCAATACCACGTCTAATAGGGTCTGGAGCATATTCACAGGATCCTCGAGGATTATGTTGTTCGGAATAAAGTTCTTGGCAATGTTTACAACGTAAGCGAATATTACGTTTCACAGTGTTCTTGGTTGGTTGAGACACTATAATATCGGGTTTTTTTAACGAACCACCCGAATTACGCCTTTCCAATCTGTCTCCTTTGTGATCATCGATTACCGGGTATAAATATTCATGATTAAGCGTCGTAAGCTGCACGTATGGATCCGCGGTTGGTTCTAATGGATGATGGGACGGTGGCACTTTTATAGATGGTCCACTAATATAATGTATAGGTCTATGTGGATCGGGAATTTCTAAACACTGAGTATGATAACTAGGTACACGAACTACCCCACGGGGTGTTTCTGCGGATTGACGCGGCTCCGGTGGTTCCACGGGTAAATTTAAAGTCTGCAACAAAAAGAACAAACAATATTAGATCCTTGTCATACTTTTTTCAATACAATATCAATTTTTTATAATTTAATGTAATTTTAGGTAATTCAGGATTCCTTTGTAAATGCAGAGAATTTGGAATCATAAAATTTCAATGTTATCGGAATTTCTATAATTGAAATTGCACAATTGCGGCGTCTAAATATAAGTTAATTTTTACGTAATTTCAGATAACTCGAGTTACTATAATTTCCTTTAAAATTCGTTATCCGCATTCATGGTAATTAAAATGCACACAGTGGGTCCGATTGCAGTTATCAAATATTTATTTTTTCCTTTCGACTTGAAATTGCATCGAATCTTTTTCATTGTTGTATTTATCGGAAGAGGAAAAAGGTCAAGTCGTCATCCGAAAAAATGATAAAACCGATGCACAAATCTGCCTCGGTGTCTCGATTGACAAAATCAATAACTTTTGCAATAGCATTATCTGCTAAAAAATTGCTTTTTTATGTAATGAAAGTATAACGATGTTGTCAACAAAGGATACCTTGAAAAGAAAAAAAAAAATCTCAATTGTTACTTCATCTTCGACACGAGAATGACTCGTATCGGATCAAATGTTATTCATCGAATGAAATATTTTGATAAAATTGTAATAAGTACCATAAAAACGTCATCGTCCCCAACATCTGCATCGTGCAAGGCCGATTCAGCGAGTCCTGAAATGTTAATTAAAAATTCGAGTTATCAATTTCGGAAATAATCAATTTAGAAAATTAAAATCTATGTTTAATAAGAAAAAAAATGTATATATTTGTTGCCAAGAATTCCGCAGCTTTTCTACAACCACGCGTTGCCGCTACGCATCAGTGGGAAGAATGCCACGTATTATACTATGCTAAAATCTCAATTTGTATGAATAGAAGTTTTAATTACAATCATAATTGGGATTAAGATCGTACGATGGCATTCATGTAACTGCTGCTAGTGATGTGGCTTTTTTTTTCTTAAACGTTCCCACAATATAAGGGAATCGCAAACAGGAAAAGTACCATGACTTCAGAACTTTATTTAAATTTCATGGAATTAATTTTACCGCCCGGAGAAACTGAACCGCGTCGAGATATAAAATGGTACTAATTTTTCTTTTTCAAAAAAAAATGTAACTTACCATTTACGTTCCAGGAAAAAGTCAGCAAAAATTGTGGCAAGAATTTACGAGAGTTAATCATTGTTATAAAAAAAAAAAATGGGCAATCGAGAAAAAGAGAAAAATATTGTACCTTCTAACAATTCCTCTACTGCGGTACGCACTCCGTTATCGAAAGCTCTCGCATCCGCAGCTGTTTGAAAAGTCAGTCCAAATTTCTTCTCTCCCGTTCGCCAGTGATGAAATGTCGGCATGACTTTGTTGTACTCGAAGTCCTTTTTAATCGTACAGCTGAGAACAACCTGCGAATAGCAATCGTTTCTTAACAAATTTCCATTTTGCAATTACAGATGCATTAAAAAAAAACTTGGAATTTTTCTCTTATTTTTTTTTTATGGAGATCCAGCCACTGGACAAATGGATGCGTTCCAAATTCTAAATTTCCAGCAGCTGCGAGTCTATGTTTAGATGGATAAAATCTTACGGATTGATCGGTGATGCGTTTTCCATAAATAAGATACTCGTGTCTTCGTTTAGCTGCGCCGGGAGGAGAGGTACTCGAAGATCCATGAATTTGCGAATTAACCGTCGTGCTCGTGGCCGAGGACACGGGGATGGCAGTGCTTGTGGGAACATTGGTACCATTCGTACCGCCAGGTTGAAGTCCCCCGGCGGAGGTAGCTCTTCGTCTAACCGAGACATTCGCTAATCCTCCTCCGCTCAAAGGCACCCAACCACCGGAACTATCATCCCTCGTCATTACCTGAGCTCTTACCCTCACCAAATAGCTACCACTGGAAGCAGAGAACACAAATATCGTGAGAATTCGAGAACCAAATTAATTTTAATAATAAATAATATAAATAATTATAGACAAAATAGCTGCAAGATATCGGAGTTTCTCTCTGGATCTTTCGAGTCGATATAAAATTTGGAAATATCTGTTTGGAGGGAATGTACAATTTACTTCAAATACGAAATTTTGAAATTTGTGGTCCTTTTGAATTTCTGAAAAGTGGAAATATGAAATAAATTTCAGGGTCGAGCGGGAATTTTGGAAAATGATACAATGCAATGATGATAAAATTTTCAATATTACCGCGATCTTATGGAGCGAAGCTGATTTCTGAATTCTAGAAGAATATTTCGTAATGTTGCTTTATTGAAATTAGCGAATGTAAATGAATCTCGCAAGAAACAAGCACATTTGAGTTTACTGAAAATCCTCGAGTTAATAATCCCAATTTAGTATGTAGCGAGAGAGAACGTTGAGCAAGTGAAACTTCCTGTTCCAGTTGATTTTATGAATGTTTCCTCGTAACGCACGATCTTGCGAGTTAAGAAACCGAAAGTCCACGGATTTTAGAAACTTTAAAATTTGTCGAAACGAGTCGATCCCCTTTCAGGGACAATTGCACGAAATTTGAAGATTCAAAATACTTTCTCGTAACGAAACCCATTTTTATTCGAATAACCACGATTTTTGTTAGAAAGTTACAGAAGTTTTAGACAAAGTTCCATATTTTTGGCACAAACTTAGAGAAATCGTCTAACAATCACAAAAGTAGAGGCGAAGTTACAAAAATTCAACTCGAAACTACAAATCCTTGGATCGAGCTACCACTCGAACTTACAAAACACTCCCTCGAGGTAACAAAATTCCACATCCAACTATAAACAATACACAGAAAACTACAATTTTGACAAGATTGTTCCAAAGGGATCCTCTTATTCCAAAAAACCCGATTTTCTTCACAGAAACTTCTTAACAAAATCAGAAACAAAAGAGAGAGAGTGAGAGAAAAAGAGAGAGTGAGAGAGAGACAGAGAAAAAGAGAGACCGTACCAATTAAGCTTCCGTTCAAGGAAGGAGGAGCTGGAGCAGAACCTAAGGAAGCATCCGTTGACATCGGTTTCATGAATGGTTGACATTTGCGAATGCATAATGCAACACGGAAGCACGGTAGGACCGATGCAAGGAAACGAACGAGCTTATGTATCATAGCTTGGCCACCGTGCGTGTGCTTTTCTAGGAATGGCCAAGACCCAAGAGTGTGACATTCCATCGCGATAGGGGGGAGAGGGGTGAATTGGTCGGTTGACGGAAGGGTGTGAGAAAAGAGCGAGAATTGGAAACTCCAGCTACCTAGCGGTCTGTCTGTCTGTCTGTCTCTCTTTCTGTCTGTCTGTCGGTCGATGAATCGGAATCGAATCCAATCGCTAATGAACGGCCGGATGAATGACAAGTCGTTCTGAAAGGGAAGCAAGGAAGAGGAAAAAGGAAGGAAAGACTCAGGGGGTAAGATGGTGGTGGGAACGAATCCGGAGTGGCACCCTTCCGGGAAGAAGCGCAACGACGATGATTTATACTCACTCCTCCGACGCCTCTGTCATGATTCGAGCTAACGAAGCTTCCGTTTGACACCTCGATCCGACACTCGGTCATTTTTGCAGCATCGAGCAGACATTCGGCCGCGTTAGGACTGTTTGTGGACTGGCTTTTTTTAGGCTAGTGCCAGTACCAGTACCAGTGCCAGTGGTAGCAGCAGCAGCAGCAGCAGCGAGTACAGGAAGCGCCCCGCAGTCCACCTCCCTCTCGCGGTTGTTCATCCCCACGCCTGGGACGGCTGAGACTGAAATGGACCGTCCACGCCTGCTCCCTTTAACACCTTTTCCACGGCCGCGAATACCATTTATCCGACGACGATCGGCCGGTTCTTTCGCGACACCACATCTCCCGCCTTGCTTCCTTCCGGCCCCGATTCTTCCCACGCCAGTTCCCAAAGTCCAGACGGAACAACGAAATCCACGGATCTCGCTCGCTCTTACATCCCCGCAGACAGGAGCAGCTTTTTTTCACGGATTCACATCACCGCAAGCAGTCCGTCCCCGTCCGTACAGTCGCTGGCACGCCATTACTAGACAGGACAGAGCGCGCTCTGCAAAGTGGGAGAGAAAGACAGAGAGGGAGATATCGCCGCGCGTCAGATTCATTCATCGATGCACCCACACGACGATGCAACCTTCCTCGTACGTGTGAGAGCGCTTTTCTTTCATAAAACATGAAAGCGAAGTCTCTTTCTCCCCGAGTTCTTGTTTTGGTCCTTGGCAATTGCCAGAATGATGTAAAGAATGAAAAGAATCGAGTTTCATCGGTTTGGGGTTTTTTATTCCAGGAAAATTGGTGGATTTGAACTTTTGGGAGAGTTTCTGTTAATTTTTGTGTAAAAAGAGGTCCGGCAATTTGTGGAATTAAAGGAAAGAGCGATTCTGGACAATTTGAGGTGTTTTGGATTTTTTTTTTGGAATCTGGGAGTAATAAAAAGAGAAAAAGGAAAGAGTTTTGATTCTTAGGGAAATTGATAGGTTATAATTTTTTAGAACTTTTCATTTGGTCGTTTAGTTCCAGAAAATGTGGAAAATTAAAGAAAAAAGAGGGATTCTGGAAAAAAGAGGTGTTTTTTTTATCCCCGGTGGTTCTTAATTTGTTTAAAATAAAAAAAGGAAAGAAATTCGATTAGTTTTGGTTTTTTTGCCCAGAAAAATTGGTAGATTTTAATTTTATGGGATTTTTGAATATCCAGCGGGTTACTGGAAAGTAGCGACACCTGATAACAATGTTATCACTGAGGAAATGAATATTCCAGTTTCCAGCGCGGGAATTTCGAATATTTGAATTTTTCATGCGATAAAAGTGGCATAAAATTATAAAAATATTGTTTCTAGTATCGTGTTTAATTTCAATAAATTGTTTTTAACTTGAATTTCGATTTTAGAGAAATGTACCTTTGTTCGTCCGGAGAAATTGACATTTTTTTTTCTAGAGGCTCCTTTTATATTTATGAAATTATTTAGATTTTAAGGAAAAGTATTAATAAATGCGTCAAAATAAAAATTATGGTTTGCCCTGATTATTCAGTCACCGCTTCGACTGTCCATATCGCCAGTTTAACTTCCCAGTAATGTTTTCTGGAAATCCAGTATTCCAGTGGCTTTCCGTAAATTGACTTTCCAATTTTTTGACATATCCACGGACATATCTGGAAAAATATCGATTATTAAAAATATCGTATTAAATTCAATCTCACAACATTTGGAACGATCATTGATTTTTTTTATGAAAAAACGATTTTTTCTGTATACAACTTTTTTGCTATTACAATAAATTGCAATTAAAACCTAAAATGTCAAATTATTAAGCAATTCGGTATACGTACTATTTTATTTGGAGTCTCATAGTGTTGAATACCTTTTCTATCATTTTCCACATATTCCTTCATCAGTTGATCGATTCGATTGATCAAACTTCTGAAATATTTCATCTGTACGACCGCACACTTCGCTGTCATTTCTTTCGGATGTTCCTGAATTAACATATCCACTAGAGCCTTGAAAAAGTTCTAGAAATTAAAATTTCCATCCATTAATTTTCTATGCATTATATTTCTATCACATTTGACAGACAAACCTCGAAATCTTTGTATTTCAGCTGCATGTCCTTATGCACCATAGCTATGTATCCTAATACGTAATTTCGTCGGTTCGGTTTGTAACTATAATCGAGCAGCAATGCACTCGCGACACGACAGGCCGATATGAACTTTTCATTGATATTTGACTCTTGCACAAATTCGGGTATATTTTCTTCTTGGAAATATCTCAAATATTGTGGGTGGTTCTTCAGAAGTCTGTTTTGTCGAGAAGATAGTTGGGAAAGTTAACGAAATTTAGAAAAATATGGATTTTTTTTCCTAATATCCCGGAGACATAATTTACATTGCGTTAAATGCCGATCCGTGACGTCGCAAATCACTTTCCACAACTTGCCAAACTTTTTTCACATTCTTCATATGTTCCGGAGGCACATGATAAACTTCGTCATTTTCCAGCTCCAATGACTCCAAGGATCCCACTGTCGCGTTCAAACATAATCGTTAAAATCGATAATTGTAATTGTTCTGAAAATTCCTTACATTTTACGTACTTTATTATAATGTTCGAATATCACTTTCCTTCAAATCTGACACTGCTCTGAAATTATCTGGATCTCGGAGTAAAATTCAACAAATAAAAAAGAAAGTAAAATAATCGAAATTACAAGAATTCATTTTAAAAATTCTCATCCATTTATTTACAACTTTTATAATTCGTTTCATTTCGGTGTAGAAATGCAATTCAGGCGGAAACTTTAGCGAGAGTATCCGCGTACTGAAATTCCGGACTGTTTTCATATTCGCACATGTCCAGCGCGATGATGCAACTTTCGCGTACGACTCTTTTATTGTCTTCCAGATACTTTTGCAAAATGTCTAGACAATCCTTCGTAGCGATCGCACCCAACGCTTCCGCACACTCGTGTCGAACCATTTCATTCTCCGCCGAATCTTGCAACGACTCTTTTAAATAAGGGACTGAAATTTCTTCTTGCAGTTGTCCCAGGACAAATGCAATTTCGTGCCGGAACAATGCACTGCCCGCTTTCAATCCTTCAAAAAATATATATATACTTATTCGAATTTCAAATTCTATTTTTATCGTTCTTCAGTTTCAAAGAATTACTTTTAATACCTTTGGCAAGCGCGAGCACGCTTTCTTTGGTTCTCAAATTTCTCAGGGAGAACATCGCTCGGTATCTATCGAAGAGCGTCGCTTCCTCGTCCATCAAAACTTGACTCGACTCTTCCACATTAGTTCTTTCCATGGGAGGTGCGGGATCCACAGAGGCGTAAGGACTTTTTGGCAAATCCTTCGCCAAGGAATTCTTGTCTCTTATCCACTGCAGCCTGTTTAACGCCAACTGACAAGTTTCCGCTACTTCTATCACGGAATCTTTGCTGTATTCCTCCAGTACCGGGATAACGCTCGTATCTCCAATCGCTCCTAACGCTTCTCCTGAAAAATTATTAACAACAAGAATTAGTAAAAAATAAGTAAAATCAAGTAAACGGAAAAGCGAAACAGTCTGAAAATTTATCCTTCCATCGATATCGAATTTCTCAGACGATTACCAGCTTCGTGTCGGACCATAGGCTCCTGAGAAAGGTCCGACAAGACTTTGATTAGCACGGGTACGGCTTTCGAATCTTGCATCTGTCCCAGGCAGTAGGCGAGTTCGTGCTTCAGCAAAGCCGAGGAGTCTTCGAAGCACCGCTCGATTTGTCGAATAGCCACTGCCCCTCCGATATTTTTCAAAGTAAACAGTGCCCGAAATCTTTCCTTCAATGGTCTGCCTTCGTCCTGCAGGACATTGCCGATAGCGATTATTTTGCTTTCTTCGACGTTACTCATATCAGTGAAGAAAATGTATCTTTGATTGAGGTTAGAATTGATCTTCAATAGTAGAAGTTTAATACTTTTGTAATAAGGAAATTAAATAATATTTAATACAAAGAAGTGTCTGAAATTCACACGTCAGACGAGTGTTTCCGCGAATTCGTATGAATGTCATTCGATTGATCACATGTTTGGAATTTTGAAGTTTTCCTCGTGGTCGTGGAAAAGTGACGAATGCCGCATTTGATGTTTGCGCACAGGATATTTATGATTCTGGACAAAATTCTCCCACGATTGAATAATTCAATTGTCACACTGCAAAACTATAATTAATCGGTTTAAATTAAATTTAAGATGAAACGAAGGAAATTTAATTAGAATGAGATAATTCATTTCGAAACAAAAGTCTGAAATATGTAAATAAAGGGATTCAAGTAGTAAATATGGAACTTTCGAATCTGGACAAAAATGTACAAGGAGAATTTATATCCGATATTTCTTTGAACTATGAACCTCGAGTCTACAATGAATTGGAGTAAAATAAATTAGAATGAAATTTATGAAATAAAATAATATCTTCTTTGTTCCCTAATAATTTCTCATTTTACGAATTCTCTCCCCTCCATATTTATAATTTCATTCATGTGTAGCGGAACGTATGTACTTTCTTCAGTGTCCACTATAAACGCTATATAGTTCATGTCCTTCAAAATATAAATTATACCTCCTCCACTAGTGCCAATTTTAATTTTAGCTTCAAACGATAAATAAACAGAAACTGAAGTCCGGTCAAAATTCGTTTCTCCTCTCATGAATTTCCTACAATTTGAAGTGGACGCACCAACTACCAGTTGGAGTCACCAGTTATCAACATTTCTCTGTAAACAACTTTAATACCTTCATTCACGCCAATACACTCTTTCCACGGATAACTGGAAGTAAACAAACTACAGGTTAGCTCACATATAAAAATAACAACATGAATGAAACAATTGCCGATACAAAATAATTCTTATTTAGAATGAATGCCGCTACCGGAAAGAACTTACTCCGTCCGACCAGCCTCCAGTGCAAGGACCTGCACGAGTACCTGAAATCCCGACCTCCCGAGGTGCTCAACAAACTGTACCAGAACCCTCCGATTTGTCTGGCCGTTTTTCGCGAACTTCCGGCTATAGCCAAACATTACGTTATGCGGCTGCTTTTCGTGGAACAGGCCGTTCCCCAGGCGGTTGTCGCCTCTTGGTGCTCGAAGCTCCACGCAGAGGAACACCAGAAAGTCGTGCAAATCCTCAACGAACTCAACGTCTGGAAGGAGGCTTCCATACCGGGAGGACTCCCCGGCTGGATACTCAATGCCACCTTCAAGAAGAACCTGAAGGTCGTCTTGTTGGGAGGCTGCAAGCCCTGGACCATGTCCAACCACCTGGAGACGGACAGCAAGCCTAGAGATGTGGCTTTTCTGGATTCCTACGCCTTGGAGAGATGGGAGTGCGTTTTGCATTACATGGTTGGATCTCAGCAACAGGAAGGTGGCTCGCTCTTTTGGTGTTAAATATTTTTGCATAGAAATAAATTCATTTTTGTTGTTATTATTATCGTGTTGGGAAATTTCGGGGGATTATTAGGAATTTGAGTTCGTGAGAAAAGTAAATAACTAAAAAATGAGAAACCACAATTTTTTTCTAAGAGTCGAAAACTTTTGTAGGTATATCGGCGGATGCGGTCAGAATTTTGTTGCACGCGGGTCTCATGAAGTGCGACGAGGATGACGGGAGTCCGGTAATTACGCAAGCTGGATTCCAATTTTTGTTACTGGAAACGGCATCCCAGGTAAGACAAAAATGAGGTTGGACGATAATAAATTTGATAGAGAAATTTGTTAATAACAATTAGATAATTCTAGTTTTATTTATAAAATTCTTCCTTTGCACGATTAAAAAACATTTTTACCGCTCAGGTATGGTACTTTATCCTGCAATACCTAGATACGATAGAAACGAGAGGACTGGATTTAGTCGAATGTCTCACGTTTTTGTTCCAATTGAATTTCTCCATCCTTGGAAAAGATTACAGCACGGAAGGCATGTCTGAAGGTCTGCTTACGTTTTTGCAACACCTCAGGGAATTCGGACTTGTGTATCAACGGAAGCGCAAAGCTGGAAGGTGATCGATATTTTTTATTTAGCTTCGGAAAAGGAATATATTATTTTTTTTAGTAGAATTAATAACATTAGAAATGCGGGATATTTTGCTTTCTTCTTGCAGATTTTACCCGACTCGTTTAGCTTTGAACATAGCGACTGGACAAAATATTCCACTTTCTCGCGATCTGAAGAAAGAAGGATACATCGTCGTGGGAACAAATTACAGGGTGTACGCATACACTAGCTCGAATTTGCAAGTAGCCTTACTCGGGCTTTTTTGTGAATTGTTGTATAGGTAAGAACTATTCTATTTTAAATTGGAATAAAATTTAAAAGTTGAATAAAATTGAAAATTTCGTAAAACGAATATGGTTTTGTTACAACTTGAAATTTGTGTTTTCACTTTTTGGACTGGGATCTTTGCATTTGAAAATTGAGGATTCCATGTCCCAAGCGTTGCAGAAACTAACGAAATTTTATTCAAATTTTCTAACTGGAAATTTGGTTTCAAGGTTTCCAAATTTAGTTGTCGCCATTTTAACGAGGGATTCCGTGCGACAGGCACTGAAAAGTGGCATTACGGCCGCGCAAATTGTTGGGTACGTAATTAAACAAACATTTTTCTTCGATCTTTAAATAAATTTCTGTAAATAATTGCAATAATTGCTATTTCAGGTACCTGCAGCAGCACGCTCATAGCACCATGATCGAGGCAGGGCCTCCGACATTGCCACCGACCATCGTCGATCAGATTAAGTTGTGGGAGAACGAGAGGAACCGATTTCTGTTCAGCGAAGGGGTTCTCTATAGCCAATTTCTATCGCAAACCGATTTCGAAGTTTTGCGAGATCACGCTTTATCGACGGGTGTACTTATCTGGCAAAGCGACAGGTAATATTTTTTTCTCAACAATTTTAATACTTTATTCTCACTAAAATAAAGATACTGAATAATTTGAAATTAAAGAAAAGAAAGAAATGAATAAGGCGAAATTAAATTTTCAGGAAAAGAACGATGGTCGTAGCGAAATCAGCGCACGACGACGTCAAGAAATTCTGGAAGAAATATTCCAAAGGATCCTCGTAATATTAAGGCGTTATTTACATTTGTATATTTATGACTGCTGTTCCGATACTTTTTGTACAGTTAGGATGGAGTAAATTAGAATTATCGAAGCCTTCGTTTCTCCGATCCTTATTACGAAACTGACAATTACGAAAAAGAGAAAAAAAAGGAAAAGAGAAAGGAATTTAATCGAGTACGCGAAAAGGAATTCGTTCAATCCATTTATCCACTTCCTTTACAAATTTTTCCATCTACTGTAATTTAAAAAAAAAAAACGGCGTACAATTATCGAGAAAGAACGTCGATTCACTGTCAATCCCACAAATTGGGCGTCGTCGGAGGCTGATGTCAGCGTTGTGGAGCTGCTTTTGGTTTTGGCATTTTCGCCAGCAGACTTTGTATCTCTTTCTTCTCGTCGTACGTTTTCCATAACTCGTATAAATTAATGATATATCGCGCGATCTCTTGAATCTTCTCCATATCCGCGTTCAATTCCGCAAACCAGGACTTCAAATCCTTCTGCAAGATCACACAGGCGATTTGCAAGCATCCTGAAAGACAAAAAAAATTTGTCAATTAATAAGATGGAAGACTATTATTATTATTGACCCTGCGACACCGGTGCCGGGTCACTTTTCCGACATTTATTTGCCATTCCGCTTCGATACCGATGCCTGAATAGTGACCCGACTCCGTGGTTCGTGCGAGCGCCCGGTGTTCGAAGGTTAAATAAGATCCGAGTCTTACCGATAGCGATCTGATAAGGTGGATACAGCAAACATACGTCCGTGCGCAAACTGTCGTTGATAATACGCCATGCCAGTGTCAACAACTGGTCTTCTGGACCGATATCTTGTATGAGGGTTAGTAAAGGTCGGTAGGGCTGGTAAACGATCAGACAACAATCCAAGTGCTCCAATAAATAAAACTCGCACTCCAATATGTGATTCGTGCGGTACGGGAATTCTTGGGAATAAGCGTAATTGAATTTGTTTTTCACTGAAAATAATTAATAAGTTGTCAAAAATATCATTTTGTATTATTTTGTTCCTTTGAAAATTAGAGCAAATGAAATTTGGAATAAAGAAATTTTCTCGCTAGGGAATAAGTAAATTTAATAGTACATAAATAAACAAAATAAAATTAAAAATTGCTTATAGGAATAATTTTTGACTTACCGACCGTCTGGCACGTCGTGATCAGTCTTGTGTTAGAGATCACACCAAACTCTTCGACCTTGGACGCGAGGAAAACCGAAGTCGGCGCTAAAAGCAGTGGATCTATGCACTTCAAACTATTGCGAGCGTAAAATCTTTTGAAGTAAACCGTGGCTGTCGCTATTACTTGTTGCCGTAACTTCAAATGTTCTCCTAAAACTTGGATTACTGGGAAGAAAAAGAGCGAATTGTAATTTATATTTTTTACCCCTTAGGAAGAGATCATATAAGAGCCGAAGGACTTACAATTAGAAAAGAAGATAAAGATTTTTTGATATTCCTCCTCGGTAAGTACCGAAAGGTCGTGCTGCCTTTCGCGAATGAGATCTTGCTTGTCCAATAGCCATTGTTGGCTGTAACAAAAATATAAATAACGAATTTCAAAGTATTAAGGGCGAGCAGACTATGAAATAAATATTGAATATAAAAGAATAATGAAATATAGAGATGAGGGCAAACTAAAGGACATAATTTTAATGAATCGTTGTGAAAACTAACTCGAACATGGAAGTATAATTTTTCGAATCAACAAAAATTCCATGACTCGGGGGTGGCTTTTGTTTGTAGTCCTTGTACTTTTACAGTACAAGCACCTTTTTTTGGGAACTTCATTGGCCACAAAGGGACAAGAATTCATCTTGTTGCGACTCAACTGAAATTAACACAACTTACTGGTGAGAGCTTTGCCAAAAATTCCCAGCCATTTCTCGGGGAAGTGTTATTTAACACCGCGGTAGGGGCACAGGTAGTGTTGAAGAAAAACAAGAGTTATCTCACTCTTGGTTGTTTTTGTTTTTGTGTCTGTCAAAATTCCCGTGCTCCATGCATTCATCTGACGGATCGCTGAAGATTCAATGGATGGAAGCCACGTGTTGTCCTTTCGGGGGTGGAGGGCTAGCGCCGCATTGTTTCTAATTTATGAGATTCCCTCGTAACGACTCAAAACTATTGAGGTTACTATTGCGGGTTATTCCGGGGTTTGTGGCTTTTCCACTTTGCTCGCTACTGGATCACGGTGTTTTTGCCGACCGGACAGGTAACAAATAACACTTGTCTGTGTTTCAAAGTCGTTGATTCTACGCATGCGCTGGTTCCCGTATCAGCGTTTACAATTATTCCCATTTTTTTCTATATTTGTTATTTTTCTTAGCGTAACTTTTGCTACTGATTATTATTATTATTGTTATTGTAATTGTAATTTCTACCATAATTCAAATTATTATTAATTATAATGTTAAATTATAATAGTAATTATTATCACTATTCCCATTGCTGCTACTTTTGTATTATTATTTTTAGTCTTCTTGCCACTTTCGTTATTATTATTATTATTGTTGTCATTTTTACTAATCCTCGTTTTTTTATTATTATTATTATTATCATTATTATAGCTAATGTCTACAAATATTGGTGCTAATAATCGGAAAAATGTATAATTTCCGAATTTTTCAAATTTGAATTTCAGAGAAATTACTACTAGCGACACCTGCTATATCTTTGTAGAAACATCCTATCTTCTTTTCTCCTTTTTTTTTTCAATTTTCTTACTATTTTGTTCGAACTTCCCATTACCCCAATCACCCCGTGAAGTCCGTAAGGGTAATTTCTCATATCCAGATGACCGCATATTTAATATGCTAAGAATTCGAAAACCGCAATTTCTAACGTGGCCCGGACTCATACTCGTTACCATTTTGGGTGTCTCATCCGGTGTATACATCTGGAAGCCTCTCCTGGACGAGATTGAAGAGAAGCGGAAGGAAGAAGAGCAAGCGAAATAGAGTCATGGGGTAACAGAAAATTTTGAAGCGGAATTAAAATTTTACGTTTTGGTCATTTCTTTAGCGAATGCAAATATTTATTTATATATAAAATCATTTAATTCCAAATTCAATTTTCTTTTCATTTCCCTTTTAAAGTTCATCCAAGTTATTTCTCGCAATATTCAATAAACTTTTCATCGAGGGGTATTTGAAAGTAAAATGTGACTTATCTTACAATATTTCTTACAGGCTGTTCAACAAAATTGGAGCGATGTCCCCCGCGTCATCGATGCTCATAATCACTCTTACGAGTATCGTCGCCATAGGATATGGCATTAAGTATGTGCGATGTTAATCGTCTAAATACTTTCATACCTTCGAACAGATTACAATAAACAAATAAACATCGTACATTTATACCTAACGACTATCTAACGAAATAAACTAAATCTAATATTATGATAAATTATAACCTCTGGTGCAAAAAAGTCGAGACAAGTTCATGTATGAAAAGGGATCTCTCTATAAAAAGCATTTTGAAAATCTTCAGCCAGACAAAGTAGTTAAATCCGATAACAATAGACAAGTTCAAATTTTCCATTATATCCATATGAATTTTGAAAAAGTTCGGCCAAATAAAGTTATGAAATCCGATAACATTAGACAAGCTCGTTTTTTCCATTATGTCAATACGAAGTAATTACAAAATGGAAAGAATTTTTTCTGTTTACGTGATTAAAACCGGAATTGATAATATGCTCGTATTTAAATGGAATATTTTTGAAGTTACGGTAGAACAACTATGAACAAATTGAAACTCAACGGAAACAAAATTCTTAACATCTCTAGATTATTTATATAATTTATTATAACATACTTGTATTATTACAGATACCATTGGAATCCATACAGAAAAGAAGCTAATTTAAAGAAGCAGTTGGAAATCGCCGAAATGATTTACCAGCAAAGAAAACAGAAGGAAATGGAAATGAAAATGGAGAACGAGGGATGAATTTATAAAAGAAATTGATTCTCAAAAAAAAAAAAGAAATGAATAATTGTTTTACAACGCTATTGGATTTCTTACAAGTTTTGTTTTTTATAAGAACGAATTCTTTTATTTATAGTGTTACATTGTTATGAATATATGTACATTATAGCTATTTCTCGAAGTTTCTTCTATTTATTCTTGGAATTTCCCACCGTAATATGGTAAATATTGCAGAACGGCTTTCCAGTCGGTGAAGTAAAGCACCCCCAAGGATCCCGCTGTGCCATAGGCCATAGCCGAGGGAATGCTGGAATTTAGAAATGGCATATATATGTAAATCCATTGAAAAAATTTCTATTACAATTTTTTTCGCATTCCAGAAAAAAGTATTCACAGAGAAACTATAATTATTTCGCAGTGGAGGGGGTATAAAATTGATAAGTAACCCTTACGAATTTATAAATACGTAAATTCTCTAAATTCACGAAAACATATTTATCTTTCAATTTTTAGGTCTTCTGTTGCATAACCTCTGACGTATTTCAACGTTTCTTTTACCAATTTCGCGAAATTCGTAAAAGAACGTTCCCTTTTTTGCAAAAATGTTGATCTCGACTTACAATTTCATTCCGATTTCCAAATATTTCTTCGGCAAAACCATTTTGTTTTCTGCTAGAAGAAGTCTCACTTACGTCCAGCGATTATTTCTTAACCCTTCTTTCCTTCTCGGGAACGAAAATCCAGAGTATATAACGGAATACAAAAGGAAGTCGAGTCGATATCACGAAATATTTATCGTCGCGAGTCTTACGCGCAGCCGCGCAATTTTCTCACGCATGCGCGTCAATCGTGGCAGAGCTGGGATCCAAGGGACGCGAGTTAGTAATCTTTCCGTTAGAACCGATTTACAAGTTCCAAGCAAGATTTACTAATTCGGGTACTTTTTGCTTTTATTAGTACCCGAGCGGATCGAGGGGAAAGAGTCGAACTCATACGAATCGGCCCGAAGCGTGGAATTTAGTTGCGGCACGTGTCGAGGCGCGGCGGCACCGGCGAGGAAAAATCAATTGAATGCAGGTGTCGTGTGGAAACCCGACAGTTTCGTATCATCATCCTTGGTGTGATCCATCCCTTGCGTGCGACATATACCTATATACGCCTATATATGTCTCCTATAGATCGTAACGAGTACGTATACATCGTATGGCGGCTGTCAACTGGTGGAACTCTGCGTTGCTTCGGGTAGGAACTGTTTCCGTGATCCTCGTCGTCGTTGAGCTCCCTTGAAGTGCTCGGCAACGTCGACGGCAGATCGGCCCCACACGCGTTTTACGTCGCCCCTATGTTCCACGAGCTCTGCTGATACCTCATAACTTATATGACATCGGGAAAAGAAGCGATGGGGTAAGTCACCGATACTTACTTACCTCGCACACCGACCTTCGACTTCCTCTCGGCCGCCTCTCGAATGGTGGAGGAAAATTCCACGGATGCATTTTCCATAATCCTTTTTTCCTCTCTTCTCTATGTACACATATAATTTTCCATGTGTGCACGCATACCTGTGACGAACCTTCAAAGAGAATTGCCCGAGACCGGCATGCACCCGATTGTGGGATGCACAAGGCCATAAAGTTGCAAAAGCGAAAGGAAGGCATTTGACAGTAACCTTTCTTTTTTTCATCGCGATTATAATTGCGATGTGTGCGTTATGTAATAAGGGCCTAGGTACGAAATTGAAAATAGTGTATTCGATAATAATAATAATAACAATGGTAATAGTAGGGTAGGAATAGCAGTATCAGAGTATAGTGTAATAACAATAATAATAAGAGTTACTACTACTATACTACTACTACTACTACTACTACTATTAATAATAATGATAATTATAATAATAATGTCAATTATAGATGTTATTAATAGCAGTAGTAATAATAATAGTAATAGTGTCAATTATTGCGAAAATTATCAATTTTGTGATATAGTTCCAAAAAAAGGAACCGTTAAAAAGTAATAATAACAATAATAATAATATTGATGTATTATTATATTATTATTATTGTTTCGCTATTATTACTATTAATATACTATTATTATTACTATTATTATTATTATTATTATAATTATATAGCTGCAAAAGAGAAAGGAGGGCATTTGATAGTAATTTTCATAATAATTATGATAATTACAACAACAACAATAATAATACATGGATAATTACATGACAAAGACCTACAAAACAGAAAATAAAGTATTAAAAGTTAGTAATAATAGTCGTACTGTTGTCGAATGATAATAACAATGACCTATTGTTATTTAATTATCATCAGGATTACTACTACCTACTACAAATAGTAATTATTCATCCCGGAACGTTCTCATTACCTAGCATATTTAATCGTTGCGATCATATAAACTTAATAAGGTTCGACTCGTCCCTTTTACTACCTTTCAGGCGTCATGGATTGATTATGTGCGATATTAGTGGATAGATAGTAAGTTCAGGTTACTAAATATAATCATCTGTAAATTTGAGAGTAACAGTAGCTACTCTCTGTACTCTCTGCATTTACCCCCTTTACACATCCATTCATGGGTCTTCTTGCCCCCACCCCCTGGATATCATGCAGGAGGTATAGGTAGTATATATAAGTTGCAGGAGAGGCATATATGAGTATATATAAAATGTGTGTGCGTGTGTGTGTATTAAACTGTATGCACATGACGATCCTACATTTGGAGTTATTAATATCTGCGCCAAGAGAAAATTATAGGTGCCCATAACTGTCCCTATGGCTCTAGAAAGCCTGGAATTAATTTTACAGTGGCGTCAATTATGGATGGAATAGAAATTATTTTAGCAAAATTCCATGTAGGCGATTCGCTCGAACGAATATTTGTTCGCGAGGAATTTTATGGTCCAAAATTTGAATCCCATGGGGATTAGGATATGCACGTCACACGATCCTGATATTGTTATATAATGGAAATCGGATGTTCGGTTCATTTTTTTCTTTTTTATTACTATTAATTATGATGTCGTAACTTCGAGTTCAGTTAAATCGCGAAGATGAAATTCGGAGTCATATTAATTAATAATTATAGATCGATAGCTATGCAAATATATCCTTTGTCGCCTCGAAATACAATTATCCGGGTTCTAAGGAATTCGATCGATGCAAGGAAATCGTATTTGCCTTCGACGAACTCAAAATCAGTGCCATGCATTTAAATCGAATGAATTTAATGCAGTTTTCTTTATTAAAAAATAATTTCTCTTTCCAGCGTAACAACGCGTTTTATAAACAGCGTGCGCAACACGTATTCAATGGTCATTTTGTTCATTCAGGTCACTGAACAACCTAATGGATACGATGATGGTATTGTAGAAAAAGAGAGAGAGAGAGACTCGCTGTCGGATATAATTAGGACTTCCTATTGCACACTTTTTTTTTTATTCGCCAAGTTGAAGTTATTACGGAATTCATAACTTCATATATAAATGCAATTCGGCATTTATTTCCAATGGAATTTTGGGAAAGGTATTGCAATTTGCATTGTCACAGGTGCCCATCTTATAATTTTTCAAATACAATCATCTTTAAAATCATCTTTTAGTAAATAATAATACTTTTAAAAGAATTTCATACTAAAATTGCTGCTATGACGTCATTTGAAGATTCTTGCTTAAATGCAATTCCTTGAAATATTGCAACAATGCAATTTCCTTCAAATGTAGAATATTTTTGCCAATTAAGTGTTGCATGTAGCGAAATGTATTAATATACTACAAATTGTTGACTCTCTAAAAATGAAACGTTACAATTTTCCGACTTCGACCTTAACTTCTTTGAAATCCTAAACAAAAATATATTTTCATCATATATCCGATATAATTTCTTCCGAAATTGGGAAATTCTCTTGAATTAAATTTATTCAAAAGTGCTAAAAAATGTAAAATTTATTAAAAGCCTGATTCGACAAATTTCAAATTTAAACCCCCATTTTTTTAGATTCCTGAAAAAATAGGAACAATTATTATTGACTTTTGATTTAGAATTTTTGGAATATTTCCACTAATTAAATATCGTAAATGGAAATATACTTTTCTAACAAATTTTGTCGAATTCGAATGTAATCGGAGATGTGTAAATTAAAATCTGGCGATTTTGAGACTTCGACCCCGATTTCTATAGTTTCCTACGAAAACGTGCTCCTATCGATGCTCCAAGTATACATTTTAGTAACAAACACCACATGTTTAGCTATTATAGGAATTCATAGTGTACAGAGTTTCTCTCTTCCAGTCTCTCTATACCAGTAATGTTATTTTCATTTCTAAAGCATGGAGTCAGGACAAAGCACAATGCATATAACTAAAATAGTACTCCTCCGCTTACACGATATCGCAACTCCCATTTTCCTAACCGACACTCGCTTAAATCTCGAGCGTTTTTCTTCCCTTTCATAAATTTACTTTTCAAATTCCATGTTCTCCGTTTATAGTGAGAATCGAAATCACAGTCGCTTTGTTTCCATTTTTTCAAAATGTGTAAGCTATCGAAAACAAATTTAATTCGAAGAGCAGTCAATCGATAGATTATTCTTTCGATTCTTTCGATATCGAACCATAAGTGTCCAGTGTCGAGATGTTAAAGCTCCAATTTTCTTCTATTTCAATTTTTCTGCATAAAATCAGAGAAATTCCCTGGAATGTGGACATGAAATAATTGTGAATGCGCTCACAGATTTTTCAAACAATATATTTGATTAGCTTTTGTTACGTTTTCCGGAATCGTATGAAATACTTGAAAATCACACCGTCGGGTTTTAATATTTATTACACGGACACGGATGCAAATTGGAACTAATTAAATATCTAAAGAATTTCTTCAATGACGTCCAATCGAAATTCAATGGATTTTCTATAATTAAGTAGAATTGTACTGGAATCAATCAAATTTGTATCGCTTCGATCGAAGAGACAGACCTCGTTCCATAAAGCCGTAGAAGGCAGGGTCGATTTTGCGGTATGGCCGTTTCATGGAATGGCCATTTCATAGTCCGGCTTTGATTTCAAAAGAAATTGCGTTTGGGTCTTTGCCCGGTACTGCTGAAACAAATTTTCACAAAAATTGCTGTTCAATCGAGCGAAAATGCGTTTCAGCAGTTCCCTTTCGCAGCAGCCCCTTGCGTTACACTCGATTTTTGCATTAGATTGCAAGGGTTGAAAAATTCCGTGTAAAAGAAGAGGTTGTTGTTTCCATAAATGAGGAAAAATATCGAATGCAGTATTATTAGCGATCGTTAATTTGCGCATATTAGCAAGAGAGTTTCATTTTCTTATGCTACTTTTAGCCTCCATTATCAGCGGCAGTAGGGGTAGCCTACATAAATATGCAAAGCTGCCATTATCATAATAATCTTTTTTTTCTTCAATATTGCCGTATTCTTTGCAGTTTCTTCTAACAAAAAAATTAATGAATAAAAAGAGAGCGAAGAATTGCTCGCAATCCGAATAATTTCTCTAGGATGACCTATTTTTCTTTATTTTGGAAAATATATTTATTGAAAATCATGACTACGTATTTGAATTTTTGGGAATTACATAATCCATCTGCTGCACTTTTTGCAAAAGCCATTTTTATTCTCCAATTTTTTATGGATCTATTTTTTAAATTTTAAGAAATTCATGGTTACGTATGTGAAATTTGGGAAATATACGGAAATTGGTAGTCGGTGTTAGAATCAATTTTGTCGTTGCAACCCTTTGCGGCGGAGTTGCATTCGAAAAGGTTCCAAAAATTAAAATGCGAAACCATAAGTAACTAATTAACTGTAAATGATTTGCATCGAACCTCCTCAGGCAATATTCTCTCTGAGCATGTTCGGCGACTGAAATTTAATAAATTTTATTGTATTCTGTCGCAGTGAACAACCGATCTTCTCGTGCAAGGCGCACGTGTTCCACATCGACCCCAAGACCAAAAGGTCCTGGGTGTCGGCATCGACCGCAGCTGTTTCTGTATCATTTTTCTACGACTCGACCAGAAGTCTTTATCGGATCATATCCGTAGAGGGCAGCAAGGTAAGGGCTCGACTTCATTATCTCACCAATTCCTCATTTTATTAATTTTTTTTTATATTGGAAGAAATTACAAATCCTGTTAAATTTTGCTTTTTTCTGGGTGATTTTTTATTAATGTATTTCTTTTTATTATAGGCGGTGATCAACAGCACAATAACTCCAAACATGACGTTCACCAAAACATCGCAGAAATTCGGACAATGGTCCGATGTCAGAGCCAATACCGTCTACGGTTTGGGATTTTCATCCGAGGCTGAATTAGGAAAGGTAGAAAACACCGTTAATTTTTTTTGTTGCATTCAGAAATTTCAAAATTACCCAAAACATCTTTTTCTTCCCCAGAAAATATAAATTTACCCTTGAACTCCCTTTTTGCTGTAAATTAAATTTTCAAATTAGCCTCCTTCGCTTATTATTTATTACAAATTCCCAAATATTGCATTTTCATGAATGATTTATTTTTTATTGTCGATTTCAGTTCATCGAGAAGTTCCACGAGGTGAAAGAAGCCACGAAACTGGCCGGGGCGAAATTGCAGTCGAACAGTTCGACGGTTACTCCGGCGACGAGTGCCAACGTGAGTCCCATAACATCCCGAACGGGCATGCCCTCATCGGAGCAGGATCTCATCGATCCGCCGAATTCGTCGATGATCAACTCCAATACCTCCGCATCGAACAACCCCAATCCCAACGCCAACATGATATCGGCGCAGAACAGCATCTCCTCCGTGAGCAGCAGTCCTCTACCCGGTAGTTGTCAGAATAAAATGGACGAGGAACTGAAAAACGCGGTGCACTCAAGATCGCAGAGCATTTCGCAGCAGAGCACGGAGAGTCCGCAGCATCAGGGCAAACAGGGTCAGCTGAGTTCCAATCAGAGCGGGCAATCGGCTGAAATGCAACTCAAGTACGAGAACGACAGGCTGAAATTGGCACTTGCCCAAAGTTCGGCAAATGCAAAGAAGTGGGAGGTAACTTCGATATTAAAAAACGTAACAAATTAATCGTGCGATGAATTTGAGCTTGAAAATCTTACTTAGCCTTAGAGCGACCAGGTGGGGCCCAACCGGACCCCAGAGCATGAAATAATTTTCAAATAAATGCTTCAAAAAACGGACAAATCGCTCTTTTTCTATAAAAGACGCTTCACTTTCGCTAAAATTCATCGAAAAATGGAATTTTTGATATATTGATTTCTGTCAAAAAATGTGTGGGGTCCGCGGGAGCCCCACCTGGCTACATATGTTTCTACATTTCACCTGGTCGCTCGAGGGTTAATATTTATTTGTGATTATACAATCTTAAAATTTTTATCGATGGTCATTGGCTTTGATAAATTATAAATATTCGGCTGTTAAAGTTTCACATATGCGCTTTTTATTTTTTAAACGGATACTGCATTTTTGTAGATCGAGTTGAACACGTTGAAAACGAACAACGCCAGACTAACTAGCGCGTTGCAAGAGTCTACGGCCAACGTCGACGAGTGGAAGAGACAACTGCAGTTGTACAAAGAGGAGAACGCACGGGTGAAAGTGAAATACGCCGACCTGGAGGCCGGCAAGATCGCCGAAGGAAATACAGAAGCTCTCAGGTTAAGAGTGGAGGCACTAGAAAATGAATTGAGAACGAGGAACGACGAGATCAAAGCTTTGACCATGGCTACGAAGAACAAGGATTTTGTCGTGAGTCTTTTTTCTAAATATTTATCATTCTTACAAATTAGATGCCACGTTTACTAATTCCTTCTTCCTGATTTCAATAATCCCGTCGTACAATTTTTCTTCCTTTATTAATTTCCCCCCGTCCAAGGATCCACACTAATTCCATGAACTTTGTGGAATAATAATACCTTTAGTTGATAATTAGCCTCACTATTAATTTTTCCAACGACCTGGGTCACGTTAATTATCGAATTCCTCGCCCCTAATTGTAAAATTAATTATCGTAAGCCGGTCGATGAGATCGTTAATTATTTTTTAATTAGTAACGGCAATTCGTTTTGTACAGTCCCTGCAGAAAGAGAACGCCGAGCTTCGGGAAATGTTGAACGTCGTCCACGAGCAGCTAGAACTGGCACTAAGTGCGAACAAAGTCCAAAAACAAAATCTAGACACCCTGAACGCGAGATTAGCCGGATACATACAGGACTTAGTTACGGTACATCGAGAAATCACGAATACATTGCAAACGTAAGCTCTCTCTCCTTTGTAGGTATTCTTTTGTATTTTAAGAAATAGATATAAACTCATGTACACACTACATCGTTCTAGTAAGAAAATAAGGGACGGGCGGCACGGAAAGACGCGCTTTTCGATAACGAGCAACTTTTTTAACAATCGAACGTTATCAAAACCGGCGCACGTATTCTCATTTCGGGAACAGCGCCTGCGGGAAGTTGAATTTTAACGAGAAGATGATATTTTATTCTGTGGCAAAGGGTGTAAAATCACACGTGCTTTTAAAAAATTGGAGCCCAAACTTCGAAATTTTTAATATCCAACCATTTTTCTGCAGGACACTGAAAAATTTCAATTCCAGCATTTTCTGGTTTTCATCTCTGAAATTTTGCGACGTTCAAGGTTGTAGAGATTTCGCGACACCGGTGGAAATTTGCGAAGGCCTAACTGGCACTGAATTGGCTCGAAGGCCCAGAAATGCACCATTAAGCCGGATTCCTATTTGGAAGGAAGCGAAAAAGAAAAAGGTCGTTTGAAAACTTACACGAAGAAATTAGCAAAACTGCGGTCGAATTTACAGGCGATGCAAGGAAATACGAAATTTCAAGGCACTAATCTTGAGAATTTTAAATGAGCTGCTAGCAGTTTCAGCTTCTGTTCCTACTTCGGGTTTTCAAACTTGCTCTCGAGATTTCGATGCTAAAATCTCTCCAACCTTGGTCATATTGGACAAAACTAGATAATTTTTTTTATTTCCACGCAAATCGTGGATTTCTCTTTCGAATTGGCAATTTTAAAGAAATTCCTGCTGAAAAAATAGTTTCCTGCCTATTGGTAATTTTATATACGAGAGAAAATATTTTATCCTTCTTTAAAACCTGTCGAATTAAATTCATAAATTTCCAAGGTGATATTTTTAATTGAAAAAGCTGAATTTCGATGAGAGGAGCCAAGATTCCCCTGAGATTCTTAGAAACCCTAAAAAAAAATTGTTATGCATTAGCTGGGGAAAAAAGACTGACCGTTAATGACCCATTTTAATGACACTTATCCTCAAAGGAAAAAAACATTACGTCCAAGTCGATAAATTAGAAGAAATGCAAAATGCATCTCCAAGTTCGGAAATATGAATGAAATTAATGAAACATATCACGAGTCGACGAAACGCGTGTCTTTCTTTGCCGTCTCGTCTCTCTGATCGATGATAAAGGGGAAACATAATTAACCATAGACACAACTAATAAGAAGAATGCACAATTAATGAAGTTAGTAATGTTTAGCGATGGTTATATAGTAACTATTTGACAATTATGTATAATGTTTCGCATTTACATACTTTTATTTATCTTGTTTTTGTTACACGTACATACGCTTTATGTGAATTTAACACGATTGAAGGGTATTCGGCCACGAGTTGGTCCATTGAATTTTTATGTCAAGAGAAAACACGTAGGCTTTCGCGAGCGTATCGCCGATAATCGGCAAATGCAACGTTTGACGACAAGCCATCTGTAAATTGTGGCCATTATTTTATATCGCTGCCCGGATATTTCTCCAAATGCAGCTTTTCAGTATTATACGAAAGAAATTAGCGAATCTCAATTATACAAAGAAGGGACCCCGTGAGCCTCTTTTCTACGTATCCGAATTTTTGATATGTAAAAAAGAAATTCCCGAATCTCTTGGATATTAATACGTTTCGTATCAAATTAACGTATATTTTGTTGGAAGAAGAAACAAATGTGGTAAAATGTTCATGATTTTATAAATTCGACTGAGTTAACTTTCTTATTAATTATTTATCAAAATTACAGAAATAATTTTCTGAAGGATTAATTTGTTTGTCGTGATTAGTGATAATTTTGCTCAATTTGAAATTATGGTAGAAAACGTAAATAAATTTTTTTGGAAGTTTGGCGATAATTTTAATTTAATATTTTTAATCGTACCAAAATTTTTACAACATTCTTTCTTCCTTCCATTTTTATGAATTTTTCTGAATCTCAATAACGCGACGAGAAACTCTTATTTTATTTTTACAATTCTCACAACGATTCTTTTGTTCTATGTTTATAGAGATATTTTTTTCTGGAGAGAATAACAAGCTGATAATCGAAACATTATTTTTGTAAAATTAATTTCTTAAAGGAAATTGTTAAAATTTGTGGTAGCTTCTTTATTGATAAGTTATTGTATTAATATTTATATTATATTAATAGGTACGATGTGGTAACAGTATTTCTTTGTTATTTTTTGGTCCCCAAAGAAACGAAAAATTGAGGGAATTTGAAGAATTCAATCCGATAAAATTAATTTTAATTAAAATTAGAAAAGAAAGAATAGAGTTTCGATTTTCAGCTATCTCGCAGGACTAAAATCGCATAGAGTCTTTCTACGGCCAGTATTCTTCAATATTTTCGGTTTTTGAGATGCAGCACGGGTCAATAAGATAAGATGCTAATAAATGTTTCCGCACATACGTTGCTATTCTTTCTCACCAAGCAATATATATGTTGTGAGTGACGGTAAAACGAATACCGAGAAGAAGGTGAAGAAATTGACAAAGAATTAGATTGTACGGGTGAAAACTGTAAATACGTGAACCTGCATTTTTTTACTCTACGAGAAAAGTTCAAAGGGAAGACGACGGACTCCCGGTTTTTCGAAATTGGAAGGAAAAGCCTCGCTTGCCATACGCAACCTTAAGTGAAAAATCGGTTTGGAAAAAGCTTCCACGTGTACCATAACGCCATAGCATAGTTTACATTTCACGACACTTTATTTTGTTCTCGACCTTACTCCGTTTTGTGAATACCAATAATCACCCATAGCTAGTAATACTACTCTTAAGTGTTCAAAGTACCTCGTATCATTCACCATTACATTTGATAATATTTATTAGACCGTATAGTGTTCGACGGAAGGTTGACAAAGATTTTATTGACCAGTGCCACAATGCATGTTAATTGCTATCTGCGTTTTTACATTTACATTTGAACCATGTATTTTTGGGCATTTATGTTTTTAAGGAGTTTATTGTAATTAGCACGTAAGCGAGACCTCGAGGCGAGCATTTTGTACTCTGACTTTTTATTTTAAGGATTGAAAGAGGATATAGAGACTGATTTTAGTTTTGTAGCGGCTAAATTTTATTTCTCGCACAGGAATCATTGTTGTTTTTGAATTCCAACTTGCAATTTTCAACCGATACAGCAAATTTTGAAAAATTCTAAACCTGGCTCGGAGTTCGGAGTCTCCTTAGATCGAAGGAAATCGATGATCTCTCTCTTCGGTCAACTTGGGAGCGAAGCGAACGGATACAAAAGTTACAGAGAAAATCTATTCGATGCGAGTGGCATTTAGTTTCAGAATGCGGATGCATCGAAATGCAACCAACTTTTGTATCACGTGTCGGGTATCTCATTTGCTTGGTGATTTCCAAAAGATACTCTGTAATCGGAGTGTTTCCCTTTGCTCCTGTAAAATCGAGCATAATTTGCACCATCAGCCTACGGATGCATTCTGTTATAAAATTTCAATCGCATGGAAACAACGAGCCTGGTTCTCTCGATATACTCGATCTAATAATTAAATAAATAAAAAAGATATCTCGAACTGAGCACAATCGATGAATTACCAGAAACTATCATTTTTGGACGTTTCCTCTAACTTTGTGTGTGCTAAAATCCTGCAATGACGCAATTGGAATTCAAGAACAGCAAAAATTCTGCGAGAAAAGGGAAGGGTGGAATTTCAGAGCCAAAATCAGGCCCTTTAGCAACCTCTGAGCCGAGAAAATTGTATAAGAGCGTCATGGCGTGTGAGTGTGCATTGGAATTACTATAATAAATGAGAGTATGAATAATTGGGCTAATTTTTAGTCGGCAAGAATACAAGTGTTTGAAAAAACACGAAAAATTCGTGAAATTGCAAATGCTACCGTTGCAGTGTACACGAAACGTCGGTGATTTTTGTTGCAATATCGAGCTGATTCTCTGTAGAATTTTCTCAAACTGGTTCTCCTGTTGAAGCATCGCTGTTTTACAATGAAAATGTTACATATGAAATTGTCATTCTTCGCAAGTACATAAAATTACTCCGCATTTATACATTTCAAGGGAAGTTGATTGCTTCAAAGACTACAAGATGTTGAGATTTTGAGAAAACCCTCCTTTTACTAGAATACACACTAGTATACAGATTCAAGTAAACGTAAAGTATTTGAACGAGGAACAAGCAAAACAAGATCGCATTGCTTTTGAGATATTTCAATGATTTAATATATTTCAAGTTGAAATTATTACGCATATTCTCGAAAAACAAATGTGCTTGAAATGCTATTGTTTCGGAAAGGAAAAGCCCACTTGAGTGTAAATTTGTAAACAGAGGACACTGTGTTTTTGCGTTACGGTATTTGCGTTGTAAAAGAAAAGAGCGTTCGTTATACTAAGTAGCCACTTTTGTTATACTCTGGAATTCTCGCGACAGAGACGATAGGATTGCGTTTTTGAAGGCGACAATCGCCACGAAATCCAATAAGATTTTAAGGGTACCTATATGTAAAACTAAGGAATTTGTTATAAGAAGGAAGGTACGAGTCGAGCAAATACTCATCCGAAGACATTTCGCATAAGATTCAAGTGTTTCTTGGAGTTCCGATACCGGAGCAATATTAGCATTAAGTCCGACACAAATCATACCGTAGAGATTATTTGGTTTGATGTTTTTTCTTGCGGAAGAACTCAGAGCTTCTTTGATTCCTAAGATACTATTTAATGAAATACAGGGTTCTGTAAAGTCTGTAAACCGATCCAAAGATCGTGTCGCGTATCTCCGATCGATGCGTAGGCATTTGATGGTTTCATCGATACCAAGTATGTACTTCGATTGAATGTCAAATTCCTATCGGCGAAACTCTTTAATTGCTCGACTCGAAAATTTCACCGATGCAATTTCACCTTCATACTCGATCTGTACTCTTATCGATATACGCATTTGATACTTTGATATTTAACAATTTGGTATGAAGGCAAAGTCACTCTAGAGAATCTATTCGAGATGTGGGTACGATGCAGTCGAGTCACCCCGAGACTCCGATATCCGCAATCAAGGAAAGCGAAATCATTTATTCAAATTTATGATATTTCTCTCGAAGAGGGATCATGGAAATTGTTTATGCGATAGATATATTTATTTCCGAATTTGATTTTCCTAAATAATGAAATTTTCTGGGTGATTCGAACTCGTCGAATGTCGGCATCCAAGTCAAATGTTCCAGAAACAAATGTATTTGTTCCATTCTTAATTTTGTACTGCAGATAGTTCTACGTTGAACTCGCTAAGCTAAGTTTGTACTCCGCCAATTATGAGAATGGAAAAAGGAAATGGCAAAAAAAGTCCCCATCTGTGAGTAACGAATTCGAATTAATTATTGTAAAATGTAGATTGTACAAATACAGAATGTATTTAAAGTATTCGACGAAATTGTCCAAGATTACGTTTTAAGGAGCACTCGGGATGCATTTAAAACGCTGCGATTGATTACTTTAATGAATTGTACATTAAACGTTAAACTTCGCGTATGAGCTGTAAAAAAAAAAGAGAGAGAGACAGGTAATCTTTTTTTTTTCTTCGTTCTTTACAACAATCGTCCGTTGTAGGGAAAAGGTGTGAGAATAGCACAAAGCTAAGAGCCAGATACTGTCGGTGTGAGTGACGTAAACGCATGGCAAACGCACAAAAATGAAAATCTTCCGAAAATCACTAGAAACAAAAATGAGGGTGAAAATATGCAAAATGGTAATAAGCCGAAAACCAAAAGTACTGAAGAGTTCCTCAGTCTATGTATGTATCTGTGGCTCCAGTATCTTTAGAATAACGCTTTGTAACATTGCTGTATCCGATAAGTTTCAACGTATTATAACGATAGCGACTATCCTGCAACGACAGTTGACGCAAAAAATGCGAGAATTCGAAGGAAAATGGAGAACGAGCATTGAAAAATTCTGTCGATGAATCGGATGGAAAAGGTCGATGAATTTTGGGAAAAATACTTTGTTCGACACACACACTCGTAGAAACATTATTCGATAGAATTTGTATCGACAGAAATTTAAGCCAGGAATGCATAAATATGCCCAGTTGTCCGCTGGAATTGTCATTCCCTGTATATTTAAAATGATTTATTCGAACGAATGGTGATTTTTTTGTCGGTGAATCAAAATAGTCGAATGGAAAAAAAAATTGAAAAATGGCAATAATTTGAATATCAGTGAATGGGGAATTCCAGCTAAATGCGTGGGAGACGCTTTGGAAGTGAAATAATACCCCCACACGAATCTCCCTCGATTATCTGACTTGCAATGTTTTTCGAAACCAGCAGAAATTCTCAGCCGACTCAAGAAAGTTGCATTTTTTCAAATGCGAAGCGTGTCGAAGCGCAGTTCCTTTTAAAGGTTTCCAAAATTTATACGTGGTATTAAAATTCTTTGGAATTTAAATTATATGTAATATATATTGCTACCTTTCTCTATTACATATATAGTTAATATATATGCACAAGTATCAAACAGGATCAATATAATTTCGTGAATTTCTATTTATTGTGTTCGACTTAAAAATTCCACTTTACTTCGAACGAACAAACTTTTTTCATCGGATGGAAAATTTTCGTTGTAGGAACTTCGTTCGATACATTTAAACAAAATTGATTTACTCCTCGAACTCGATGTAAGATAAAAAAAATCTTGAGTTTCTGGAATTCTTCCTGACTTTCGGACAACATTGCAAGATCCAATCGTATCGCAGCTTCCTTAGCTCGGGACACACCGATTTCGAGTGTCCCATTCGACACGAATTCCCAATAATTTCCAAAAAGGAAAAAATATGAATAATTTGTTACTCGACCAAGCGCTCATATCGCATGACAATATGTAATACCTCTTACGTGAAGAATTATTTTCACCCTCGGAAAATTCTATTACCATAAGTACACATTTACTAGCATTTGTATCACGCGTCTCGGAGGAAATCCTAAGTATCTAATTAGCGAATTACGATAAAAGAGGAAGGAAAAAATTGTATCGTTAGATGATGATTGTAAAACGCTAATTCGTGGATTTGCATTTGATTATTATCATTTTTTGAGTTTCCAATGCTCCGCTAATTACCGTTTCCCTGGAAACGATACTTTTGCGCATTTCCAGCAACAGCGGGTGTTTGTTGCTCAACGATAACAATAAGTTAAAATGACAGTCTGAGAGTTTTTATATGAAGACAAGTTTCACGAGATTTTACTGTCCCTTAATGAGCGACGACTAATTAATTAATCGACTCGATTCACGAAATGGAAACTCATTTGAGATGAAATTGTAATAAGGAATAAGAAATAACGAGAAAGAGAGAGAGAGAGAATTTTGTTGAAATTTGCAAAATATTTCAGTGGCATTTCGACAGCATTTCTTTGCAAGAAAGAAAAAAATGAGATAAGCGTTTATTTTGTCGTTCGTTCGCTACCGATATGCCGAAGTATTGAAACCCGGTGAGATTTTTCACCACCCGATGCCACCCGATTGATTATTATTAACTAGACGATACATTTGTTGACTTTCATAATAATAATGATGATGACGATAATGTCCGGAAGCCAATACGTTTCTCTCTTCTCCCGGAAAGGAGGAATAAAAAGGGAAGAGAGAAATTATAAGGAAATAAAAAAAAACTGTTATTAACAAAGTACGCTGTACATGCATGAGAGCGAAACATGGTGTACGAGATTTATAGGCTCAAATAGAATCATTGTAAAAAGTGAAAATGTTTTGGTGCTTGTTTGATTTAAAAAAACAAAAAAGGGAGAGTAACACCTCCAATTCCTACTTTATCCTGATAAATCGTGAAATCCTTTTAATTGTTCGCTAACTAAAATATCTAAAATGGGAGGATAGGTTAGGTTTGTAATTAGATCAAAGCTAAAATAGGAGAGAATTCAATTTTTTCTGGAGTTTTTGAATATTGTTAAAAAATTAGGTTAGGAATTTTATTTTTATGGGATAATTTAACGCGTAGAATTGAAGATAATTGGAAAATGAAGAAAGAGTATATTTTTTTGGGGGGGTAGTTTGATGCATAGAATCGATAAAATTGCAAATTGAGAAATTCGAATTTCAAATTCTTTGATCCCTTCTCGCCATTATGACGTCAGAAGTTCTTCTTTACCGACCCTTCAGTGATTCAATTCTTTTCCCGCCCTTTTTATTTACCAGCAGTTGAACTATGAAAAAATAAAAATTGATCCCTTTTTTTTTTATATACTGCAATGAAAATCCTTATTATTTATTTGTAAATAAAGAAAGATGTAAAAAAATCATTTCCAGAACAAAATACGAATCTTAAAAATCTACAAAATCGAATCTTAAAAAAATACTGTAACAATCATTAGAAGCTCTTTCTTATCATAATAATAATAACAACACAATTACCACATCATTTTCTTTATTCTTCGTAAACCACAAAAAAATCTATTATTATTATCATTCTTAAGTTACTATTATTGTTATCATCATTGTCATTAGTATTATTTTATTATTATTCTTTTCGTTATTATCATTATCATTATTGCCTCATTATCGTTATTTCTATTCACGTCAGGTTTCAATTTTCCCGGTTCGCTCTTCCCAACACACTCGCATTCTCACTCACGCATACATACGCGCGCCGCTCTCACTTACGATGCACACAAGCGCGACCCTCGGTCTTACCGAATGCATACACGTCGAAGTAAATGCACACCCACAAGGAAAAGGACGATGACGGCGATGGTGCCGCGTCCTATTGTGAGTTGCATGGAGTGCGTGCGTGTGCCCTTCCCCCTCCCCCCAGGCTTGAGTTGGTTGGTAGGTATGTACAAAACTACAAATACAAAATGGTCGACGCGCCTTGAAGTGACCGTCCTACCGAGGGGAGTTGCGCTTTCGTCCTAGCAAACAAAAAGAATAATCGAAACCCGCGATTCTTCGCGTTCGAGGGCCTTTTTCGCTCCCACCGGTCCTTGGTCGACCCGGGGACCTCCGCGTATCCGCGAATTCGAGTCATCCCGGGGCACGGTGTCCAAAACAAAACATGGCCAAGCACCTACCTGTCATCATCAGCACCATCGTCAACACACACGGCTTTCCCTGGCAACAAGTGTCGTCCTGCCAACATTGAAACGCGCGTGCTTCCTTCCTTCCACCTGATATGCCGATAGTGCGACAGAAAGACCGCAGCTGGTAGAAGAGCAAGCACCGTGGACCGATTTCGCTGTTTATCATCAGTCAGCTACCATGTAAATAAATAACGCACTATTTCGTCCCACTGGATGCTGTCCCCCCCCTCGATTTGGCGAATTCACTAAAGAACCGATCGTTTCCACTCGTTGCAGTTGTTGTCCTCTTACGAGGATTCACGATCACGAGGAGGACACGCGCAAGGATTCCCCGGCAGCAGCATGGAGAAGCGCCAAGAAGGATCCGCACCAATTTCGTCTGGTGAGAAAGAGAGAGAGAGAGAGATATTGTTTTTTTTTTCTGCATGTACCACCCGTTACATTTCAAAGTGGCGTAAGTCCAGTTTTCAAAAAATGGATTCAGATTTTTTCAGTGTATCTAGAAAATAAATGGTAAACAATTTTTTGGAAGTTGGACTCACACATATTTTAAGTATAAGGGCTAATGCATGTATGTGTGGGTATCTTGGGGGTATGAATGTGTGTGTTTTGTTTATGTACAAAAAAAATAGGTGTGTAAGTCGAGGATAGTGTTGGAAAATTTTCAATTTAAAAAAAAAATAAAATTATCGCAACTTCTACGATAATATTGCGAAGCGGAGTTTCGGGGATAATCGTATACTTTTAGAATTTTTTTGTTTTGCGGTTTGTAGGTTTTTTCCAGGGTGCCGAAAGAACACGTTCAACATGTGTGTATTGTTCGTACCAGATTTTAATATTAGTATATTTTATTTTTAAACATATACATTATAATTACTGTCTAATTTTATACGCACACGCCTTTACCAAATTATTGAATCTATGAAACCGAATAATTTTCTAAATTGATGGATTACCTTTTCGCGCAGTTATATATTTTCAGGGTAACTTTGGAACTTCTTTTAGGTCTATAAATAATGTGAGAGACATTAAAGATGTATTTGTATCAAAATTTTCTGCGCTTTTTCTTATTATTTATAATAATTATACAGCAGATTCCAGAATATTAACGTTTTACCGACCGCTAGCCTATTAATCGGCTTTTTGTCGCCAATGCCTACCGACTGATAGCCAATTAATCGGCTTTTTGTCGCTTAATAAATATAATTCGGCAATAATATCATAGAGCAGCCGGTCGGACATGCGAATGTTGTTGAATCGCTAGCAGTCGGTAAAGCGTTAACAAAATTATGAGATTCACCGAATACTTCATGAATCATTTCACAAATCAATCATTCAGTTTCAGGAGAATCGTAAGATTTTACTAATTACACATAATTTTAAAATTGTCTTAATAATATTTCAGGTTGGTCTTTTCCTTTAGGGATAATTGTGTCTCCCAAGACGCTGAAAGTATAAAATTTCAGATTCTGAATTTTTAGTTATTCGCCATTTTCTTATTTAAGCGACTGAATAAACTGCAACGGAAGAACATTGTACAACGTCGAACATAGAGTTCGCTTGAAAAATATGCATGAAAATTGCTACCTTTGTAGAAGAATGACCCCTTGATAAATGGAAATGTTAAGTTCAGAGGTGAAGTACAAGGGTTGAAATTTTCCTAATTGTAAAGCTTAAAAAAAGGAAAGATTGAATTTTACAAAGTGAATAATTTATTGTAAGCGATACCTACACATGTATACAGCGGCGTAACTGTTTCAAGCTTTCACTCGGAAGACACTTTACCCAATTAAACATAGAAACTCAAAGATTTGTTGAAAATGAAGTTTAAATAATAAAGAAAGAAGCGTGACAAACGGAACGAGGGTTGAACGATAGGGGTAGAAGAGGTATCTTATTTTTTTTCTGCATTCGGAATCGGATTCCAACAGTCTCTGACGCATAGTCATTTTTTTTTAATCGCTGCGATTGTCAAAATTCAGAAACTTTATAATTTTACAGTTTGCTTTCGTTCAAATTGAAAATTATTTATTCAAATTTTTCAAATTCGTTATATTCTACTCCTGTAACTTTTTGCATTTTATTATTCACTTTTTTACACCCGCCACTAAAGAAATACGGGACTAAAATAAGAAACGAGACAGGCTCGAAATGAAAAATTGCAATTAAGACAAATAAGTTGAATTATTTTTAACAGATTGGGAGAAATTTCAGTGTCGAAAGAAAGTTTTTCATTTCTTTACAGAGCGAGCGAGACGAGAGGAATTCGCAGGAATAAAAAACTCGTCTCCTCAAATTCCACCGCCGTCAGGAAATGAAATTGAGCCTCGCCGGTTATTCTTGTCCGTGTTTTGCAAAGTATTAAACACTCCTCAGAATTTAGTAAGACAAATAAACTAAAGTTCCGTGAAATCAAATTGAAAAGCCATCGGGCTTCTTTTATTTCGGTTCATTGCGGTTGAATCGAAGTCGGTGTAAAATTTCCTTAAATATCGCGTGAAACATTTATTTTTAAACAAATAGTTTGGGTGATTCATATTTTTTTTTTTATGAACTTCAAGAGGATCGGGTATTAAATTTTGCCACTACATTTATTATACTCATGAGTAGGAATTTTTGTCGACCAAACAGGAGAATTCAATACGATACAATTATTTTTATGATTTAAAAAAAATTTTTTTTTTTTTTTTCAATTTTAAATGATTAATTAATTCTTGCATTTTTCTGGAGTATCATTCCTGTTTTATTTTTTTAGGACATGCATGTATCCAAATATTTATTTACCACGGGATGATCCGAAGGAGACGGAATTCCTCATTGATCGACAATCGCATCGATCAGGAAAGGAGTCGAACCTCATCGATTTTATTTAAATCTGCATTTTTGCAATTCGACTAATTGTCGATTGGCAATGTGCTAAATATCGGATGAACTGCCCATTCTTTGTTCTTTCTTCTTCCTTGGTTACCCTAAAAAGTGGGAAATCGCTGAACCTTAATTCATTTCTCTTCCATCGAGTCGATGTGGAAGAATTCTTCGGAGACAAGGGATTATAGGGACGGAGCATAGGTGGACTTAACGACCTTCTAATGATTTTATACGGCGGTCGTGTACGCCCACGCTTACGTAGCTTTGGGCAAAAAACAGCTGAGGATACTCGAAAAAATGATCCGTCTTGAATAAACTGACTGTAAAGTCAAATCGAGACCCTGCGAAGGGGCGATGCTGCAACAAAAAAATTTCGCTACAAGGTCCAGCGGTGAATTTATTGAAATTATGACGTCGAGCCAGAGACGAGGGATGCTGGGGTAGGAGGAGGAAGAATTATGTCCTTTGGTGCCGAAATCGAGGCTGGTAAAATTTTTCTGGATTTTTCTTTTTCACCCTGTACCAATTAATCTTATTAAAATAATTCTTTCAGTCGAGAGGCGCGAGCAAGGAATTTTCGCCCGTGGATGGAACCCTCGAAAAAGGAGAAGGAAAAAAAAAGGAGTTCATGGAAGTAGCACATTTTCCTCGGTCTCCCATTTTACTATCCGTTAGAGGTTCGACATTGGACGCTGATAGGGGTTGCAAGATTCTGGTCCATGGGAGGGTGGCTTCGAGGTGGGGTAGTTGCGCGAGGGGTCGCGGATCAATTCGCGCTCGGGAGATACAGGGAAAGCAACAGTCTGTCTCTTGCTTCCTCGGCAAGCAGTTTCGTTCCTTTTTACACTCCACGGGAAAAGTGCTCGATGCTCGAAGTTCAGGGAATGCTCGGATAAGCCTCCGATAGCCAGCAAATTGCTCGCAAGGGTAGAACCGAGAGCCAACCTTCGACCACCTCGGCGAGAGCTTTTAAATATTACATATGGTCTTCAAGCGAACGTTCGATTGCACGCAGAAACTGTTTTTAGGATCCATCCCCTGCTGCTGAAATTCCTCGGGCACCCGAGTGTCGCGTTTTCTCGAATATCAAATCTCGTGGAATCGTGTGACCTGATTTCTCGCGAACGTCACGTTTCCTTATGAAATTGTACAATGAAACACAAAGATCTCGTCGATGTTCTCGTCATAGTATTGGCAACGTGAGTTTTCATTTGTTTCCACCAGTCAATAGAGGCTGAAATCATTATTGGTTTTCCTCGATCGTGATAAATTTACTCCAGGCAGGCCAATTCTATTAAATGTGACATTCCTCCTCGGACCAGAAACGACAATCCTCAGATGTTATTTCGAATTCCTCGTTAATTGTTGGGAAAGATAGGATTGTTGGAAACTGCAAACCGGAGTGGGCGAATTTCGATAACATCCATATTTGTCTCTTCGCAAAGTATCGGAATCGGCTTGGAAATGAGTTTAAATTGGAGATTTCAGAATAGGGATGGTTTAATAATTATTCCGATATTTATTTTTTGGTACAATTTTTATTTGAGAGGAATATTTTTTTCATGAATTATTTCTTTTTTTTGTAGCCAATATTTTTGTATTTTTCTAATAATTGTTTTTTTATTTTTCAGTTAAATTATAATTTTTTAAAAATTAATATCTGAAGCTAAGGGATTTTTTAAAATTACTATTATGTAATTTTTCTAATTTGCCTTCGAATAATTTCAGAACGTGTGGTTTCGAGTGAATTTAACGCAATTTTTATTCGAAAACTATATTTTTTTCATGAATTGTTTCTTTTTTTTTGTGGCCAATATTTTTATATTTTTCTAATAATTGTTTTTTTATTTTTCAGTTTAATTATAATTTTTTAAAAATTAATATCTGAAGCTAAGGGATTTTTTAAAATTACTATTATGTAATTTTTCTAATTTGCCTTCGAATAATCTCAGAATGTGTGATTTCGAGTGAATTTAATGCAATTTTTATTCGAAAACTATATTTTTTTCATGAATTGTTTCTATTTCTTTTGTAGCCAACCTTTTTATATTTTTCTAATATTTGGTTTTTTATTTTTCAGTTTAAATATAATTTTTTTAAAATTAATATCCGAAGCTAAGGGATTTCTTTTAATTACTATCATCTAATTTTTCTAATTAGCCCTCGAGTAATTTAAGAATGTGTGATTTCGAGTGAATTTATAATCGAAGCTGGAGACGGAACTTGGGCAATATTTTTCTGATAAGAGCAAATAAAAAAATTGCAATTGGAATAATTGCTATCCTTGTGAATTTCAGATGAGGGTCCCAACAGCGGGGAAGATAGCGACGAGGACGTTATAACGGATTATACATGCGTGGAATCGACGCATTCCGACTACGAGCGTGCGAATATCGGTCGTAAGCTGGTGAATTTCGTTAATGAACAATTGACTGACTTGAATCTCCACGGAAGTGCAGTCACCGACGGTACCTACGCCAAAGACAGTTTAGTTATCACGATGTCGGACCCCACGGAGGACCAACAGCAGCAGCATCCGTTACTTGGCACTAATGCTCCATTGCAACAAAATCCTCTGGTTCCAATAATCAGCGTGACTCCGCATTCCCCGGGTCTCGCCAAACCATACCCCGTCCTTGGTAAAACAAAAAATCTTTAATTGAATGGGTCACCTCAAAAACGTTGCGAGGTACAAATTGCAAATTGTTCGAAAAACCTCGAAAATAAAAAAAAATTACCTGATGTTGCAATAACAATTGTTTAAAAAAAATTGTACATTGTTGCACCATCAGGTTATTTATTTATTTATCTTTTTCCATGTTCGGGACGTTTTTGAACAATTTGCAATTTGTACCTTACAACGTTTTTGAGGTGACCCATTCAATTATACATCAATTTTTTCGGTAACATAATTTTCATTAAATTTAAAAAAAAAATTTTATTAATTAAAAAAATTCCAACTACAGATTTTTTTGTCGTTACTCGTTGCAGAGGACAATTTGCAGCATCTCCATGAAATTCGCGACAATATCCAGCACATGCGGGATCAGACGTTGAGCAACCTGAGTTACGGTAACCGTCTGTCCCACAACGAGCACCTGCAGAGGCTCAGCTCATCCTGTCCTTCGCTTTGTCCCTTGAACTTAACGGATAACGCTGCGCGTTCGGGAGAACAGGATGGTGGTTCGGATCCAGATTTGCTGGTGAACTGTTCGACGAACAGTTCGCCCACGCATTTCCCAAACATCGTCCATCATCACGTTCAAAATACCCAGGGTATCGACAGACGGCGAAGCTGGACCGACCTGGAGGACAGCAGACGTCCTCGGCGCAGATATTCCGCTCAAAATCACCTTCAAGCGCAGAATATGGTTCGTTCTGATTTTCCATGAAGGTTTTCGAATTTAAATCGACCCTCGTTGAAATTAAGAGCGATTCGAATTTGAAAATTCAATTATTTTGTATCGGAATTAAAATTAATTTATTTTAAAAAAATTTTTTTTGTATAGGAAAATTAAAATTAATAGGAATCAATGCAATGTTCGATTTCAGAGACAACGGAGTATCAGTTTAAGTAGCTTGGACAGCGATATGGATTTGGAAATAGATGGGAAACCACCATCCGGAGCAACTGCAGTTGGAAGCAGATCCTGCAGGTCGCAATCTAGTACGCATTCCCTTAACGAAGCTGATTTGGTACAGGTAAGTTTTTATGAACTTTTTGGTTTACGAAATTTAAAAAATTACTGAATTCGATTTTTGATAGTTTTCGAAGAAAATTCATGGGAAAAATATTAGAAAAACAAAAGACTGTTTTTTTTTCTTCTGCTTTTTATTTTTCTATTTATTTCTATTTACTTTTTATTTTTGGATCTAAAAATTACCGAATCAAAAGAAGTATTCGACAAATTTTCTATTAACACTATGTCGTCCGGTGGCACCACGTTGGTGCCATGCGAAAACTATCGGGCAAGCGCCGTTGGCACCACGTTGGCGTCGTACATAAAGACTTATACCGGCGCCAAACGAGAGAATCCCGATCAGATTCGCGGACGGCAAAGTGTTAATTAAAAATTAAATTCTATCAATTAAAAATTCTCAGTTCTATGAATAATTGCCCCCCTTCCCCCCCAAAAAACTTGATATTAAATTTCTGTAATAACGCAAATTTAAAATAAAAAAAACAAATTTCCTTTCATTATTATTGAAAAAAAAAAAAAATTGTCATATGCGATTTTCTCGCGTGGAATCGACCTTCTGCAATTGACTTCGCCATCTGGGCACAAGTCCGTTAAAGTCCGAATAAGAAATTATAATTTACGGCACATATCTAATATGGTAAAATAGGTCGTGTATTGAAATGAAACTTCGACGGAATACTTATGTTACTTTGATGTCGAGTCAATTGATGAATTGCGCTACGAAAGTGCACGGTATCGTTCGCAAACATTGTTCGACCCGTTACGCTGTTACAATGAATTAACTATTACGTAACTTTGCAGAGCGAGTACCAAAAGATAGCGACGAAGAGAGGAAGTCAAAGACTCGGGGAAGCCGTTGGATTGATGCCTAGCGCGACAGGATCGCGTTTACCTCTTCAGAAATCAATTTCAACTCCTTCCATCGTCACGCCGCAAGGACACCCTCATCTGGCCGATTCTACAACGCGAACGGCACCTTCGTTAACGACGTGAGTGGCTTCTTCGCGACACTCGTGAACGTTTTCCTCGTTCTTGAATTTTTCTTTTTTTTTCTGGAAAGAGCATTCTTTCATTCGCATCGAATTCTTTGGTCGAAGAACAGTATCCGTTTAAAATATTCTTCACGTTACTCGTATTTTTCCTTATTCACTTGCACGCTGGCTCTTACAAGAAACGCACTCTCGCATTGACACAGATTTTTTTCGCGCTCGTGACCAATTGTCAATTTCGCAAATGCATTGAGAGAAACGAGTGTTTCTCTCTGGGCGTAAATCGCATTAGCTTTTTAGCGTAACTCGTTTGTAAATATTTATCTTGAGGGGTAACACCACTCCAGAGGTCCGAAAAAAGGCCAAACTTTGAGAATTTATTTAAAAAGTACGGAAAAGGGAATCGAAATTTTTGTCAGAGGATTAATCGAACATGTATTCGAGTGTAAAAAAAAATTTGTTGTATTAACATTTTGTTGCAAAATGGTGGTGCCACAGTCGTTTTTCGAAATCGCCTTTTTTTCAAGGGCCCCCACGGGAGGACGGATTTCCCCGAAAGTTAAAGACCAGGAACAAAAAACCACGAAATTTCTTAATCTATATGACATTGCCCGTAAAAGTACGTAGGGATTTTGTTTTAAATTGATTTTTGTAAAAATAGCACAATTATGAAAAGAAAAATTCACTTTTCGGCAAAAAAATGAGCAGTAAATTGCTTATAAAAAAAAAATTTACAACGAATCAAAAAACGGCTGCGTACTTTTGTAATGAATGTAATTGTCAAGCTACTGTCAAAATTTCAAACCGATCCGTGCAATAGTTTCCGATTAATCCGTCCTCCCAGTTCGAAAAACATGGTTTCCAGATAATCGCGTTTTTTAGTCTTTGAAAATTTTATTTTACCTTCAAAAATTAAACCCTTTAAAATTTCGTTTCTTTTTCGCTGTAGGACCAATCGTACATTGTTTTTGTGACACTAAAGTATATTTTAAGCAAAAAAAAAAGAAATTCGATTTTTTCAAAATCCTAGAGTGGCGTTACCCCTTAATTTTCTTCTCTCGTTTTAATGTTCGCTACGTAGAATATATTTTTCGCAATTTTCGTAGAATTGGTTTGCCTTGGGTAGTCAATTAGGCATGTCGTGTAATATTTACGTGTGATCGCAGAAAAGTGTTTCGATTTTTCACGAGTTTCTCCCAGATTTTCATTTTTTTTATTCTCGACGAAATCGTCGAAAATCGATCAGAGGAGCCCGGTTCTTCGCAATTAGAAATTCCCAATATAATATTTATAAATAGTTGATACATGTATTTCACGATTCGCTATGAATTATCAATCTGCATGGCACCAGACGGCACGAAAGAAATGAAAAGGGTAGTGGCAGTGAGACCGAGACTGAGGACCTCCATCCATCTCATGGACACGAGTACCACGAGGACAGAGATGGCACCCCGATTGCTCAAACGTCCCTTGACGAGCTTCTCACGGAGTAAGTGGCTTATTATTTTTTGTTTTGCCAAATTTTTTTTATCCTACCCAACGATGGTCCAAAATGAAACTCGACTGCGTCTTGAAATTCGGAATTTCAGCAGCGATTCAATAATTTTACCAATTAATCCGAAATGCAGTAAATCTCGCCCACCTGAAATTATAGAAAGCTTCCTTTTCATAAAAAAAAATGGTTTTTCCTAATCGAATAGTCTCTCAGGAGAGATCTCCACCCTTAATCCACCCCTTAGCCGCTAGTTTCGACGATTACGGAGCTGCCCGAGGTTGGTATTATTGCTCTTCGTGTTTGTGTGTAAAATTAGTAATGGAAGAAATTGGATACTTTTTTTTTCAATAGAATTTTTAGATAGACTTTGATTGACGTTTTCGCTTTCTGTTTTTTTTTCTTATTATTGTAGAATAGTAAATCGAGATATTTTCTCACAAAACATTTTACACCGCTTCGGATTTCTAATTATTTGCTTGGATTTTTCACTTTTTATGTCGTTGCGTGTTTTTTTTTGGAACAATACTTGAATTCCTTCCTTGCCATATATTTACCAAAATATTAAAAGCTGCTTTATTAAGAAAAAAATACTACTCATAAATGCTCGATCTGACGGTTTTTTTGTGATAAAAATTAAATTCCGGATCTTTATGGTGTTTCAGTGGAGTAGTTTACGATGATCACCATTCCGAGAAAACCAGAAGAAAGCGCGGATCCATATTTTTCCGGAAGAAAAAGGTCAGTATCGCCTGTATCGGTTCAACTATGCAACGTTGTTAATTAAAAGAAAAACCGGTAAAATTAATTACGAGAGCGAAAAAAGTTATTATAAAATGCGACAGAAAATAAAAAAAAACCTCTACAGGTAAAATTGCAAACACGCGCAGTTATAATAGATTTTTTCTCTCTCGTTATTCCCTTATTTTCTAGTTAACGTTATCCCTTTATTATTGAAAGCTCGTCTATATTTTTTTTTCGCAAGCGAATTTCCATGTTTCGAATCTCACAAATTAAAAAATTAGTTAGAATTCGAATAACCAAATGGTAATTCAAACAAAACTTTCACATAAAATTTGTTATCGGACAAGTTTGCTGGAAAAGGTCAGATTTCCTTGTTTTTTTTTTTAAAACGATTTCTATAACTGGAACAAGTTCATCCTTTTTGTTTCTCCACAAACGATAACAGCGATGTGCCATTTGTTTGCTATGTCAAATTAAGCTTGTATTTTATCGAAACAGGATAAAAGTGGAAAGAAATCTAGTCAACAGCAGCATCAATGGGTCACAATGGTAGCGGCACCACAGGGAAATGCTTTGTGTGATATCTGTATGAAGCAGTTTTCCAATAAATCGATCCTGCAGTGTGAAAGTTCGTATTCGTTTTTTTTCTCTCGAATTATTTACGTCAAAATTAGTTGGAAATGTTAATTAAAATTTTTTTTTTTCATCCACAAGGTCCGAGAAATTCCACGGGTACCCCGAACCTCGCGAATTCCTGGTACCTGCCGTTTCGACCTAGAAAATTTTTCTAAAAATGAGTTCTGTTGCAGATTGCGGTGCAATGGTGCATCATAACCAAGGCTGCAGAGATCATTATACGGTGGAGTGCATCAAGTCAAAGCATCATTCCACGAAAGCTTCCACGAAGTCTCTGTCGAACGCATCTGCTCTCTCGGCTTGCAACATCAAGAGAGGATCGACGGCATCGTTACCGTTACCCACGTCCTTGGGAAGTGGAAAGTAAGTTTGACAATTCTTGAGGAGCTTTTTTCGATGCTGCATTGGGTCCTCGTTTCTATGCGTTAAAGGTCCGCACGCTATCAGCTAGGGGTGAACTTAAACTCGGAAGTCCAGGTGGATTCTGTTCTTTTTTTTGCTGGAAAATCTGATATTATTTCTGGTGGTTTTTTGGTCAGCAAAAAAAAATGTTTTTTTGCTGGTGGCTTTGAACCCTTTGAGGGTCGCTTACTGGTGCACGAAACTACAAATATATGCGGCGATATTCACATGTCGGTCATTAAGGGCGCATACATACGCCTTTCGTATATATTGATAAATTCGTGAGGGCGCATTTATGCGCTTTTAGCACTTAAAGGGTTGAAGAAAGAAACGCTTTTAAAATTGGATATTCCACATACACAAAGAGAAAATTGTAGAATCATGTATAAAAGTCTTGTTCGGGGTAAAATGGGATTTCTTTCTAAATTTTTTTCATTTTTTTTTGGTGCAGTTTGAAAAATTACCTAAATTAGAAATTCTTCATACGAATAACCGAGTAAAATCGGGAAATATTGTCAAATTTAAGTGATTTTTTAAAGCGCATCAAAAAAATCTGAAAAAATTTAGGGAGAAATCGTATTTTACCCCGAACAAGTTCATATATGTGCCCATAATTATGAAAGTGGTCTAAGTCAAGATTTGAAAAAGATGAGATTTTTCATTTATCTTGCTATACATTTTTTTTCTTCATTAATCAAGACCAATAACACTCCAACTTTCAATGTTGCAGAATTTAAAACCATTTTTTATGTTATTTAAAACAAATCCTTTAAATTTATCAACACAAAAAAATATGGCTTAGACCACTTTCATAATTATGGGCACATATATGATTATAGGGTTTTCTCATTCTGTATATGAGAGACCAAATTTTGAAAAGCTTTACTTTCTTTGCAACCACCCTGTAAGTAATAAATGTGGAAATTGAATTTCTAAAATTCTCTGTGGATGTTATATTAGATATCAAGGGGGCTCGAGCCTTTGGGGGTTAATTCGTATGAGTAATGGCAGGATTAGAATTCCAGCAAACAAATGGCTGTTCCAGTTCCAGACTGAAACACTTAACCCTCGAGCGGCCAGTTAAAATGTAGAAACATATGTGGCTAGGTGGGGTCCGCGCGGACCCCACACATTTTTGGACAGAAATCGATCAGTTTGGTGTCAAGAATTCCATTTTTCGATGAATTTTAGGGAAAGTAAAGTATTTTTTTTTATTGAAAAAGTGTTTTTATCTGTTTTTTGAAAATTATTGGCGTTAAACGTGCTCTAGGGTCCGGTTTGACTCCACCTGGTCGCTTTAGGGTTAATCATGATAATCTTGATCATGGGAATTTGGGAATTATTTTCACGAGGGCCACTCACTTCGAGCCGAGGTGACTTCCGAGTTTAGGCTAACCCGAGTGCTTGTTACGATTGATTTTGCAAGTTAGCGATATATTTCTAGAACCAAGCATTTTTCACCTCGCGATTACACACCGTAGCTGTTGAGACTCGATAAAAGAGGTGACGTTGATTGAGTATATACACTGTACACGGGCTGTCGCTGCTGCTGTTGCTGCCGTAGAGAAAATACGTAGAATGAATATCGCGTGTCGTGAAAGTTTGCAAAGACTCTTAGACTCGTCTCGGGACGCAGAAAATCCTTTCACGTATCTCCGGGGTAGAGTCAGTCGATCGAATTCAGCTGCAAGCGCAGATACGGTTTAGGGCAATCGGGGGAAAGACCGGATGAAGCTTTAGCGACAGGGTAGAGGGAGCAAAATTTGCCAGAGAGAAAATGAAGCTACCGCTAGAGCGAGAAAGAAAATAAAATGCGAATCTGAAAGCTTGAGTAGCGGAAGCGAACGCGAAGAAAATTGGTAATCGAAGGGATATAAATTAGGCGCTAATGCAGAATATACTTTTTCCTTCCCCGTGCATTCCCTCTCGTGCAACCACCACAAACCGATCGATCGTTCGACGATTAAAGGGATATTAACAGCAAGAAAGCGGTTACAAGCTACAGCCCTTGGCGGCGAGTTGCCACCAAGCTCGGAGTCAAGTAAGTCTCAGATAATCTGATTGTGTCTCTTCCTATCCTATCGAAAAGATCGCTCGTTTTTGTCCGTGTCTACAGTGACATCAACGAGACGTCATCGTCTCGCGTAGGATTTTGACTTCATTGACGCTCCTCTTCGTCGTTCTTATTACATATGTACTTACTATCTCGTGCAGAATAATCGGACACCAGTGCTCATTCTCGCACAAGTTCGATGGGACAAGCGAAACGAACTCATGCCTTTTTACCTCGCCTGTACTTATGATCTGCTTGCTTTTATGATTTTACAAGCCCGTTTCACGTGTATTCTCGTGTCCAGTGTGTCTATACGCTCCACTCTCTGTACAATATGTGTATAATCTGTGAGATTCTCCAAGTATCGACAAAAAAAGCTATCACTTCAGTTCATCGTCATTGTAGATCCATCTCTTTATCCTCCTTCGCTCGCTCTCAAGTATATCTACGTCTTTGCTGTTGGTCTTTCGTGTATCTTTTGTTCCCTCTTGTATAGGCTAGGCAAGTATCACTCCGAGTCGATTGGTGCGCCGCCCCATGGCGTTCGCGCGCAACTTTAGGCCGACAGCAGAATTGCGCGCGTGCCACGCGACCTGTCGAGCGATTATACAACGAAATTCAAATAAAATGAATCACGGAATTACAAACGGGTTTCCAGCCGGTAGATTTAAGCATTTTTCGTCCCAAAAGTGCCTCAAAAGTTGCAAAATTAGTGAAAATTTTTCAAATAATCGATGACAATCATCGAAAAATTAGTGGTTCGATTAGGAAAAGTATAAAAATGTACGCCATTACTTTTTCTCTCAACGCTATTACACCCCGCGACGCAACAATTGCGATTTGATGACATTTTTTTATTATTTCAAGAATTTTCGGTAAACACTGTTGACATTTCGACACAAGTTGACACGTGGTATGGAAGTCATTTGTCAGCCTAGAGTTGTTATTTTCCGCCGACTGGCGGCGCCACAAGAGATACTTGCCTAGGGTATACTTTCCTGTACGGAGAAAATCGCTCGAGCAATCCTTCTTCGTCATCCCATCGGTCGGCAGTGAGATATCCGATCAAGGATGTGTTATATATATATGTATATTGTATATTATATATTATATATCACCTCTCACTCTCACACTTTAAGAGACAAGTCACCTAGACTTCACGAGATTATCTGATGATTTTACAGCGCTGCTCCAGTTTTCTCGCACTTCAATTCGCTCCTTTGCTCGCCCACCACGAGAATAATACAGTTCATACCATTTTTCTTTCAGCCAAACCATCAACGAAGAGAAGGACGGTGACAACACTGGACATCGCGATTTCACCACGTAAGAGATACATACAAAATAGAATCTACGTTGATACCCGCTTTTTTTAACACATTCGCAGCTGTTTCAAATTGGTTCTTACTCTTTCTCTGGATTCGAAACGAGAAATTTGAATGATTTTCAAAGCACGATTTGTTGCAAGTTTGATAATTTAAAGCAGTATTCAGAATTATTATTTTTCTGTTAGGGAGAAAAGTTTGCGTTAATTGGCTTTCATATTTGTTTATTTTAATTGATTTCCTTTTTTTTTATTAGAAATTTAAATGTATTTAAATTTAGAATTTAAAAATCCTAATAATTAGAAATAAAAAATTGTTTATTATAACCTTTGAAGTTGAATCAAATTAAAGGAAACACCGACTGCGAATGTGCCAATTACCCTTTCTTCTCGAAATTAATGATTAACCTTTTTTTTTTACCAGAGGGTTCGAAGAGTTCGATTTCGGAGAAGAAACCCACCAGTTCACTGTGGTCGATCTCGAAGGCCTGGACCCAGAGTTGGGACTGGCCAAGGATGAGCCTGATTCCTGGAGCGCCGCCGTTGGACGCAACGTCGCTTCCCGTCTCGTGGATCACTGTGAGCGCGAGGTGAAGCGTCAGGAACACATCTACGAGTTCGTCCTGACCGAGAAGCACCACTGTCTGGTGCTGCTGGCCATGGAGAGGATCTTCGCCGAGGGACTCCGCAGGCACTTTCGTCTGGGTTCGCCGGACCTGGAACGCATGTTTCCGCGATTACGGGATCTCATCGACATACATTTGCGTTTCCTGCTGAAACTGCGACGACGACAGAGCACCAACGCCGTGGTGACCACCATCGCCGATATACTCGTGGAGCAATTCTCCAGCGAGAATTCGCAAAAGATGAAAAGCGCCTACGGGGAATTCTGCAGTCGTCATCGAGACGCGGTCGAGGCTTACAAGTATTATCTGCGACACGATCCACGCTTCGCGCGTTTCGTGCGTCACTGTCAAGTAAGGATACTTATTTTTTTTTTTCCGAATTCCAGGAAATGTGGATTTGATTTTTAATCGATTTCATTATTTTTCCAGACCAATCCTCTGTTGAAGAAAAAGGGGATTCCCGAGTGCATACTGTTCGTCACTCAGAGACTAACCAAATATCCACTGCTCGTCGAGCCCTTGATCAAAACTAGCAGCGCAGCCGACGAAGGGGAAAACCTACGAAGAGCTCTGGTCCTCGTGAGGGAAATCCTGGGCGACGTGGACGCTTGCGTGGCCGATAAGGAACGCGAGGATAGAAAACTGGAAATTTACAATCGGTGAGAAAAAAAAAACTTTGGAAGATATTTCCCAAAAGCAACGTTCGAGCGAGAAAAGTTACGTTGGATTTGTTTTTCAGCATCGACGCGAAGTCCTTCGCGACCTATCGCGGCGCCAAGTTCAAGAAATCGGATATCATGGCCTCCAACAGGGCCTTGAAGTTCGAGGGCACCGCGTATCTGATGCAAGGACGAAGCAAAATGGCCCCGGTAGTGGTGGTGGTTTTGTCGGACATTCTTTTCTTCTTGGCGGAAACCAGGGATCAGAAGTACGCGTTTTTCGTGCCTGACAATAAAGCCGGTATTGTGTCCCTGCAGAAGCTGCTCGTTCGCGAGAAAGCCGGTCAGGAATCCAGGGGCATTTATCTCATAAGTAGCAACCCATCCGAGCCCGAGATGTTCGAATTGAAGGTCCAGAAACCGAAGGACAAGCAGCTTTGGATCCAAGCCATTCGATCCGCCGTGGAAGCCTGTCCTCAAGATCCGGACAATGACGCCGATGACTTGACGGATAACAATAGCGTTAACGAACTGCGCGATACAAGATCGTCATCCGTGACGACTCTTTCCACCGACGAGAGGCAGCGAATAGCTAAGGCCAAAGAATCCCATGTCGTTCGAATTATCGGTACGGACCATACTCTATTTAATAATAAATAATTTTTAATAACAAATATAAGAAAAGAAAAAAAATAGAATATGGTACTTGTATTCTACTTTTTTCTCTTCTTATATTTTGAATCGATGCCATTTAACGATACTTTTACCAAATTAAGGTACTCGGTAGAGCAATTATGCGCCTGTAAAAAATTTAGTATCGAATTAGAAAATCAATTTTATTTATAACGCAATATTTTTGGTTTTGGATTTTTCATTACATATAATTAGCGTGGTCTGACATTTTCTTTTTCTATCGACAGATGAAATGCGAAAAAAAGACGCCGAACTGGCAGCTGTACTGGAGGAAAAACTGGCGTTGCAAACGAGGCTCCTGTACGCCATGAGTATGTGGAGCGGCTCCGACAGAGAGAGTGAAAAGTCTGATAGGAACGAACCGGACTTAATTAATTACAGCCGGCTATTGAGCAATGAGGGAACCGACGCCAGTTATTTATGGAGCAAGGTATTTATTATGACATTTATTAATTGCTCTGGTAACAATTAACCGGAAATACGTATTTAGGGTGGTTTTTGAAACTAACAACATTTATTTAAACCTTTTTTTTCGAAAATGCGTATTTCCCGAGTTGTTTGGAATTCGTGGAACTTTTGGACCACCCTGTACACAAAATTATTATTTTTTTATTATTATTCATCTATTATCTGTGCAAATTTGCTGTGTCACCCGAATATAAGTAGTAAATTTAATTTTACTAAAAAGTTCATGAGAAATTAAATTATCTCTGAAATTAAACTTCGTCTATTCCAATTAAATAAAAATTCCATTTTTTTTTCCGTTAGATTGTATTACCAGCCGCGCGAGAAGCAACGAGACTCGCAAGTTCTCTGTCTCTCAGTGCCGGTGGTGCGACGTTATGCCGAAGCTTAAGCTCCGCGGGCGAGAGGCACAGCGAAGCTTACGTTCCACCGGCACTCTGCGTTCCCCGACGAGCCGAGACTTTCGCCGGTTTCGATCACAACAAAGTGAGTATTATATATTTTATCATCTGGATCAATAAAAAAGAAAAAAAAATCGAACGTCGATACATCGTTGTCCGCATCCGTAGGAGAGATATCCCATGCGAGAAATGGGCATCCTCTACAACATCGCCGCTCCCCCGAAAGTCGAGGAAGTCTCCAAAGAGGTGTTGGAGATCAAGGACAGCGAGGACCCGGAGCTCAACAAGGACCAGCAGACCGCGGCTGTGCGTTTGTCGAACTACGTGTACATGATGATGTGCATCATCAATAACGAAATGACGATGCTGGAGGACATGCACGCGCAGCTGGCGGTTTTCAAGGAAGGCAGCATCAAGTCCACCAACAACCGACCGAATCCCAATCGACAGTTGGAGGAGCTTCGGAATTTGCAAGACCAATTGAGCCGCGAGAAAGCGGCTTTCCGTGCCACCAGTCAACAGGAGAAGGCTCAGTTGGACGAGGAACGCGCCGAGTTGGCGAGACTGCGGGAGCAGATCGCAGCCGAGCAAAGAGACGTCACCCAGCAGAGAGACCAGCTGTATCGCAGACTGGAGGCTCTGGAGCGTCAAGGGGTCTCCCTGGTATCCCCGTCGACAGCCGGACCGACGACGGTGCACCTGTCTCATCTCACCCAGGGCACGGATATCGTGCAATCGAGGAAATCCCAGCCGGATTCCAAGAAGATTCCTCTGAATCTCATCAGCGCTACGAACCAGCAGAAAGTACAAAGCAGCTTGCCGCCGGTGAAGCAACAGTTGCCCCTGAAACTCGCCAGTGGGAGTAACAATAACAACAGGTAGCGATTATCGATACGTTGAGCGCGGCGAGAAATTTATGTGACTCTCCTACTCACGCCGCGTGGGTCGCAATGGTATACCCATCGCATTTGTCATAATCGGCGCGGCCTGAATGGAAAGTTCAGTGTCGGTCCCCAGGGACCGGCGTCGCTCTCAACGTGTTAATTGGCATTATTTCTACCGCGCTAATTGTACGTCATCAAAAATTCAGAACCAAAAATATAGAATTAATTAATTAAAATTTAAGATTAACTAAGAAAAATTTTTAATTTGAAGAAAAATAAGATTCTATTATAATTTATGGATTTAAAAAAAAAGATTAAATTAAACCTTGAAAATATTTCTAAATTAACATTCTAAAAGTTGTTTTTTTTTTTTTTTTTTTTTAAGAAATAGTGTTAATTAACGCTAAAGCGACCAGGTGGGGTCCAACCGGGCCCCAAAGCACGATAAATGCTTCAAAAAACAGACAAATCACTCTTTTTCAATGAAAAAAAAAACACTTTACTTCAAAAAGTGGAATTTTTGACCCCAAACTGATCGATTTCTATCAAAAAATGTGTGGGGTCCGCGCGGACCCCACCTGGCCACACATGTTTCTACGTTTTACCTGGCCGCTTGAGGGTTAATTGATTCATTCTTATAAAATTTGTATACATCGAAATGTTGAATTTTATGGATAGCGACTGAACGATGCACTTGTTTTGCAGAAGCAGCGGAAGCGCGACGAGCAACAACAGTCCAGATCGTCACTCCAGAACCGGAAGCAGTCCAGCGATTGTCACCAGTTCGTCGTTTTCGTCCCCAGAGCTTGGCACCAACCACAACAATGGGAACCCGACGCACTCCTCGAACCGTTCGTTTCGTATCACCAGGTCGCCCCCGGATACGTTTCATCACCAAAAGCAGCAGCAGCAGCAGCAACAACAACAGCAGCAACAGCATCAGCATCAGCAACAGCAACAACAACAGCATCAACAGCAACAGCAACAACAATTGCAGCGCCCCGAGGAAGAGGAAGTCATATTTTTCTGACGAATTTTTCGATTCGGTCGAAAACACTCCCGTCCTCCGCGTCCTCCGGCTACTGCTTCCGCAACTTCGACATCCACTCCCACGCCGTCACGTAGCCAACCGGGTGAAGTACAACCGCGAAGTCGCGTCAAGTCCTTTTGACTTTAGTCCTCCATTACGTAAATTTCGTTTCGAACGCTTCGAATTTACTCCGAGAGTCCTTACTCGTTTACTCAAAGTACTTTTTTCCGTTCGGTTGGAACTCGAACGGCGTTTTCGAGTTTTTTTTTATATCACCAAATAGATTATCAGTGGACGGATGAATGTGGAAGCGTGAAACGACGGTCGATCTTTTTTTTCTTTTTTTTTCAGAAGAAAATTGTACAGTGAAAAATTTAGCTCCTGGATTTTTTCAACTTCCTTTCGAACCTACGCGGTTTTTGAAAAAAAAATATTAAAAAATATTCTTTCATTGAAAATGTAGATTTCTGAGAATTTCGTTTTCTCCAAGATTCTGGAGAGACTAAAATGCGTTGATTTGGTAGCGAAGCAACAAAAAGTTGGTATCGTTCTGGTCGAACTTCGAGAATCTCAATTTCGCTGTACAATTTTCCCCACGTGACTCTGATAGATTTTAGAAGCCGTTTTCTTTTTTTTTTTACGGATGCATTTGTACAAAAGACTTCCGTTATTTCTTTCGTAAAACCGAAAGATTGAGACACGATGCTTCCAAAATTTTACACCCGCAGCGTACAGTATTGAAAAGGACGATAAACGTGATTCAAACCAATTACAATTTTTTGATAGTCTTGAATAGATGTAAAGCTTAATTTATTCGAAGGCTCTTGGAATTTTCGACTACATTTCAAACGCGTTTTTTAGTTTTTTTTTTTTCCTCGTAGAATTCATCCGATCGGCAGGGCATGTTCCTCATTTTTTTTTTAAACAAAGGCTGAAAATAGAGCGATCGGTAACGCGCAAGGCAATCGTAGGTCTTTCATTTTTCAGATGCATTTCAGAAGAAAACACTATTTTCAAAATCCATTACTCACTTTTGAGAAATTTTGAACCGAGTAAATTATTGAACTGAATGAACAAAAAAAAAGACATTTTTATTTTTTAGTTAAAAATATTAACAAAATGTTTTAAGGAAATTTACGTTTTGTATCCATTGACAATAAGTTTGTCAATTTTTAACTTTTTAATTCTTAATCCGCATTTATTAATTAACACGATAATTTATTATGTCGCTAGTAATAAATTATACTAATAACTTATTATCAGTAATTTAATTTGTCCTTCTATACAAGGATTGTTTTTATGTCGACGCAATGTTTTGAGGAGAACCAAGTGTGAAATCTGGTCGAAAGGATTCAAACAGAGCCAAGCATTTTTAGAATTCACGAAATCAAAGATTCCAAAAGAAGAGAAAAAAAACTGTAATGTTACGAAACGTAGCGTTAAAAATGTTAAAATCGCTCCTCTTAGAAACTGTTATATACTTGAAATCAAAAGAAAAAGAATATTCAAACACAAAGTGCAATTTGGAAAGGTTGAATAACACGAATCTGTATTATTAAATGATATGCGTTCGCGGATCTTGGCGAATTTTCGTGAAATGGCGAATTCGTCACTCATTGTATCTTCGATGACACAGTCAAGACTATGTGATTTTTTACAATTTTATCCTTCGTCTACTTCGGTGTAACAGTTCGATGTCGCAATTTTGCTGAAAATAAGAGAAGCGGGGAAACCGACGAAAGGAGCGATTTGTCGAACGATCGCGATATCGTTGACTCTTTCTTAATTACGCGAGAACTGACTGATCGACAAATACATAAGCAATTTTAGGTAAAAAGTTTTTCTCTTCCGACAAAAGTCAAAGTATTAATTTCGCATAAGGAAAAAAAAAGAGTTTGATTTTGTAGTATTATATCTCGAAACCTGGTGTCGAAGTTTCTCCAGGAAATGCTGTTTGCGAATTAAAAAAAAAAATACTGAAAATAAGTCAAGAAATTCCGAATCTGCGAAAATTTTTCCTAGAGAATTTTGCCAGCAGAGAATAATTTCTATGTCAGATTAGAACCCCGGTACCGGGCAACTGCATTCCAAATTACTCGCGTCGATGGACAAAAATTGAAATTACGACTTAGATTGTAACTCAACTATTTTTTATCGTCGCCAAAATGTAAAAAATACGATGATCCTCAAAAGTAGACGTCTACGTATATAAATATGAATATATATATAAAAGAGCGACTCGTAGCGGTGTAATACTAGAGAAAAACGTGTGACGCTTGCACGTTTCATTCAATGACGTGACAATTGCGCAGGAATCGTAGCTCCAAGGGAGAAATACCGATAAAGCTCATCCGCTAAAAATTCAAAAACGTGAAAGACTTTGTTGAGATGACCCTGGTTACACGCCAAACGTCCTTAGCTTTCGTATTCCACGTTTCTTGGCATGGATGTCTCGCAAAAAGTGTGTGAAAAAAAAAGAATCGGTAGAGAGAAAGAAAAGGGAAATACAATTTTAGCCTGCGGATAGGAAATGCAAAGAAAAAAAAAGGGAAAAATTTCTCAAAAATGTGTGCCAATTGCAGAAATTGAAAGACGGAGACACTGGAGGTAGAAACAAATGCGTAGATACGAAACAAAGCCTTTCATTCGATATTTTCCACTGCCACTCTTATTACTCAATAATTTATTCTCTTTGAAGACTTTCGAAATGGTGTGCATTTCCTTGTTTCTGTCATACCGTGCGGGGACGAGATCACGATGCGTAATCGTGCCAGAAAAGGAAAAGAAAGGAAAAGAAAAGAAAAATTGTGCGTCCTTAGAAAATGAAAATTACCGGAGGGGAAATAAAAGAAAAGAAAAGAAACTGCTGTTTGCTCGAGAATTGCTGGAAAACAAATAAGAGCGCGGCGGATTGTCTTTCTATTTTCTGAAGTACACCTTTACATTGCATCACTAAACTGAATTCGAGGTGCCCCCGTGTGCAATATGAATAAATAACGATTTTGCAAAAATTCGTGAAGGAAGAAAAGAAAAAGTATAAAGAGCTCGGACAAAATCAAGACAAACGTGTTAGGGATGTATTAGTACACATGAGAGTCTATACAATAGCGACTGCAGGTGCCACCCGGGCGTTGTTCGCTCCGGGTTCGCTCCTTTTCTCAATCAATCGTGGTGACAATAGAACTTAAAGTTATTAAAATTGTATCAGAGAAGAAAAAAAAAATAATAGAGAGAGAGTAGAATTCTACGTACCGACGATTTGTTACAAGATGAAAGTTAATTAGTTAATTAATACTCTATATGCTACTGATAATTGTGAATGCATGAGAGGTTTCGCGGATGATTGACTGCGTATTCTAGATTCTATATCTCGTTGAAAACAGAAAAGACGAACGATGAACAGGACAGAATTAATGATGATGATAATGAGGATGAGAGAAACGTCAAATATTATTTTTCGAGTCGACGCATAGGTATAATAGTATTAAAGTATGTACGTGTGAAATCTCGCATTTACAGGCAGAATTGTTGATGAAAGGAGGGGATTGTTATTATAAATGAAATTGCAGCTCAAAAAGCATACATTCCTAAGCTACTTGTGAAATGAGAATATATATATATATATATATATTTGTCAGGAGGAAAAAGGAGGAATAGATTTCGTCCAGTTGCAGTGACGTTTGAAAGAATGTGAAATTGCTCAAGTTCACTCGAAAATTCAATTTTGCTCAAATCCGCTCCGGATATGATTTCGATGAATCCGCAAGAGTCTGGAAAATAAATGCATTTTATTTTCTTCGAGCCGAGTACAAAATATTTCTATCCATTTATCGGTCGAACGGTTTGTTTCGAAGCCAAATCGCAAGAAATCGAAGAATCTGGGAAATAAATGCATTTTATTTTCTTCGAGTCGAGTAAAAAATATTTCTATCCATTTATCGGTCGAAGGGTTTGTTTCGAAGCCAAATCGCAAGAAATTAAAGAATCTGGAAAATAAATGCATTTTATTTTCTTCGAGTCGAGTAAAAAATATTTCTATCCATTTATCGGTCGAACAGTTTGTTTCGAAGCCAAATCGCAAGAAATCGAGCCTTCCGATTAATTGTCCGTGATTTTTCTTTATATGTAATTTCTTATGCAAGATAAATTGGCTGATGATTTCTTTTTTTTATTACTGCAACTGGGATGGAAAGAAAATTCCAGAAAACATGATCGGAGACACTTCGCACGAAGAGTTACCTCATGAAATTTCTGATTACTTTCGATCGAATCGAGTGAAGTGTCACGAAAAGAAATGTGCGGTTTCCAATTACCCACTAGAATAGATCGATCGCATCAAAATTCCATAATTATTTTCACGAAAAACAGTAAAAGAACTATTTAATAGAGGAGAAAAGTATAAGAAACACGTAGACGTGTTGTATCGCGATGAAAAGTACAAGAGTTGGTACTTGACAACAATAAATTCTTGTTACTGACATACAAAGTAAATTTCAATGTATGTAAATTATATAAAGTAAGCTACGAATCGGACAGAGACAATTGCACTCCGATACCTTTTATTTCGGGGAAGGAAAAAAAAAAGAAACTAGTAATAGAAATCTGAATATTATTGTTAATCTTTGTAAGTGGAAGTAAGAGTAATAATACGACGGCCTATAGGTTTTATCTCTCCTGTCTTTTTTGAAACCATAATTGAAGGGCTGGATCGAATAACCTGCTCCGCGCTCGGCCAGTTGTCGCATATATATACAAAGTGACTCTCTCTCGCTGTGAACATCCGAGCGTCGTTTGTGATTGAAAAAAAACTATTCAACAATTTTTGTCGTAAAACTTCCAGCGAGAAAGTTGTTCCGCTTAATCTTCGGAATGCCTATGCAAAGTTTCAAATTAAAATATTAAGTTAAACAGATTTTAGAAGTCATTTTGTAAAAAAAAATACGTTACCGACCGACCGACCGACCGACGGAGGTACAATAGCAGACAACACTTACTGCACTTACATAGGGCATCGAAATCAGAAGAAAACTCGTTGTTTACTATTAGTGTTTCAGTAAACTATTGTGTTTTATTATATAATAATTATTATTATATAATAATTATATAATAATTATTATTATGTAATTATATAATTATTATTATATTATTATATATAATTATTATTATATAATAATAGTTTACTGAAACACTAATAGTAAACAACGAGTTTTCTTCTGATTTCGATGCGCTATGTAAGTGCAGTAAGTGTTGTTTGTTATTGTACCTCCGTCGGTCGGTCGGTCGGTCGTTCGGTAACGTATTTTTTTTTTACTAAATGACTTCTAAAATCTGTTTAACTTAATATTTTAATTTGAAACTTTGCATAGGCATTCCGAAGATCAAGCGGAACAACTTTCTCGCTGGAAGTTTTACGACAAAAATTGTTGAATAGTTTTTTTTCAATCACAAACGACGCTCGGACGTTCACAGCGAGAGAGAGTCACTTTGTATATATATGCGACAACTGGCCGAGCGCGGAGCAGGTTATTCGATCCAGCCCTTCAATTGTTGCTCATCGTGCAATCTTGCGAAGGAGCGGAGAGGTTTTCGTAAAAAAAAAAAGAAAAAACAAATGGGACAATGGAATCAAACAAAAAGAGACATCGGTAGAGATAAGATCGAGTATTTTAATGATAATGAATGACGACTTTTTCTAGCTTATGAGAAAAAAAAATAATAATAATATTGTAACTGTAATGTTATGTCATGTCCACGGTGCGCGATGGAAATATTTTTGTACGTTCAACTCCTGTACCTATAACTGAATATCTCATTATTATTATTATTATTCTATGGATTGTCGCATTGGCAAAAAAAATTACATGGCGAATTTACTCGATCCCTCGACAAAATTTGATGTAATTCTGTACACAAGTCGCACTCAAAATTTCAGTCGAGTGAATTTATGTACAGAAAAGAAAAATATGTGTATATATATTTATATGTAATTATCATATAATTATGTAATATTGGGTATATAATTCTTATGTAATTATATGTAATTGCATATATTTAATTTTCAAGTTTTATAGGTTCGAGGAAGAGTGCGAACCGAGTGTGTTCGATCGAAATTGAAATTTTCAAGAAAAACCTGTCGATACTTCCTTTTTTTTTTATTTCGGAGAACAATTTTATCGCTTGAATATATTTTGTTACTATGCAAGATAAAAAAAATTCTATATAAATTTTCCGGTACAGAAAAAAGGAAGTATAAATCTGAAACAAAAAAATAAAAAATCCTCGATGATCTCGAAAATTTCGATTATCAGGCAAAGACTCGTTCAGTATTTCGACTCAAAATTCGTCGGTGTAATTTTTTTTTCTTCTGAAGTTTTCGAGATACCCTACATGTATATAAACTACTTCTATCCTGTATGTATGGTAGTTTACATACATGCAAACTATACTTTCATCATTGTGATACTGGTTGTAGCAATCGTCTTGACTACACTTAACTGTAATTATTCTCTACTTTTTATTATTAATATTAATATTAATATTATTATTATTATTATTATTATTGTTATATTTTCATAAAAACTGATTGACTTCGATGATTGTCGAGTCTTCGAATCATGTAAAATGGGTAACATTTTCACTCGATTCACTTGAAATTTTGCATTACGCTTTTAAATTAAGGTCACTTTGTTCCTCGGAAGTACAAAATCCCTGCATTCAATTAAAATCTTCATTATTGAAATTTTGAAAAGAACAAAAAAAATTATATGAGAGCTCATTTTTCGAAGTCGGTCGAGAAAATGTTATACCATTCGTAGAAATTGGCTCGATGAAAGCATCGATGGCTCAAAGAAGCAACTAGATTTTGTATCGCAAATAGAATCTGGTGAAAATAAGTAACAACCGATAGCCCAATAATATTCTACTCGTTTGTTAATAATTAGAATTGGGCACAACAATTTCCTCGGGTTACACGAAACAAGAGTGACACAGAAATCTGTCGCTTTCGAGAGCGAACAACTAACTTGTAATGGTACGAAGGGAGAGAGTCCTTTTCAATTATTTTTTTAAATGTGAAAAAAAGAAATAATACTTTGTTCCTTCTTGAAAGATGTGAAAAAATTAAATATTTTAAATTCTGAAAAATAATTTATTAAAATATTTCTGAAATTTCCTGAAACATAAAGTTTCAAAAATCGTAACTTTCTATTGGTTGCAATAAATTTTTGTGGATTAAAGAAAATAAGGAGAAAATAAATTCGTTGCTCACTTTCTCAGAAGGAAAGCACTGAACAATAATAAATTGTAAGCTCAATAATAAGCTCTCCCGGTACCAACGGAAGAACGAATTGTCTCTTATCATAATTTTATCGCTACCACTTTACCAGAGTTCTTAATACAATTACACGCGTTATTTTATTCATAAGATTCAACGTTTGACTCACTGAGAGCTGTGCAAAGAAAAAGCTGCTCACAAATCTATTTTAATAATGCGCTGCTGACTTGCAAGCTAAGAGGTCGAATCACTTGGAGAAATCGATTGGCTGTAAAATTGACGTATTTCATTCTCTTCTGTCGATCCCCATTTCAATTGAAATTCCAATTTCAACCGGAAAAAATTGTTAAATTATTTTTTTATATCCAAAAATGAAAAGTGAAAATTTCTCTTGTTAGGGAAAAGCGTAATAAATTTTTTTTTTCGCCCCCAATTTTTAAGGAAAAAAATATAGAATATTCTGCTTATCCCTAAAAATGAAGGGAATTATAAAAACTTCCGTTTCGATTCTAAAAATGCAGAAATTTTTTTTTGCCCATTTTTGGAAAAAAAAGAGAAATTCTCTTGTGTTTTTCCTTATTTTGAGAAAATTAATTTTCCTAAAAATTGGAGAAAATTAATTTTTTTTTAAATAAAAGAAAGGTCGCAAATGACAAAAAAAATCAGGGATTTTTGGAAACGTCATTTTTACGGCACTTTTACTCCTTTAAGAGGGATTAGATACTGCATTCGACTTGACTTATCGAAGAAAGTAAAGCTATACTCGTTCCTTCAAATATTTTTCTGAAATCTTTTTACGAAACTAATTAATCTACTCTTTATAAAGGCGAAAAATGAAAAAAAAAATAATAATTCGTCATGCATTTATATATACACATAAATATATAAAAAAAAGGCAACTTCGTTGTATTATGTTACAAGAAAACGATTTCACGTGCATTACGGTTGTGATGTACGTCATACTGTACATTACGAATGAAATTCTGTCGTGTTACAAGCGGAGGGATGCCGGTGAAACTTCTACCCTATGCACTTTTCACTCGGCGTGTGATTTTATAATAATTTCTGTCGTGTGCAATTGACGACACAAAAGACAGCTACCAAACTTTCGACTGACTCTTATAATACCGTCTTTCTATATATATATATTTTTTTTGGGTACGTGGTTGGCGCATCGCGGGAATGGATAAATATAATTTTCTTTTTTAGTAAATCCGAAAAAGGAAATTTGTGAAATTCGCAATTATACGAAAATTGAAGTTCAGTGACAAATTCGGGCTGGTAACGTTTCTCGTGACAATAAAATTTGCGGTATAAGGAACGAAGAGCTCAAATTTGAAATTAGAATTCTCCATATTTTCAACTTGCAAAGTTACGAATTTTTGAAATTAGAAGTTTCTATTTTTTTTAATTGAAGTATTCAAATTTTGTCAAATTTGAAATTCGAACTTTCCATAATTTCAACTCGCGAAGTTACGAATTTCGGAAATTAGAATTTTCTATTTTTTTAAATTCAATTACTCAAATTTGAAATCAGAAATTTCCATAATTTCAATTTGCAAAGTTACGAATTTCCGAAATTTGAAATTTCTATGTCTTTTAATTTTTAGTTTCAAAAAATGGAAGTTTCTACTTTTCTATTTCTAATTTCTAAAAATAGAAGTCTCTATTTTTTTCCCAAAAAATACAGAAGCTCTCAATTTTCACTACTTTTGAGGCAAAAATAGTAGCTTCTATATTTTCTCATTTCTAGGAAAAAAATAAATACTTCTATTTTTTATCAATTTGAGAAGAAAAAATAGAAATTACTAGATTCCCTATTTTCGAGTAAAAGTAAATAGAAGCTTCTGCTTTACCTCAACTTGGGAGAAAAAAAAACATAGAAATTCCTGATTTTTCGATTTTTAAGGGAAAAGAAAAATGAAAATTCTATTTTTTAAAACGAGATTTTTTGATAAAAAAGAAAAATTGTCAACACCCGAGATACGGTAACCACGGCCCGCTTATGCTCTTTATCTTCTATATGAATTACCAATTGAACTGAAAACGGGTCGAGCACTGTGTGATCAATGAATTCACGATGGATTTTCCTTCTTGTTTGGGATCGTTATCAAGTGTTGAATGATAAGCAACAGGAAGAAAAAACTATACTTATTTATTATAAATGTACATACATCTGTTATTATAATAAAGGAGAACGTGGGGGTAACACGATACGACACGAACCTACCATTTTATTCGAATACTTGGGAACGAAGTTCCGTATCTGTAGCAAAAAAAAGCTCGTTTTCGGAAACACTGGCGTCACGTAAGATTATTAAAAAATGTACGATTGTTCCAAAAAAAAAAGTTATATCATGATTCTTAGAAAAAACGTGGAATTCCAACCGCGAATATTCGCGATGCAACTTCAAACGCGATTCGATTCCCGATTTCATTTTGTTTAAGTGACTTCAGTCTGATTTGAATTCGAAATTTTGAAAAATTCTAAGTCCCGCCGATAAATTACAAAAATTCATCGAGATCCTCGAAATGACTCGAATTGTTAAAAAATCCCGAGCCGACGAATTTGTCGAAAAAAAGGGATCCCGTTAATTCATAAATTTCCATTACTTCCCCGTGGGTCCCTTGGATTTGTAAAACGCGGTAGTACAGTGAAATTGGCAGTTACCACGTTTCTTCGTTTTTGCGACGATTCCTCGCCTGGGACGACTCCGGCTCAATAGGGTTTACTCCTGTGCTGCTTCTCCCGAGTTTTGCCGCCGTTCATCTTAATGTGGAATTTATCGTTTCGGTTCGACGAGATCGTCGTTAATTCCGATTGTCTCCAAACGTTCACGATACCACCTTCTCCCCCGGTCACGAGGCAGCCGGTCTGGAAATTCATTAATAATAATTTGATAATTTCGAAATTTGCTAATGAATAAAAATTCAAAAATGGCTAATTGAGATTTTCATTTTCTATAAAAAAAATATATAAATATACCTTCTCGTGTATCCAACTGTCTCGGACGATCTGCTTATTTTCCGTGATGTCGCACAAACTCTCCAAACGGTCCTTCCCAATGCTCAGACACCACAAATTTTCTCTACAATAAGTTATTACATAATAGAATTTTGAGGATTGCAAATTTATTATTAAATTGCAAATTTATTATTAGAATAATCATAAAAGTAGACAATTACCGTTTTGCATTACTCGATCCTGCGAGCAAAAAGGGTTGGCCGAAGACTTTCGAATTGTGCATCCTAATGAGGTAGCAATTATCCGGATCTTCCGACTGAGAGGAAAAAAAATACATAATTTATCTATTTCAGGACAATTCGAGGCACGTTTTGTTATAATTTTGCAATAACTTACTCGCGACATGGCGAGGGAGCTGCGATCGAATCTGGCATAAGGGGTTGCATCTTCGCAATCCCAAAGTTGCAACGAATGCGTATGCGTCGTGCACCAGAGATTTTCGTTTTCCATCCAACCGATTTTATCCTGAAATGCAAATAATCCTATTTTTGCGAAATTGCATCGAAATGAATATTGCGATTCGAATCCTGAAACTTACCACCGACGATTCCGTGTTAAGGGAATACGACAAGGCCGTGTCTTCCGATGGTTGCTTCAAGTCGAAGACGTTGATCAAACCGTCCGTGCTTCCCGAAGCCAGAACGTCGGGTTTGTCGGTATGAAAAGCCAGACACGTGACATCGTCCATATGGGACTCCCAGTATCCACCCAGGAGGCTGTTTTTGCTGCCGTTCGTCTTATTGAGCCTGGCGTCCCAGAATAAGATGAAAGCATCGCCTCCGACGTGTTCCGTTCCGCCTGCGAGCAGCCTTTCGTCGCAACTGACGTCGAAACTGTCCAAAGGCTTGAGTTTTCCATCTTCCGTGTTATCTGAGGAAGATCGAGTTCAGGGTATTCCCTTGTAAAATATTCATATTTGCATATTTAACCCTTTGCGCTCGAGTAACAAGTTCTAGATTAAACTTTTGGAAAATCATAAAATATTTTGCTTGAAATCGAGTTTGTATCGCGATTCAGATTCAAGATATAATCGAAAATCTTAGCGATACCTTTGAACTCCGCGACCACTTTGCCTTTGGCTCGCAAATCGCAGGCTTTGATTTGACCGTCGTTCGTCGCCGTATAAAGAACGTTGCGAGAAGCTGGACTGAATTGAATTCCAACGATCGGCGCTTCGTTGTGATCCAGGGTCATGATTTTCGTGAGACTCTCCCCCACGGAGTAAACGGCGCAGGTATGGTCCGACAGAGCCGTTCCTACTCGAAACTCCGGATCGCTGGAAATACAAATACCCAGAATTTGAGTTCGCAGCTAGAATTTTTGTATTTTTGCAATTTACATTTGCATCTAGAAACTAATATGCATTTCATATTTGCATTTATAGGAATTATTTTGGAACTCATGCTTGCGTCTAAGAATTATGTTGGATCTTATGGAATCTAGAACTTATATTATGTAAATCCAGGATAAATAATGATCATAATGAGACAAAGAAAAATGAAATTGCAAACCAACTTCTGAGTTCCACAAATTGAGAGGACGTAAGTTTCCTCCAGAGACACGGTCTCCTCCAGAGACAAATTCAACTCCGTCCGTTTCATGATTTTCCGATTGATTTCGTTGTTTTTACACTCGTTCTCCACGCTGAGACGCTTCAGAGACTCCTCGATTTTCGCCATATCTCACTGTGGTTCATGAATGCCTTGGAATTCGAAATCCTTCGAGGACGAACAACAGGTTTGTTATCAAAATACAATTTTTAACCGTAAAACCGCAAGTAGAGGTTACCCTTATCCCATTCGGCTTCGATCTTCTTTACCGTTTAAGGGTAAACTCGACGGAAACTATACGCGAAGAATTTTTCCCGCCGAAAATTCCGTTTTTTCCTGTAAAGAAATACTTGATTTTCAAATTAACTCATAGAATGAAATTTCGAAAGAATGTTTCCACTTTCCTGGAAAATGTAAGTAAAATTTGGGGAGTTGCTTATTCGAAATTACCCCCCCCCCCCCAACCCTTAAAATGCAAAAATAAATAATTGAATAAGAAAGATAGATTTTCCAGTGAAAAATGGTGCCCAAAAATTGGGAAAGAAAAGATATTTTGAAAAATTTCAGTGACAACAAAGGATGTGGGTCCATAAGGCAGGATTTTGCTCCTAATAATTGTTAAAAATGATAATTTCTCGGATTTATTATAACAATAACCTTTTCAATAATTTCAATGTTTTGTTGGAGCAATATTAAGTTTTTTTAAAATTAATTTAAGCCCTTTTTTATTGGAGCAAACCTTAGTTTTTTTATTATTTAAAGAAAAAACCTTTTTTGGCACATTCAGCCGCGTTTTTTTTAATATAAGCGCAATTACGCACAACCTTCTTTTTTATGTACGTTGTAAGACATCAAAGCACATCACATATATACAAAAATTTAAAAACTCGCCTTACGGACCCCCGTCCTTTCCAGGATTGGGAATAATTTCGAGATTTTTGCCACGTTCCAAAAAATTTTCAAATATGGACTAGAATCATCGAAGTTTGGTAGATACGAGTGGATTTGTAACAGACGTACCGATGGTTTTTATTCAACTTCGTTATTTATTATAATTAGATAAAAAGGATTTTTCCGCGCCGCTGTTCCTCACGTGTACGTAAAACACTGGAATCCCTCCTGTTACGATAAGTCTGGAAGAAGAAAATATTATTCTAATTAAAAAATACGCAAAAGTAATTAATTAATGTATCACTAAAAAAAAATATTTCATTAAATTCTACGAAATTATTAGTAATTAAAATTACATTCACATATATGTAGCAATTTATATAAAAAAAAAAACATATTTTTCTTAATTACTCTTTATGTCGAAGGACTTCTCCTAAAGATTTTTGAAGATCGACTTCGTGAATGGAACTTTTATTTCTCCCTTCGAAGTAAACTCTGAGATTAGGAACAACGTATCTTTTTTCTGAATCCCAGGGTGGTTGCTCTTGAAAAAGTTCCTCCAACTGTTCGACCATTCTACGACAAAAAAAATTATGATCGAGGTTAAAAATGAAAAGTGAAAAAAAAAATGCCTGAGCGCAAAATTCAGTACCTCGTGTCTTCGTGAAAATTCCGGACGAAATCGCTCTGTTGATTTTCCGGATACAGGAACATCACCGGCCAGACCAGTCGATCGCCATCCAAGTGAACTCTGCAATCCACGATTTCGGGGATTTGAGGCTCCACAGATTTCAAATCCAATTTACTTTTGCCAGGAACCAATTCGATTTTGATGTTTCTGCTTTTTATGGTTTCTATTAATTCGTTCATTTCTTTTTCATGCTTTTTTTCACGCGCTCCCTGCTTCCTCTCGTCGCGACGCGCTTGTTCCTGGAAATGAAATTTGGTTTTTGGATTATTAAAATTGGAATTTTTCAGAAATATTATTCATGATATTTTATTGATATTAATGTAAAATAACGAATTTCGTTTAAACCTACTCTCTTCGCTACGGCTTTGGTTCTTGTATTTAAAGTATCTTTATCTTCGGGCGATTCCTCTAAAATTTGGTCGCAAAGTTCGATGCATTTATCGTAATCTTTGATTTCCATGCAACAAGTAATGGCTCGTCTCAAAGCTTTCGAATAATTTGGTTTCAATTTCAAAGCGACGTTGCAATCATTCAAACAAGATCTGGAACGATAGGTATTAATTAAATAAATTTTTGAAAATATAATTAGATTATAATGATTTTCTTTAAATTCAGTTTGAAAATTGTATAATAATTATACCTATAATTTTTTAACATAAATTGAGCGGCGGCTCTATTGTTGTACAACTGCGCCATGATTTCGGCATTCGAACACTTTGTTTTGATACCTTCCGTGTAGCTCAAAACTGCCAAACGATACTTTTTATATTTGAAATTGAAATTCCCATCCTCCTTATAATTGTTTGCCAATTCTGGGGAAATCAACAATAAGTTAAAATTTAATAAACAATTAACAAAGTTACGTCCATTCGCACTATTTTCATTTTGCAGAAAAAAAAACTTCTTTTATTTATACCTTCCGGAGTGTTGTATTCTTCACCGTACTTCAACTGTTGCAATCCTTGCGTGAGTGGCGACAATTCCTCTCCCTCTTTGGGGGCTTCTTTCATAAAAAATGGGTGCTTCTCCATCTCCTCCTGCCACTTATCTTCGGGCCATTCTTCGGTGTTCGATCTTCTCGGTAGGCTGTTGATGAAATCGTCCAACTCCTTATCCAGTTTTTCGGCCAATTGTAGTCGTTCGTCCTCGGAATATATTTTCTTATATCCTGATCCCGATGCTTCCATTTTGAAGGTCGTGGATTCTCTGTTATTTAGAGCTTACTATCGTTATAAATAATACTAAGAGGAATATAGGTAGAAAAATAAATAATAATTTGATATGGATTTTTTATTACAATTGTAATTGTAATTGTAACTGTAATTGTAATTGTGATTGTTTAATTGTGTTTTTAATAATTTGATATGGATTTTTCTTGATATGGATTGTTTATACTATATAATATTTATTTGATGCGTAGTTTATCGTAAATACATAAGACCGAAACTCGAAGATTGAAATTCGAATGAGAATTAATTGAAAATTGACAAAAATGTGAATTCTGAAATACTACAAAAAATATCGAAATTGCATAAATATAATGATTCCACTAGGCCTTAATAAACTTTTTGCGTAATTATAAAAGAAACTAGTAACTTATTCTGCAAATATTCATTGTATTTACAATTTATATGAATCTGTGTGGTACTTGTCACGGGAAGTCACTTATACACATACACAGCTACATTTAAATAATAGTTAACCTAAAATCTATCTCTTTTTCTATATCGATAAATTACTGTCAATTTATACATAATATGACAATGACAAAACCGAAGAATCACATATATCATAAAAATAATAATAATAATAATAAAAAAAGAAAGAAACAATACAACTAATTTTATATTTACTATTCGGACCTTGTTCAAAATAGCAATCACCGGCTCTTTCCCAGAATCTAGACACCAAACTCCAATCTCCAATGGAAATAAGAAAACAATGATCAATCCCACGTGACATTTGTCGAGTGGGAAAGCAAGAGGGAGAAGGAGAAACATTCCATGGACCTTCCTTGTGGCAGTAGGACGCCATCTTGGTTCTCGAGCGGATTCTTGGCGGCAGTAGAGTTCGAATTTTGGATCGCTGATAGGTAAAATGTAAAAATAGCATTTTCATTTATTTTTATAATTGTAGTTATTATTATTATTATTATTATTATTATTGCAATTTTTACTGTGCCCCAAAAAATTTAAAAACCAAAATAAGAATTAAAGAACGAAATTGTTCCGAGGATTAGAAATTACGTATTTAATGCAAGAATCTTGCAGAAATCTTGCATTTTTCTGCAACTGGAATATTGAAAAAATGATTTCGCGGCGAAATCTCGGAAATGTCAATCTTTGAAATTACGTCATAACGTAAAAGGCGCCATTTTGGAGGAAAGAAAAAAAAAGGCCGGATATACCGTCAGAATTAGCGAATTACGAATCAGGAATGCAGCAGTTCATCTCAGTACCTCGTTTTATTCCGTGATATGAGGAAATTAGCGGCGAATAATTTGATAACGACACCTTCTGGAAAGAAAATGGGATTACGCGCTGCTGATATGATTTTCAAATGTACATATACTTAGGGACCAGGGAGAGATCGGTTGACGGGGTTAATGCGAGGGAAAGAGCGAGAGAGAGAGAGAGAGAGAGAGGGCAAGAGCGAAGAGACAGGCAAAGTAGATTGCATATATTCCAACATTAGGGGAGAGTGTCGTTGCATATCCTGTGTGACAATGGCAGACAGTGACGTGTTTTATTATTTAACAGACTATTTCTCCCGGATTTTCGTATCTGCAATAACCGACGCCAGTAAACGCTTTTAACGAAGCATCTATATGATTGATTTCTATCAAATGTATATTATAGGTTCTGGGGAAGGGAGAAAGAGAGAGAGAGAAAGAGAGATGGCGATTAAAGCGGGAATGAGGTTTGATTTAATCAAAGAAAGTTTACACAAATACTTTGGAATCGATATTCCACGAACTTCGATCGCATTTTATTTTTATGATAATGTCTGAGAATGTTGCAAATCAGAATTTTCATTCAGCTGATAGGTTTTGTTTAGTTGATATAGATGGTTTAAGGTAAAGGAAAATATTAATTAAAAAGTAGTGGAATTATAATACTGAAATATATTGAAATAAAAGTGGGAAATAAATAGAACCTGAAACCCACTTGCTCCTGAAAACGAAAAACAGACCAGCCCGGAATCGCTAAAGACCTCAAAACCGAAAAACCAAAACGAAAAACAAACTCTAATCTAATAAACCAAGCAACCTGTCTGCCACCCTGCTAAAAGAGGAATAATACAGGTCCAAATCGGTAAACACCGCGGACCCGGGCTAAGACTCGGTAGAGCCCGGCAGGTAATAGGACTGACCACCCGCAGGAGTGCAAGTGTGCCCTGGCAAATTGGCAATTCGTCGAAGGTGTTGGCAAATGGCAGGTCTTTCTTCGGGATCTGTTCATGCTCAATTTGATTTATCCATGCCCAATTTTCAAGGGCAGGGGGAGATCTATCACCACTTTCTGTGGCAAATGACCGCCATGATGCAATTGCAATTGCATGAGAAATTCAAGCTCTGGATAAAAATGGCGCAGAACCAAACGCAGCCCGAATGAGCCCAGGCCCTGGCGAAAAATTGTGCAAAGCCGAATCAGGCCCGAGTGAATCCAAGGTCTGACCAAAACATTGCCCAGAAGCGAATGAAGAGCCCAAAGAGCCTCCAGAAGAAAATCGACCAAAATATCAGAGCAAAGCCCAGGACAATCCGACCAAGACCCAGCCAGTACCCGAAGACAAGAGTCGCTACTCTAAGCGCCTGAAAATCCAAAGCGAAAGGTGGGCCCCGAAATCACTGAGCCCAGGCTCCCATAGGCACCCGTAGCAGCGGCAGGTGATTGGCCAACGGTGTCAGTGGAAGGGGTGGTTGCACCTAACTGCGTAATGTTTTATCATCTCCTCATTTGTTCACCACCAGATGGCTCGCAATTGTTTAAACAATTCTCACAACGGAGTCCAGGTCCGTGGAATTACAAGTACCTTTGATAAGAGAGAGAGATAGTCGCAATACTTTGCGTTTTTTAGGTTTAGTATATCCATATATATACAATTTTTGGGTGAAAGCTAGTCAAAATCACAACAGCTTTTTGTCAGTCAATACAAACATAGTCAAAGATTTGCCATCAGCCTTTCGTTGGTCAATTCAAACAGAGTTGGGGCCGTTCCAAACGATGGAACCTGATGGCATTGCAAACCCTAGCCATGAATCTTCAATTAACTGTAGGTAAATTAAAGTAAGAATCTGTGTCAGCCTTTCGTTGATCAATTGCAACCGAGTTACCGGAGAGACGGGTGTCGTTGGTTTGCGAAGCCTTGCCGTGGTACCATTTTGCAAATCCATGTTCCGTAGCTGGACCTGATTGGAAACGATGGGCTGTAGTGGCGTGACTAGCCATGAGACTTCAATTATGTGTTTAATAATTGTGAGCAAATTTGAGCAAGTATCTAAGACTTGTGGTGCATCAATTGCGAAGCGACCGAGTACTCCTGGGCACCTATATTGGTTCACCTGGATTGGATCCTTGTCCGCCTAGGTTCTCTTCGCCAAGGTGAAAACAGGATGTCCAAAATGGCGCAGGGTTGAACAAGTGAGCAGTTGCCTTTCACACAATTTTATAACTGGATAGCTCACGTTAGCCAAAATAGTACGAAATATTAAACTATGGCTCTCTTTAATGAGTCATGCCCTGAAAGAATGAGCAAATTGCTGACGTATGCAAAATTCCAGGGGTGGACATTACACTTCTGAAAAAATTAACAAAAAATGGTGATCAATATCAATTGCAATTCAAATTATGTAATAACAATATATATATTTTAAAAATGTCCCTTCTTGGATTGTAAGCTGTAAATAAAATAAGTATTTAAAAACAATAATAATAAAATACAAGCGCCAGGACTGATTGTGTCAGCGAAAAGTTGCAATTCCTGGTGAATGCTGGTATGGGAGAAGGTAACAATTTTTGGATGATGCAAATTGACGTCACTACCCATGCAAATTGGTCATTGCACCATGAATGCTCCAATTTGAGCAAAACAATTTTGTTATTTTAGGCACCCGTTGATTTTAACACCGCAGATTTCGTGCATGGGACCCATGTTTTGCGAATCCAGGTAGAATTTTTGGACCCAAAATCCAAAAGGGTTACCTCCCCCCGTTGCGGTCAATTGGCACGCGCATCGACGCGTGACGATATACCTGCTATGATGATATATGATATGCAATATTTTGGAATAATTATAGATTTCATTTTTATAATAACGATTGGATCGACAGGAATGTTTTTTAATTTAGAATTTCCCTCAAATACCAATTTTCGTCGGGCCATTAATAATTTAGAGTTTAAGGCGAAGGAAAATCTTGATTAGAAAATTGTGGAATTCTAATGGTTTAATAAAAATAGGAACTAAAATTATAATTTTCCAAGAAATATATTGATGTCAAATTAAAACAGAACCAATTATTAATTAAATATTTGTTGCCATTATCAGGTTACAGGAATATATAATTTTATTTACTATGCAATAGTTTTTAATATATATATCTACCCCATATTAAATATTATTACATGTTAAATATCAAAAATATTAGATATTGAATAATATATATTCCCAAAACATCAAAGTTCTATTAAACTACATTATTTTCACATTATATCACAAATAATTATGATATAATGTGAAACTAATGTAGTTTAATTAAAATCAACCATGAGCAATATAGAAAGCGATTGCACGAACCCCAAATGGAACCTGAAACCCACTTGCTCCTGAAAACAAAAAACAGACCAGCCCGGAATCGCTAAAGACCCCAAAACCGAAAAACCAAAACGAACCACAATCTCTGCTCTAATAAACCAAGCAACCTGTTTGCCACCCTGCTGAAAGAGGAATAATACAGGTCCAAATCGGTAAACACCGCGGACCCGGGCTAAGACCCGGTAGAGCCCGGCAGGTAATAGGACTGACCACCCGCAGGAGTGCAAGTGTGTCCTGGCAAATTGACAATCCGTCGAAGGTGTTGGCAAATGGCAGGTCTTCCTTTGGGATCTGTTCATGCTCAATTTGATTTATCCATGCCCAATGTTCAAGGGCCAAAGGAGATCTATCATCACTTTCTGTGGCAAATGACCACCATGATGCAATTGCAAATGCATGAGAAGTTCAAGGTCTGGCAAAAAATGGCACAGGACCCAATGGAGTCCGAGTGAACCAACCTGAATCAATTCTTCAAATGCTCAAAGAATCTATCACGGGTGTCTGTGACAAATTGCAGCCATGATTCAATTGCAATTGCATGAGAAATTTAAGCTCTAGCTAAAAATGGCGCAGGACCAAACGAAGTCCGAATGAGCCCAGGCCCTGGCGAAAAATTGTGCAAAGCCGAATCAGGCCCGGGTGAACCAAAGGTTTGGTCAAAGCATTGCCCAGAAGCGAATGAAGAGCCCAAAGAGCCTCCAGAAGAAAATCGACCAAAACATCAGAGCAAAGCCCAGGACAATCCGACCAAGACCCAGCCAGCACCCGAAGGCAAGAGTCGCTACTCTAAGCGCCTGAAAATCCAAAGCGAAAGGTGGGCCCCGAAATCACTGACCCTAGGTTCCCATGGGCACCCGTAGCAGCGGCAGGTGATTGGCCAGCGGTGTCAGTGGAAGGGGTAGTTGCACCTATCTGCGTAATGTTTTATCATCTCCTCATTTGTCCACCACCAGATGGCTCGCAATTGTTTAAACAATTCTCACAACGGAGTCCAGGTCCGTGGAATTACAAGTACCTTTGATAAGAGAGAGATAGTCGCAATACTTTGCTTTTTTCAGGTTAATATATCCATATATATATACAATTTTTGGGTGAAAGCTAGTCAAAATCACACAGCTTTTTGACAATCAATTCAAACATAGTCAAAGATTCGCCATCCCTACAATTTTTATCGGGGTGGTGATTGCATTTCTTCATTGAATGCACATGATGTCCTGGCATAAATTACAAATGCCTATTTATTTATTTATTTATTTATTTATTTAAAAACAATGGTATTGTAAATACCAGGCAAAACGAGGAAACGCTGGAACTGGAGACTTTGTTTTCACTTTCTAATTAAAATATTTTGGGTTCTCCAAATTGTTTGTTGCTAAGATAAATTTCCAATTGGCCCAATTACATTCTGCTGCAAGGAGTTGATAATAAATTGGCATTTGATTTCTCTGTCTTGAACAATTTTGCATCTATGGAGTGCAAGTGTACCCCGACGACATGGACGATCCGTCGAAGGTGTTGGTCGATGGCAGATCTTTCCTTGCGACCGAGGTGAGATCCTTCTGTTTATGGCTAATTTGATTTATCCAAGCCAGATTTTTAAGGGCTGAAGAAATCTATCATCGCTTTCTGTGGCAAATTACCGCCATGATGCAATAGCAAATGCATGATGAGTGAACCGAAGCTTCGGCTAAAATTTTGGACAGAACCGATTGAAGTCCGAGTGAACCAACTTGAATCAATTCTCCAAAGGCTCAAGGATTCTATCATCCCCTACTGTAGCAAATTACTGCCATGATGCAATTGCAATTGCATGAGAAATTCAAGCTCTGGATAAAAATGGCGCAGAACCAAACGAAGCCCGAATGAGCCCAGGCCCTGGCGAAAAATTGTGCAAGGCCGAATCAGGCCCCAGTGAATCCAAGGTCTGACCAAAACATTGCCCAGAAGCGAATAAAGAGCCCAAAGAACCGCCAAAAGAAAATCGACCAAAATATCAGAGCAAAGCCCAGGACAATCCGACCAAGGCCCAGCCAGTACCCGAAGACAAGAGTCGCTACTCTAAGCGCCTGAAAATCCAAAGCGAACGGTGGGCCCTGAAATCACTGAGCCCGGGCTCCCATGGGCACCCGTAGCAGCGGCAGGTGATTGGCCAACGGTGTCAGTGGAAGGGGTAGTTGCACCTAACTGCGTAATGTTTTATCATCTCCTCATTTGTTCACCACCAGATGGCTCGCAATTGTTTAAACAATTCTCACAACGGAGTCCAGGCCCGTGGAATTACAAGTACCTTTGATAAGAGAGAGATAGTCGCAATACTTTGCGTTTTTTAGGTTTAGTATATCCATATATATACAATTTTTGGGTGAAAGCTAGTCAAAATCACAACAGCTTTTTGTCAGTCAATACAAACATAGTCGAAGATTCGCCATCAGCTTTTCGTTGGTCAATTCAAACAGAGTTGGGGCCGTTCCAAACGATGGAACCTGATAGCAATTGCAAACCAATTGCAATTGCAAACCAATTGCAATTGCAAACCAATTGCAAACCAATTGCAATTGCAAACCCCAGCCATGAGTCTTCAATTAATTGTAAGTAAATTAAAGCAAAAATCTGTGTCAGCCTTTCGTTGGTCAATTGCAACCGAGTTACCGAAGAGACGGGTGTCGTTGGTTTGCGAAGCCTTGCCGTGGTACCATTTTGCGAATCCATGTTCCGTAGCTGGACCTGATTGGAAACGATGGGCTGTAGTGGCGTGACTAGCCATGAGACTTCAATTATGTGTTTAATAATTGTGAGCAAATTTGAGCAAGTATCTAAGACTTGTGGTGCATCAATTGCGAAGCGACCGAGTACTCCTGGGCACCTATATTGATTCACTTGGGTTGGATCCTTGTCCACCTAGGTTCTCCTCGCCAAGGTGAAAACAAGATGTCCAAAATGGCACAGGGTTGAACAAGTGAGCAGTTGTCCTTTACACAATTTTATAATTGGATAACTCACGTTAGCCAAAATTGTACAAAATATTAAACCATGGCTCTCTTTAACGGGTCACGCCCTGAAAGAATGAGCCAATTGCTGAGTGTAGAAAATGCCAGGGTTGCCTAGAATGTCAATCTTGCCCGAAATGGCACAGGGGTGAGCAAATGAGTGGTTTCCTTTACTGCAATTTTATAATTGGATAGTTCACTTTAGCCAAAGTTATACAAAATATTGAACAATGGCTCACTTTAGCCAGAATTGTACAGACTCCAAAGAACGTTAAAATTTCACGACTCGCTTTAGTGAGCCCTGAAAGAATTAGCAAATTGCTGACGTATGCAAAATTCCAGGGGTGGACATTACACTTCTGAAAAAATTAACAAAAAATGGTGATCAATATCAATTGCAATTCAAATTATGTAATAACAATAATAATAACTTAAAAATGTCCCTTCTTGGATTGTAAGTTGTAAATAAAACATATATTTAAAAACAATAATAATAAAATACAAGCGCCAGGACCGATTGTGTCAGCGAAAAATTGCAATTCCTGGTGAATGCTGGCATGGGAGAAGGTAACAATTTTTGGATGATGCAAATTGACGTCACTACCCATGCAAATTGGTCATTGCACCACGAATGCTCCAATTTGAACATAACAATTTTGTTGTTTTAGCCACCCGTTGATTTTAACACCGCAAATTTCGTGCATGGGACCCATGTTTTGCGAATTCAGGTATAATTTTCGGACCCAAAATCCAAAAGGGTCACCTCCCCCCCCCCCGTTACGGTCAATTGGCACGCGCACCGACGCGTGACGATATACCTGCTACCTGCATGCACCTGTTGGCAAGTGTTACGCAGGTAGATAAATTATAGGGTCAGTGGTTAAAAACACAGCAAATAAGAAAATATATTTATATATTGCTTCAAGTAAATAAAAATATTTTTTACAGGAAACCCTTGATTTTGTTATGACCGCTGTTACATAATTAGAAATTTACCTCAACTGATTCTGCATATTTATCGATATGCATTCGTTATGCAATTGGGTTTGCATAATAAATAATTCCCAAAATGTTCAATATCTCCCCGTCGGTGTTTCACTTCAAAATATATTTGATATTATAATTTGATATAAATATTTCTCCATATTTAGATTTATTTAGCAAATCCCAAGTTTCTCCAAATTTATTTATTCATTTATTTAATAAAAAAGGGGGAAACTTAAAAAGATTTCTATATATATATATATATATATATATATATATATCTACTCAAATAAAATACTTTATGCAAGAGGTTGGTTCAATATCCATTATTAAATTTAATATAATAGAAATTGAAGATTCATTCGCGTTGTTTTATCACATTCATTAAATAATTATTTCCCCGCATTTAAATTTATTTAACGAATCCCGTTATTCAGGAAAAAAAGAGAGGATCTAGAATTTTTCTATCTTTATCCACCGAAGTAAAATACGTCATATAAGGAGTTGATTCAATATCCACGGATAATTCATAATTGAATCTCCAGCGGTTCTTTCATTAAAACATTCATTGCGGAATTGGAAATCGCATATCGGGTCTCCTAATAATCTTATCAATTATCCATAATTACCAGCACCTGCCGTTACGTTTTCTCCAATTGAAGAAAGAAACAAAAACAGATTTGCATTATTGAGGATAAAACGTGGTTTCAAAAAATCGCGTTTGCATTTACTCCCTTAACCCATTTTAAAAATACCGAATTAATCCCCCGCCCCCCAAAGATTATTGACCTGCCGGCAGGTAGCAGATATATATAAATATATTATATCAATGGACTTGTGTATACCTGGAGTATACCTGGACGTCTATATTTTGGGTTTTGTACCTCGGGCAGGCTATTTTGGATCCTTCGTAAATATGTTTACTCAACCGTAAAAAGGGACGGGGTGTGAAACTGACCCTTAGCGAATTTTTTTAAATTTCAGGTAATATGTAATAAAAAAGAAAGGGTTCCTTGTTTTCATATGTACTTTCCAGGTAGTGTCTTTTTTTTCTGGAAGGAATTGGACAAAAATTGTATCAGGCAAATAAATTCTTAGATAAGGAAAATTTCCTGAAAGAAGAAAATTAATAATAACTTATTATGGAATTTTTTTTTCTCGGTATCTGAATTTTAAAATTAATGGTTGTTCTATTTTTCATATTCTTTGTCTGTCATAAATTGAAATTTGAATATAGTATAATAAGTATAACAATTTCCCCCAAAAATCAATACTTACTAACACAATTACTAATAGGGCGATTTTTAAATATAGTAAAAATAATGATTATCCCTAAAAATCAACACCTGATAGCAACATCCTGACAAAAGCCTAGCAAAGCCCTAGCAAAACCCTAAAAGTCAATTTGGAATTAATAAATACGATTTTCAACCAATAACAGCAAAACCCTGGCAAAGCTCTAGCAAACCCCTAAAAATCAATTTGGAATTAATAATTACGATTTTAATAATTTCCAACCAGTAACAGCAAAACCTTGGCAAAACTCTAGCAAACCCCTAAAAATCAATTTGGAATTAATAATTACGATTTTAACAATTTTCAACCAATAACAGCAAAACCTTGGCAAAACTCTAGCAAACCCTAGAAAATCTCTAGACCCTAAAAATCAATTTCGAATTAATAAATACGAATTTAACAATTTTCAACCAAGTTTGAACAATTTGAAGAAGTGGAACTTCAGCCGCGGCATCGCTGCACTTAACTCAGGACCTACATATTTTCTTATTTATTTTCCCCAGCATCTCGTGGAATCGATCATTTCTCGCGCGCCCTTCTTCTTTGGGATTCACTTCTGAAATGATACAAAGCGAAGTTTTCCCGCACGGGCGAGAGCCAGACGCGGGTCCGAGTGTACATACACGGTTGCAGCTCCGGCAATTAATAATAAATAACAATAATGGGTTCGTTGGAAAATACGATACTTCCGAACAATTTTAACGGATGAACCTCCGCTGGCAGGTGTAAGGGGTCGCGGGACGTGGAGGTTTCTTCTTCGCGCTTAATAATTCGCCGTTTGCGTTAAAAAGCGGCGAGAAATTGGATTTGCGATCCAATGCTTTCAAACAAATCCGAAGTTCACGGAGTGCATCGACCTCCGACATGCTTTAAATATGAACCCGTTCATTTCGTAATAAGTGTCTATGTAACTGCAGCAACAATTAACGTAAAGAGAATTTCATTATTAATTTGACGTATCGATCCCGCGTCTCGCTTTCCACGTAATTTCCAAGACGTCGCGATTCGGGGGTAGGTAATTTTGCGAAGTCCCGAAGAAACGTGCAATTTTTCTTCCGAAATTGCATAAAACCAACGGGGTCACTCCGGACCAAGTGCATTTCGCTGCACTTATTTCAAGTTGCACCCGAATTGGGGTTGACCACAGGTCCACACTCGGCGAGCGATCGGGGCGTTCTGCCGGGTCAGGTGCAACGCGAGGCCCCGGAGGTGGCCACGCCCAAACTGGAGCCTGTGGCCAATGAGGCCCAGTATTGGGGCTAATCGTCTAATCGATTTATTGAAATACAGTAACAGGTGCATCGGAGGCACCTGTTACTCTGCTTTTGCGATTACCTGCTAGGGGGTGCTAGGGGGTTTCCTGCGCAAAAGTTGTTCCCAAAAGCAACGAGGGTGTCGCGAACCCATTAATACCTTTTTTTTTGCATTGTTAGTGCATGTAGCAATACTTGGTGATTAATTCACGCATCCATATTTGGAATTTTTGGAGAAGCTTTGTGATTTTGACAGCTTTCGTATACGAACACAAACATAGATATTTTTTTTTTATTTTTCAGGAAAAGACAAATTGCATGGAATTGTATCGATTCCTTGCAAAAGTTAGGGCTGGTGCCCGCGTTATTTTTTTTATTACGTCACCGATTTCTACCCGATACAATTATTCGGGAATTATTAATTTGTCCGTTCTTTTTATCAATTTTTGCTCATTTTCGGTAATTGATAAAATTTTAATATTTTACGTATATATTTTTTTTCGGCAATTATCGTACCAATAATTAATAATTAATGAAAATTCAATATTTTACGTATATATATATTTTTTTTCTGCAATTATCGTACCAATAATTAATAATTAGTATCGCAATTACTTCCAGCAGCCCAACAATAATTGTTTTAATAAATTAGGTCCGGTACCAAAACCGTCAAAAGTTTTCCCGCGAAATTGGACGAATCTGCGTTATTTTTTTATTACGTCACCGATTTCTACCCGATACAATTATTCGGGAATTATTAATTTTCCCGTTCTTTTTGTCAATTTTTGCTCATTTTCGGTAACTGATAAATATTCAATATTTTACGTATATATTTTTTTTCTGCGATTATCATACCAATAATTAATAATTAATACAAATTCAATATTTTACGTATATATATTTTTTTTCTGCAATTATCATACCAATAATTAATAATTAGTATCGCAATTACTTCCAGCAGCCTAGCAATAATTGTTTTAATAAATTAGGTCCGGTACCAAAACCGTCAAAAGTTTTCCCACGAAATTGGACGAATCTGCATTTCCCTCCGCATTGCAAATTCATGCTATTCATACCTGTCCGTTACAGTTAGCGGACTCGTTTTATTAGAACTCCGATAACCAGGTAAAAATACATTCCCTCGGATTTTAATATTTAACAGCTTCCTCGATGATTCTTCGCGCCCCTATACCCGCTGCACTCGCGGTTTTATTAATATATCGCGCGATCTTTGACATTTCGAAACATTTTCATCAATAATACCTGCATTGATGCTGCACCCGAGGAAGCTGTAGCTTTTGATCGATATCTCAATTTTTTTTTCTTCTCCCCCCGGATCGAGAAATAATAATATATTTAGTGTTTCGTCGTTCCACGAAAACACCTTCTTTCGTCTCTCGAATTTTTCTTGGATAATTAATCACCTCGAGCGAATTATTTTTTTTTTGAGGGGGAGGGGGGGAGGATTGTCAATTTTATTTCGGGGACTCGCATTTTGATTTTTTTCGAAGGTAGCAAATTTTCCGAGGTTGCGAGGTATAATAATATGACGTCACGGCCTGGCGAGAAAAATACAGGCCCATGCCGCCTATTTGTCCTTTCGAAGTAGGTCAGGAAGGATGTGGATCCTGTTTTTTTGGGAGTCTCCCACAATGGGAACCTCCATAAAGCCTCCACGATCTACCTGAATAGCGCCCGACAGGATTAGCTGCAGCCTTTATATTCCATGCACTTAATTGGCCCGCTCGATTTTTGTTTAGACTCACCGGCAGTTGCATGGGACGAAAAGAAAAAAAAAAGGAAAAGTTGCTCCCTAAACTAATTAAACCCGACTTTTTCCTTATTCACGGTAAAAAAAAGAAAAAAAAATGGGTTATTATACCGGTATTCCGCCTCTACCTTGTGTAGAAAGTGGGTACGGTTCCACCGAATTGAGGATATTTCACTTAGGAACAGCTGCTCTTGTGATCATGGTGTATTTATCATGGTGTAAAAAGGACCCATTTACCGTCTGTATGGTGTTTGCTAATTAATTTCAATAATGCGAGGAAAAAAAAGGGTGCGTGAATTATGTATGGACAAAATTTGCTAAATTAGTATTGTAATTTTACTATATATTATTAATATATTATAAAGTGTTTGAAAATAATTTCTTTTGAAGTGTTAGGACTAATTATTATTATCATTATTTTTATAGTTTATCTAATTGGTCGAAAAAAAATTATTTTTTGGTTTCCTAAAAGTTGGATATTGCTTTTTGAAGATAGTAAATAACAAAAACTGAGGTTTTACTAATTAATTGCAATAATGCGAGAAAAAACGGTGCGTGAATTTTATGTGGACAAAATTTGCTAAATTAGTACTATAATTATAATACAATATATATTATTAATGTATTATAAAGAATTTGAAAACAACTTCTTTTTAAATGTTGGGACAAATTATTATTATCATTATTTTTATGGTTTATCTAATTGCTGAAAAAAAATTATTTTTTGGTTTTCTGTAAATTGGATATTGCTTTTTGAAAATAGTTGGTAACAAAAAAAAGAGGGGTTTTGATAATTATTTTGAATAATGCGAGAAAAAAAGACACACGAATTATATACGCAAAAAATTTGGTAAATTGGTATTATATAATTGATTTACCAATTATCACTATTTTATAAAGTATTTTAAAATTATTGTGTCAAAAATATTAGGATAAATTACTCTTACTATGTTTTGTTCATGTCATTGCAAAAAAAAAATTGATTTTTTGGTTTCCTAAAAATTGGATATTGTTTTTTGAAACGTGAGAAGGGGTTGTTGTATTTCTGATCGTGAGAAATTAAAAAAATTCGAATTTGGATCCGGAGTCTAAGAAAATTGTGGGAAAAGAAAAACAGATGGAGAAAATTTGCAAAAAACAAAAAAAAGTAGATCCTTGAAAATACATTTTTCAGTTAAACGAGATGAGTCCTGATGAAAAGTAAAAGAATATGTTTCCCTTCCATTTCCATCAATCACCTGATGTTCGTTTTGAAATATACAATTTTTTATTTACTACACAACCCCTTTTAAAAATACAATCCACCCCCTGAATAAAAAAGTACCGGTGACTCATTGAAGAAAAAATTTCTTTCCAAGTTCCATCGAAATCGAGCTCCATGTGAAACTTTCTCAAAACAAAAAATACCCGTTCTCGTTTTACTGAATAACCCGGAAATCTTTCTTTCTCTCTTTTTTTTTCTTCAAAATTCATCAAAGCCGTAATCGATTTCTTTCTCGCATCTCACCATTTACCTTAGACTCTGATCCAGCTTCGAAATGACACTGCATCATTCAAAGACGACGTTCTCGATCATTGTAGTGGGACAAGGGCGAGCTCCAGTTTCTCTTTTCCGCTTTGTTGCCATTGTCTGCAGCGATATTGCTTTAACTTTAATTGCCATTAGAGATGTTTGCATTAACAAAGGATTTGTACCTGGAAAGTAGGAATTTTTGAATTTTTAGATTTTAATTGGAGTCTTTTTGAAATTTGGCACCAATTATGCAATTCATTCAAATTATAGTAATTTGATGAAATTCGTAATTTTACTGCTCTCGTTTTAGTGCCAAATTTTGAAATTTCAGATTTTAGTGCTACCTCAAGAGTGCAAAAATTGAAATTAATTTATATGAAATTAATTTGTATGAATTATTTTAATTAAATTGTCAATTCTCGATTTCAAAATAATTGTTCTATTTGTGGGATAATTAATTAGGATCATTTCTCATTCCATTTCATTACTGGGAAATCCTCCAAATTTGTCATTAAAATCTTCAAGAAATAATTGATGAGGAAAAGAATGAAGTTCAGCCAAGAAAGCAATTTTGTAATTTTCATTGTAGAAAGTAACGAAAAACAGTTTTTTTTAAATTATTTAAAAATATGGCACCGTTATAAATTTGCAAATATAGAATTGCCAGTAAATACGTTGTTTGTATTAACAAAGGATTTGTACCTGAAAAGTAGGAATTCTTATTTGTCTTAAAATTCTGAAAGAAAAGAAAAACTTTTGAGCTGATTTCATTTTTCCAGCTCAAAATTGATAATCTGAATTCCACCGATAGAAAATATCAGGATTTTTCCAAGCACAGGATAGAATAATATAAAAAATAATGAAAGGCGAGACCGTGGTTAATAATGGCCAGATTTATGGTCGTACAGTTTATGTGTCGACAGAAATGGACTGGTTCTAGGCAAGAAAACCATTGCGGCAGAAGGTTTTTTACCTGCAGGAAAAAATTCCTGCAGTTTTTATGTACTCCTTGTACTGACAATAATAAAAGGAAAATGACTCCTAGCTTAAATATTTTATATTTTATATTTTCTTAGAAGAATATATTTTCTTGGTCCGAAATTTCCTCCAAAGTAATTTCCTTCATCCGAATTTTAATTTTTACAACAGTTGAAAAATATTTATAGCTATTATATTTATAATAAATTTTGGTATAAAAAATGATCTTTGATAAAACAGAATATTTCTTTGACAAAAACTAAAATTTCTTGATATAAAAATTCGTTAGATTGGAAATTACAAGACTTTGCGGAAAAATAATTACTTTACACAAAATTATAATTATAACAACAATTGTAGTGCAATTATAATTAAACATCTTTACTAATTATAATTAAATATCTCAATTATAAATAATTGCTTTGTACAAAAATTCTCTTTCGTTAAAGAAAATAAGTTTTTTCGAAAAAAAAAAAAATATTTCTCGATGCAAAAATTCACCAGACTAGAAATTATATTAATAACCATCGAACCTTACAATAATTATTTTACACCAAAAGAAAGATTCTCGTCGCCAGAGAACCTCGGAGAACCCCCGAAAAATATTTAAAAAAAAAACCATAGCATTCCAAAAAAATCAAAATATATTTCCGGCCCAGGACTCGCTTATTTCTCCCCAAAAAGGTGCCATTTTCGAACCCCGAAAATTCCTAGCCCCCATGAACCCCCGTCTTTCGTCAACCCCTTGCCGGGAATCCACGAAACGAGGAGCCTCGCTCTTGGCTCGACGAAATTCCCGGTATCCGCTGGAAAAAACCTTTGGCTTCTAAACTACGAAAAAAAAAAAAAAAAAAAAAATCCCCCGGTCGTTAAATTTCATCGGTTCCGACAAACGCGACAGCGTTTTTATCCCCCTTCGCCCCTTCTGTGCCTGGCAACACTTTGACGAGAGAGCACGTGATGGCGAAATGAAAAAAAGCCCCAGAGGCCCCTTTCGCGTACCCCCTTTTTTTAACCCTCGGAAGCTGACTGACTGACTGACTGGCTGGCTCGCAGCGGCAGCACCTGGACCCAGAAACATTCACCCTTCCAGACTTTTACCCCAACTTTTTATCCCCTTAGAATGGATATATATGTGTCGCGCGCGTACACATTGCGTAACCCCTACTTCCCCCTTTTTCTGATTTCAAGCTTTGCTGCTCCCCGTTCGAAGGGTTGTTTTAAATAATAATACCGCGAGCCCCGATCGGCTCTAAACTCCGGCTGGCATCGCGTCAGTCTGCTCCACGAGATTCGAAGGGAGCGACGGTAAAAAAAACCCACGCGGATCGTCTTCGACGATTTTCTCTGTTCCGATTTTTCTTCGCATCCCACAATTTGTGTTTTCCTCGAGGGGTTTCCTTAGTTGCGCCGATCTCGCGTCTACGCGACGAACGATAATTCGTTCCGAGCGAGTACGAGCCGCTTCCAGGCCGGGCACTGGACCGAAACGGACGCGTAATCGATCGGCCACGCCACCGGCGTGAATTCCCGATCTTTCGGGATCTTTCGAAACGCCTCGGCCTGGCTTTAATTGCCCAACGTAATTTTCGCCTCCGAGGAAACGATCGTCGGCCGTCCGAGTACGGCATGAGGTCGTTTCCCTGGACCTCACCGGTGCTTGTTTTCGGTAGGTGCGCGCAGAAGGGCCGCAAGAACGAAGCGGATCGTCGCTGGAGATGCGGAGGAGGATGATGACGATGGCGATGCCACGGCTCCGGTTGCCGGTTTCGAAGAAGAAACGACGAGGATCTCCATCCTCGCGAGCGTGACCGCCGATCCATGAGAGGATGGCAAAGAAAACAACGGCCCCTGCGAGCACGAGTGAGGTAAGTACTAATTACAAAATTGTTCGGAAGAGGTGGAAGGGGAGAAGGGGTGATAGGAATCCGCTGTTTTATGACGAATCGTAAAGTTTTTTCGCCTTTCCTCGGGTTTCTCTGGCCGCCTTTGCTCCGTTTCTCACCCCGACGTGGAAATCGCGCTTTTCTTTTTCCCCCGCTCGGGTACAAAAAACGCGTGAGAACCGCGAAGATGAGGTTCGAAAGTTTGTACCATCGAGATTTGGTTACACTCGTGTAAGTGATTCAAATTAATTTTTTGATTGAAATTGTAATTTTGCTGCAATTTGTTTAGTTTCGATTTTTGAAATTTGGATTTTAGTACCACCTCGGGTTCATAGGGGATCGTTATTTATTTTAGTTTTTTTGATTTGTCACTAATTACGTAATTAATTTAAATTCATTTGACTGGAATCGTAATTTTGCTGCAGTTTGTTTAGTAACGATTTTTGAAATTTGGATTTTAGTACCACCTCGGGTTCACAAAGGATCGATATTAATTGGAGTTTTTTAGATTTGGGACCAATTACGTAATTAATTCAAATTAATTTGACTGAAATCGTAATTTTGCTGCAATTTTTTTAGTAACGATTTTTGAAATTGGGATTTTAGTACCACCTCGGGTTCATACGAGATCGTTATTAATTGGAGTGGTTTTAGATTTGGCACCAATTACGTAATTATTTAAAATTAATTTTGTTGAAATCGTAATTTTGCTCCAATTTGTTTAGTAACGATTCTTGAAATTTGGATTTTAGTACCACCTCGGGTTCACGAGGGATCGTTATTAATTGGAGTTTCTATGAAATTTGGCACCAATTACGTAATTATTTCAAATTAATTTGATGGAAATCGTAATTTTGCTAAATAACAGGAAATAATTAAACATTAAAAACTCGTTAATTGGAAACCAAAATAATTCTTCTAAAAATACCATATCACTAGAAAATGGCAAACATCGGATTGGCATTTACCAGATTTTCGTACTATCAAGCCACTTCTGCGCCACTTTATTCGAATGAATCTCGACGAAGAGCTTTTCAGCTTTTAACTTCCGTTACGTGTCAATTTCTGTAATTACAGTCGCTGACATTTCTGTCTGGCTACAGCGACGACCGCCTGGAATAATAGAAAAGCGCGATGATTTCGAAGGTCCACGCGAATCTGGATATATATTAAAAATATACCGAAACCGCGGCAAACTTTGCATTTGTTGAATTACATTAAAATAAATATATAAAAAATATTTAAAAAAATATATACAAAATATATACAAAAATATTTAAAAAATATACAGAAATCGGGGCAAATTTTGCATCATTTCTTGAATTATTCAATAATTAGGCGCGGGTCAATGAAAAAACTGGACTAAAGTTCTTTTTTTTTTAAATTTGCAATTGCCGGCTTGGGTTCGAATCGACCCTTTTTCGTGAAAAATTCGATTGAAGATGCGATGAAACCCGAGACGAATTTCCGGTGCATCCCATGCAACGCCATTTTCACGGAAGATTCGGAAAATGTAACGAAACGCATTTCGGGGGGGTGAGAAAATAGTTGTATGCATATGGCCCAGCCGCAGTAGGGCAGGGTCAGTCCGACGTATCGTGCATTTTACCCCAATCAGTCCGAAGGACAGCGAACGAGGGGGTGCAAATAGGGATCGCCCTTGCTTCATTTCGTCTGCACCCCATTGGTCCATTTTTTTCTAGCTATCGATTATATTCCTAGTCGATTCCACTCTTGTAATGAAGAACTGTTACGCTTTGGCTTTGCATTTGCCTCCACAAAAGGTCGAGAGGTGTGGTTTTGCTATGCTGCATTTTATGCATATACGGCTACCAGCCTCGTGAGAGACGCTATTAGCGGAATCTAGATGTGTACCATAACAAAATGCATTCTTAACCGAGGCTGTCATCGCGGACACTTCATTTATCTCGCCAGGTCTCCGCGGTAACGAATTAATTATAGGGATCGGGTGGTGGGAGGATCTGGAGCTCGTTGCATTCCAATTGGAAAATGGTATTTGGGGTTCGTATATTTTCGGAACTGCAGTCGATAAAAAATGTAATAGTTTTTATAGTGGTTTTGAATGACCGAAAATGGTGCAAAAAAATTGAGACAAGTTCGTGTATGAAAAGTGATACCTGTACAAAAAGCACATCTGATGCGACCCCCGAAAAATATGATGTATTCCTTTCTCATTATAATCAGTTTTGATTTTTGGACAATTTTTTTTGCCCCCGCCCCCCCCCCCCCCCCCCAAAAAAAATTCTAATTTATACAAAATGTCCAAAAATCAAAACTGATGATAACGAGAAACGAATACGTCATATTTTTTTATAGTTTATGGAATAGAATGGACGTGAATGAATATTGCTGTGTCATCTAAAAAATATGACCGTTTTAAACACAGTTTTGTGGTACATTTTGAAAATCTTCAGCCAAACGAAGTAGTTAAATCCGATAACAATAGACAAGTTCAAATTTTTCAAAATATCCATATGAATTTTGCAAAACTTTGGCAAAATAAAGTTGTGAAATCCGATAACATTAGACAAGTTCGTTTTTTCCATTGTGTCGATACGAAGTAATTGCATTGGACCAAAAGTTCACAAAAATACCTAGTGCTCTCCGCTTCATGTGATTTGTCAATTTCTTCCATAGCCTCTATATCGTGTCCATGTGTGCAATATCTGGAAAATTGGATATTTGGAAATTAAAAAATTCGTGCCTTTATTTCTCCATTTTTTTACCTGAAATAAAATAATAATAACGTATTGTTATAGTTTACTATTATTCGTTAATAGACTTTTTTGTCCAATCACATTTATCATTGCACCAATTATTATTTCATCGTTGATCCGATTTTTGAAAAAATTGGATATTAGGAATTTTAAAAAATTCGTGCCTTCATTTTTCCATTTTTTTACCTGAACGAAAAAATAATAATGGATTGTTACATTATTCTTCGTTATTAGACTTTTTTGTCCAATTACATTTATTATTACACCAATTATTATTTCATCGTTGATCCGATTTTTGGAAAAATTGGATATTTGGAATTTCAAAAAATTCGTGCCTTCATTTTTTCATTTTTTTACCTGAAAAAAAATAATACATTGTTACAGTATTATTCGTTATTAAACTTTTTTGTCGGAATGCGAATTTCCCATAAATGCCAAATTTCGCTATCACCCCCTTACCTGGGATGGATGAGGATCCGCGTTACCGGTGAAACGCAAAAAAAAAAATCGAAGGCCGGGAAATCTGCTCGCGACGTTACGTTAATCATTGGCTGTTGTTTTTTTTTCCTTATCGGATCGAAAGGCCTATATTTGGGTGCCTTGTATTGGGACGAAACGGCTTCCAATCGGCCAAAATAAGTTCCGCGCTGGATGACGGACCACGTGTGCTAATAGAGCAGAGGGATGAAACGTGGCCTCTGCATAGGGTCTTGCGATTGGTCTGACGTAATTCACCCCCGACTCGCTGACTGGTTGTAACGATGAAGGACTTAGAGGGATATCCATGATATCTGCGGGGGTGGCTAAGACATGCACGTCGTGTCACCTCCTTCCAAAACTCTCCATTTTAGCTACAACTTTATCCAGTACCCTCTGTCTGTCATTTCTACGGGAACACCGAGGGGGAAGGGGGGGGGGGGAGGGTTGACGCTATTTTCCGAAATTTCGGTAAATTCGTGCTTTCCCTCACCATCCCCGTGGTGGTGCGAGTCCGCGGTCCCCGATTCGTCTCTCGGCTTCGGTTTGGGGATGGTTCGAATTCATGCGAATTTATTTTTAATTTCATCCCCTTCCGAAAAAGTCGTCGATTTAGTCGTACCTGGATACTTTGGTGATTGCATCGAAAAAAATAAAATAAAATAAGTTTAGGAATAAGAAATGTTTATATAATTGAGGTCTTATTAAATTACATTAAAATCGAAGAAATTCTTTTTGGGGGTAAAGTCTTTCAATTTAAGGAGGGTAATTTATTGAACATTTAAAATTTTCCATTTCGTATTGGAAGGTAGAGTTGGCGCATTAATTAATTTATATATTGTTAGTAATTTGGGGCAATTGGTATGTTTCAGTAAAATACATTATTTGATTGGATGCAAATTATTTTTTATTTCTTGAAAAGAAACTAATTGAAATATTTAAATTGATAAATACAAATTGCATTAAAATTAAGAAATTTTTTTTGGGGGTAAAGTCTTTGAATTTAATGGGGGTAATTTATTGAAATTTGAAAATTTTACATTTCGTATTGGAAGGTAGAGTTGGCCCATTAATTAATTTTTATGTATTGTTTATGATTTGGTGGAATGGAAATGTTTTATTACATCACATTATTTTATAGGATGCAAATTATTTTTTCTTTCCTGAAATATCCTAAGAATTCTATTAGTTGCAATTTCTTGTTGTCTTTTATTTTCAAATTTTCATAGTTTTCTAATTTTCTAATTTTTTCAAAATACTTCTTTTTGCAAAAACAAAATCTTTTTGCCAAAACACCTCTAATTTTTCGAAACATTCAAGAATTCCCAAAGCCTAAGCTCAAATTTCCAAATTTCCAAATTTTCCTCATTTCCAAATTTTACTAATTTACATAATTTTCGAATTTTCTAATTTTTTTCAAAATACTTCTTTTTGCTGAAACACCAGAGACCCTGTTTCCAATTTCTCGTGGGATCCTGTGCATCCCATAAAATCATAAATCGTCTAGAAATGCAATTTCAGCGTTAGCTGCATGAAGACACTCGTTGGAACCCCGATCGTTGACCCACGGTACCTTGACTCGGTGGGCATCTAATGAAATGCGTTTTGCGCGAAACGTCTATTTTATAATAACGGACAGCAGAAGGTACCGTGCCTATTATGCCTAGCGAGAGAACCTATGACAGAGGGTGGTAACCAACACGGGAAGGGGAAAAAGGTACAGTCGCCGGACCAGGATCCTGTACTGGTACTGGAACTGCTGCTCCACTCCATCACGGACTCCCGCAACCGGTGGATGGATTGATGGATTGATGGGTTTATTAATTTCGGATCGTCGTCAATTTTAATTAGTTTCCACGTCTTTCTTTTCCCTGCGTTTGCACGAGCGTTGTTTCGTTGGTTCGCAATTTTCGGAAGTGTCCGTTGACTCGTGGTTCCGTTTTCTTCTTCTTCTTCTTCTTCTGCACGCACTTGAGGTGACGAGCCACCCACTCGATCGGGTAATTATTACCTTTTGTAGAATTTTTTTTACTAACCCACAAATTGGAGACATAATTCGGTGGTTTCTGGATAGGCAGTGCATCCGGTCCCCAGTTGTGTGCATTTATTTATAATAATTTTGTAGAAATTATTGGAATTTAATTTCAAAGAGTATTATTTTTTTTTTTCGAAAAAGGTTTATTTTTTTTGCCTTCCGGGAATTAATTACTCGTTCGTTAGTAATTAATAGTACTCGTGATTATTTTTTTTTAATTTTTAGAACCCAGGAAATAGAATTAAATGAATTATTTGCTTGAAAAATAATTATTTGTTGAAATTTCTGAAAATCATTTGTTTCAAAATGAATTATATTTTCCGATACTTGAAAATTAAAAGGAAATTTTTATTCCAAGGCACAAAACGTTTTGCGAAACACAAAGGAAATAGAATTAAATGAATCATTTGTTTGAAAAATAATTATTTGTTGAGATTTTTGAAAATTATTTCTTTCAAAATGCATTATATTTTCCGGTTTTTGAAAATTAAAAGGAAATTTTTACTTCAAGGCACAGATATTTAATATTTATAAATATTTAATATTTGAAAAAGCAAATTTTTTGCGAGATAATGGAATAGAAATGAAAATTGCAATTAATGGAAAAAATACAAAAATAAAAAATAAATAAATACGAGGTTATTTGAATGATCTTTTCGAAAAATCAATTATTGATGAAAAAATAATAGTTATTATTAAATAATTGTTGTTATTAAAAAATACTATAGAACAAGAGACTTTGATTAATGAAGAAAATTAGATTATATCAATTAAACACACGCTATTTCTTTCGAATGCATTTTATTGAAAGTAAATGCAACTTATTCCTGTTAATGACGTTTCTCGGAATGGAAAAAAAATTGCATTTCAAGGCGAAACGAACGGTTTGCATTTTATAAAATAATGGAATCGATCCAAATACCTGCGGGAATTTTATCGAATCCGCAGTTTAATCGATCGGTTGGATCGATTTTTTTTTTCCAATTGGTTGAATCGATTTTTTTCCAAATTCTCATTTTTTTTCTTTATTTTTTCTCCGGTGTATTTTTTTTTTCTTCAAATTTGTGGTTTTTGGCACAAATTCTTATTTTTTTTTAATGACATTAAAATAATTTGAGGCGAAATTACGGAAACGTTACTTCAATTTCTCGAACTCCGGCGAGCAGAAATTACGCAGACGAAAAGGATTTCGAAATTTTACGAAAGTTGCCATTGCAGAGTTTCACAATTCGATCAATCGTTCTCCTCCAGCGGGTTGCAACACTTTTTGTAGCCATTAACCAATGGCCTGGACCTCTCTCGCTGGAGGAAAAAACGAACCCCGTTATAATTTTGCGGCTTCGCGCCGAGAGATGAAGTTTGAGAACTCATTGCCGGCTTTTAGATGGCATTTCCCAGCTCCACCGGAAATCACGAATTCGCTGATTCGTGACGTGAAATATCATAATAAAATTCGTCAGACGATTTTCCAATTTTCAGATAATATCCAAGTAATTTATTAAAATTCCCAATTAATAACAAGGGTATTTCCATATTACGAAAATGAAATTTTTTCAAACTAATTTGTTTAAATTCCGAATTAATAACAAAGGTATTTCCTCATTTCGGAAATTTCTTTTTTTCAAAGTAATTTATTTAAATTCCTAATTAATAACAAGAGTATTTCCATTACGAAAATTGCTTTTTTCAAAGTAATTTTTTAAAATTCCCAATTAATAACAAGAGTATTTCCATGTTTCAGGAATTTCCTTTATTCAAAGTAATTTATTTAAATTCCGAATTAATAGCAAGAGTATTTCGATATTTAGAAAATTTCTTTTTTTCAAAATAATTTATTTCAATTCCGAATTTATAACAAGATCATTTCGATATTTCGGGAATTTCTTTTTTTCAAAGTAATTTCTTTAAATTCCTAATTAATAACAAGAGTATTTCCATTACGAAAATTGCTTTTTTCAAAGTAATTTTTTAAAATTCCCAATTAATAACAAGAGTATTTCCATGTTTCAGGAATTTCCTTTATTCAAAGTAATTTATTTAAATTCCGAATTAATAGCAAGAGTATTTCGATATTTAGGAAATTTCTTTTTTTCAAAATAATTTATTTCAATTCCGAATTTATAACAAGATCATTTCGATATTTCGAGAATTTCTTTTTTTCAAAGTAATTTATTCATTCTATTTTCAGTAATTCTCAATCAATAATAAGGACATTTCTTTATAATCTTTTATTAAATTCTCATTGATTTTATTATTTTTTTCACAAGGACTCAATTTTCATTATTTTTTTTCTACCAAATTTGGCATGAAATTTTTTTCATGGACCAAAAAAAAAAATAAATATATAAATTACATTATACGACTGGTCGAGGTCCTGGGATACGAGTCACGTGGTACAATTTCCAGGATTCCAATTTTCCAGACGAATTGCCAAACGAAAAGATCGACCGGTCCCGGCAAAAGTGCCACCTCCCGTTCTCAAACTTCATCCTCGCGTGCAACAGCGGTAGCAGCATCCCAGGCTGCAAGGTACCTTTCGACGAATCGTCCGATAAGTCGGATCCGATCGTAGCAAACTAATTGACATCGGTGCCAAAACTCCTTTTCCAAGATGGCTCCTGTCGAAAAACGGGAGCCTCGCTATCGCTTATCCGTGTTTCCGAGGTATCGTTGCCATGACGACTTCTAGGACCACCAAACCCTCCCCTTTACCAAGGGATTCTTCTCGCGAGGGACACCGAAAAAAAAAAAGTTGGCCTCCCCCGCAAAGCGAGACTATCCGGCAGTGTGTATCTTACGAATTATCAAGCTGAAAACTAAAAAAAAGAAAAAAAAAGAAAGAAATGAAAACAAAATCCGCGTAATCCGGGAAACTCGTTTTTCAAAAACCGGTTTCGAATTCCACCTATCGGCAATCGCTAATTTTTTCGTGTCATGAGTGATGATTTTTTTTAAGAATAAAAATGTTTTCGAAATTTCGGTAAATACGAAAAATATGTTCGCGATAAAATAACATTGCAAATTAGTTAAATAATAAGTAAGAAAAATTGTAAAAGAAATATTCGAAATATTCGGAATATTCTAAATTTTTGAATATTTTTTTGAAAATTAGTTTCTTAAGTAATAGAAGCAACAAAATTGAAAAATTAATTATCAAGCCTTGGTAAGAATTCATAATTTCTACTAATTTCTACTACTTTTCTACTAATTTTCATTATTTCAAAGATTTTTGAAGAAATGAAAATTATCAAATGGAAATTACTAATTGGAAATTAAAACAAAAATTGAAAATTACTAAAAAAAACTTTTTTAATAAGTTTCATTTTTTCCAAATTTTTTGGAACAATAAAAATTACTAGAAAAGTAGTAGATATTACTAATAAATTCTATGTGATAACAAATTTTGAGTAATTTTCTTCAGATTGGCAGGAATCACGTTTTAACATTAATTTCCGGTGTCAAAAATTCGCTAGAGATTTAGAATTTGTTATCTTTCTTATCAAATTACTAATTTTGTATTACTGAAATTTATTACATTCGCATATGATACCGGAACTTCACTAGAAAATGAAGATATTTTTTTTATTCGCCCAGAAATTCACTAATTTTATAATACTAAAAATTACTCTGGTGTAGAAATCGCACCAAATGGATTCCCAAAAATTGATTCTCTTGGCAATCGATTCCACAAAATAAAAAAATTAGAAAACCGAAAATCTACAATTTGGGAATTTCACGATTAGCTAAAAAAAAAAATTCCCTAAAAATTCGGGACATCTCAAAGTCCCCAAACTTTTCTACAATTTCCACTAAAAAAAAAATTACCATCGCGTTACTAATTCGCTCGTTCCACTGGAAATAAATATACCCACCATTCGCTTACTAATTAACTCACCAATTTTTTAGTACAATTAAGTCGCCTCACCTTCCGGGTACCTCGGTACCATTTCGGTACCGGCTTTGTTCGTGAAATGCCATTGGATTTTCAAACGAAGTCCTTCTCTGTCCCTGAAACCACCGTAAGGCCCCTCGAGTGGGTGACTGCCATTCGGAGTTCCGGAGGATTTCGCACTCGCGAGAGAGGAGAGTTCGCGAAAGCGTTCTCCAGCCTCGAGCAGTCGAGCTCCTGGCCGATTGCCTTCGAGTCCTCTTTCACCGCGGTAGCAACGACTGGTTTCGCTGGATTTTGCCGTCAACCTGCGAACATTTCAAAGACAGTCGTTACAATGGAAGGTTTGAAGGGAAGGAAAAAAAAAAGAGAAAGAAACGTCTAAGCCTTCCATTTCGTAAATTACTAATCATTCGGTGTGAGGGAACCATTATACCACGTGGCAACTTGATTAAATAATAAATAATAAATAAGAAAAATTGGAAAAATTCAGAATATTCGAAATTTCGGTATATTTTTGGAAAAGTAAAATTTCTTGAATAATAGAAGAAAAAAAATTTATTTTTACTATAAAATTGAAATTAATTATCAAGATTTGTTGTTAACTAATTATTTCTACTTCTCCAGTAATTGTTTATATTTCAGATTTTTTTTTATTCCGAGTGTGGTAAAAAATCGACACTCGCTAATTTTTTCGTCTCATTAGTGGAAATTTTTTTATGAGAATAAAAATGATTTCTAAATTTCGGTAAACAAGAAAAATACAAATAAAATCGTCAATTAGTAAAATAATAATTGGGAAATATTGTAAAAACAAAATTCGAAAAATTCAGAATATTCGAAAATTCGAAATATTTTTTGAAAAATAAAATTTCTTGAATAATACAAGAAAAAAACTCTTACTATAAAATTCAAATTAATTATCAAGATTTGTTGATCACTAATTATTTCTACTTCTCCAGTAATTTTTGTCATTTCAAAGATTATTTTTTATTCTCAGTATAATTTGACCAATTTCTTTCAGCCAAATTTTGACCAATTTCCTCCAGCCAAATTTTGACCAATTTCTTCCAGCCTAATTTTGACCAATTCTTTCCAGCAAAATTTTAACCAATTTATTCCAGCCAAATTTTGACCAATTTCTTCCAGCCTAATTTTGACCAATATCTTCCAGCCAAATTTTGACCAATTTCTTCCAGCCAAATTTTGACCAATTTCTTCCAGCCAAATTTTGACCAATTTCTTCCAGCCAAATTTTGACCGACTTTTTCCAGCCAAATTTTGACCAATTTCTTCCAGCCCAATTTTGACCAATTTCTTCCAGCCCAATTTTGACCAATTTTTTCTAGCCAAATTTTGACCAATTTTTTCTAGCTTGGTAGGAAATACTTTTCGGCACTGATTTCCAGTGGAATTAGTAAATGCTAATTTTACTTGGCAGCGACCGATTTCGCTGAATTTTGGTATCAACCTGCGAACGTTTCAAAGACAATGGAGTTACAATGGAGTTTGAAGGGAAGGAAAAAAGAAGCCTTCCATTCCATTCCATTCCATTCCATTCCGTAATTGCTAATCATTCGGTTTGAGGGAACCATTATACCACGTGGCAAGTCTACGATCTCTCGAGATCGGCTAATAGGAGAGCCCATTGTTGACAGCTGATAGAGCATAACGCAGTTACGCTTCAAATCGGACCTTGATGAGGAAATGAGGGGCAAAAAGTGAAGGTTCGATTTACGATTTGGAGTTTGCCTCGCAGGAGAACCTCTGCGAAGAATGCGGGACCGAAGCATGACTAGTATTTATCCTCGTATTAGGTATACGGGAGATGAATCTTCATCCTCCGTGGAGGAAGAAGAAACGCCGTTGCGCTGGAGCCGGTACCAACACCGGACGCGGACACGGAGAGCATTCGTCCACGCTGCGGGAATCGAGGGTAACGTTAAAACACCATTTTTTTCTTTTTTTTTTTCGAATTACCATTTCTCTTCCCTCGATCTCTCGCTCGCTGGCGTTAATGATAAGTGCCCATGGGAGAGATACTCGCGATACAATAGTTTCTCTCTCCGCGCTCTAAGTGCTTCGAGACTATTTCCAAGGCTGACCGACAAACGGATCCGTTTGCTTCTCCTTTCTGAATCATCTAGTTTCTGCAGAAACCTTGGATCATTTTTTATTTCCAAATTCCGGGACTTTTGGTATCTTTGATTTATTTTCAGTTGGTGCCTGGAGATTCGAAATTCGAAATTCGAAATTCGAGATTTTCTTCTTGAAAATTTGGATTTGGAGAAAAAAATGGAATTGAAAATGTAGTTTATTGCGTATTCGCTTTTTTGTAACTCCGGATGGATTCATGTTATTTCCAAAAATTAGGTAAAAAAATAGTGGTTCTAATTTTCGTTAGAAATTCGCGAATTTTTGGAGTCGCTAATTTACCCTCATTTAGTGCCTAGAAATTCGAAATTCGAAATTCGAGATTTTCTTCTTGAAAATTTGGATTTAGACGAAAAAAATGGAATTGAAAATGTAGTTTATTGCGTATTCGCTTTTTTTTTACTCCGGATGGATTCATGTTATTTCCAAAAATTAGATAGAAAAAATAGTGGTTCTAATTTTCGTTAGAAATTCGCGAATTTTTGGAGCCGCTAATTTACTCTCATTTAGTGCCTAGAAATTCGAAATTCGAGATTTTCTTCTTGAAAATTTGGATTTTTACGAAAAAAATGGAATTGAAAATGTAGTTTATTGGGTATTCGCTTTTTTTTACTCTCGATGGATTCATGTTATTTCCAAAAATTAGGTAAAAAAAATAGTGGTTCTAATTTTCGTTAGAAATTCGCGAATTTTTGGAGCCGCTAATTTACTCTCATTGAGTGCCTAGAAATTCGAAATTCGAAATTCGAAATTCGAAATTCGAGATTTTCTTCTTGAACATTTGGATTTTGAGAAAAAAATGGAATTGAAAATGTAGTTTATTGCGTATTCGCTTTTTTGTAACTCCGGATGGATTCATGTTATTTCCAAAAATTAGGTAAAAAAATAGTGGTTCTAATTTTCGTTAGAAATTCGCGAATTTTTGGAGTCGCTAATTTACTCTCATTTGGTGCCTAGAGATTCGAAATTCGAAATTCGAGATTTTCTTCCTAAAATTTCGAATTTCGAGAGAAAATGGTACAAAAAATATAGTTTATTATGTATGTCCTATTTTTACATTGAACAGATTTCTGTTACTTCAAAATTTTATATGAAAACTAGTTGCCCTAATTTTTTATTAGAATTTTTTTATCATTATTTAACCCATCACCTTCAAAACCAATTTTCACAATATTTCCAGTTAGAAGCGCCTAAATTGCCTCTGGTACAGAACGCCATAAAATATAATAATAAGTTCCCAAGGCTTTCCAAAATTTCTTATAGAAATTTTACGGGAATGTGACTTTTTTTTTATTAGAATGTTAGTTATTGTTTATTAGCAAGTATGTTAATTAATTGACAAAAAAGTGTATTTTGCAGATAATTGTGTTTTTAATTTTCACAATTTTTCTAGTCAAACTTTTTGTCGCGACAAATGTCACTTTATTATATATCCGTTATATTTTTACGGGAAATGGGAAAATTAGGGGGAAAAAAATTTGTATCGTTATTAAATTTCAATTTTATAAAAATATCGACAGTTTTATGCCGAATTTCTGCAGACTTGGCTGTCAGGTAATAGCTTCTGGAGCTTTTTTCTTCCCACCATGCTTTTCGAATTCGTTCTAGAATAATTGCGAATAGGAATACCACCCCGTAGACGAGGTTCGTTCTTCTTCGTTTCGTTACTTCAATTAAAGCCGTAATGGTTCTAGTAATTGACACCTGGCTGGCCGTTATGCCACTCGTTCCTCTCACGCGTTTATTGACCGGACCGATGCGATGCGATGCTTTGGCACTTTGCTTTCTTATTTAACGCGATTTCTTGCAGCAAACTCGCAAGAACTGTGACGAATTTCTCGACGGAATTCGAGTTTTTCTGCCGATCCCAATGTCTTCCTTGCCGCGATTTCTTCTTATATAATTCAGGCAATCGGGGAAATGTATCGGATTCTGTCGTTCCGGTGTGACTCCGCCAATACCCAGTTTCAGTTCCAGTTCCAGTTCCAGTTCGTGTATTTCATGGTCCGATGACTCGTTTTATTGGAATATCGGTAATTTTTTGGTGGGGTTTCGCGGACTCTCTTTTTTTTTCTTCTTAATTGTTACGTTTCATTCGTTTTTTATTTTGCTGGATTTTATTTTTATTCAAAATGATTTAATAAAAATAAAAATAAGAAAATATCCAGTCTCAGTTCCAGTTCCAGTTCCAGTTCGTGTATTTCATGGTCCGATGACTCGTTTTATTGGAATATCGGTCATTTTTTGGTGGGGTTTCGCGGTCTCTCTTTTTTTTTCTTCTTAATTGTTACGTTTCAACGTTTTTGAATTTGCTGGATTTTATTTTTATTGAAAATGGTTTAATAAGAATAAAAATAATAGATCGATTCAATGCCGATTAAATTAATAAACATTCAACCGAAATAATGTGGGGAAGTTAATTTTGGAAACGAATAAAATTGCAATAGAAGCGCAGATTTTGCTTTAAAGGAATTTAATTGAATCAAATGGAAATTGAATAACAATATAATTGAATCAAATTTGAAGTGTACAATAATTAAAGAAAACGAAGGTTTAACAAAATGACAGGTTTCGTACCAAAATAAGTCCTTGATATCCGGGAAATGGTGAAATAATATTTAATAGGTAATGATTAATAATAATACTTTATATTTCATTATTCAAAATTGAAAGAATTGGATTTTAATTTCAGAAAAATTTCCAAATATTAATAAGAATAATAATAATAATAATAATAATAGCATTTTTATTATTTAATATTATTATTATTATTTAAATTTTATCCCGGCCAACGAAATACTAAATTATATTATTTTGAAAATTTCCTAAAATTAAAATCCGGTCCTTCCAATTTTCAATAATGAAATATTATTATTATTATTATCATCATCATCATCATCATCATCATCATCATCATCATCATCATCATCATCATCATCATCATCATCATTATAATTATTAAGTAAATTTTGATATATGAGAGTAACGTTTGTTGCAAAAAAAAAAACGTTCAATTGGAAAATTTGCAAAAATTAAAAATACAATATTCTGCAAAATACGCTTTTATTTGTCAATAAATTAATATATTTGCTAATAAACAATAACCAACATTCCAATGAAAAAATGTACATCCTCCGAATTTGCGAGGAACGTAAATAAAAAAATTCCAGTCAGAAAAGAGAAAGAAAAATATTCCAAAATAATACTAAAAAAAAACTTCGGCCCCAATTCATTGCGTTTTGGGAGATTTCTACTTTCTGCAACGTTCGTGGAACCCAAACGGAAAAATTGGGGTTTCTACCGTGTTTACCGATATGATTATGGTAGCATTATTTGCTCGAAGTTACCGTTCCGTAAAAAATTCACTACAGAATCATGATGGTAAAGCAAATAGGCTTTTCCTCCTTTTTTTTTGTCTTTTTTAACCGTTCAAGTGGATTTGCACTTACTCGCATCTGATGCTTCTCATAAGAGAGCGAGAAAAAAAAAAAGTCGGGAGGAGCAGAAACGCTATTCTTCCGCCGCTTTCCCGCAAAATTCGTACGGAAATTATAATGGACGGGGGCATTCCTCCAGCTCGTAGGAGATTAGAATGCACACATAGGAAACGCCATCGTAATATCAGTCATTACCGCGATTAGGCCTAACTGTGGGTACGTAGGTACGTACAACGTTACCCCATCTTAGCTCTTGGTCTTTATACTTAGTCGTCATTAGTAGTTTGAAACGGGGAGACGCGTGGGAGTTACGGAGGAGTCGCATGGGGTAAGAAATCTCCATAGATTCGAATGCATTTAGTCAATTGGTGGCGGGATTGTAGCGCAATTAGCATATTGGTGGACTGTAAATATCGAAATTAGCGAATTGGCGGCGCAGAAATGTCGGAATTAGTAAATTGGTGGCGCAAAAGTATCGAAATTAGCGAATTGGTGGCCCAAAAATATCGAGCTTAGCGAGAAAGTGGCGTTAAAATATCGAAATTAATAAATTAGAGGCGCAAAAATGTCGGAATTAGCAAATTGGTGGCGCAAAAGTATCGAAATTAGCAAATTGGTGGCGCACAAGTATCGAAATTAGCGAAAAAGTGGCGCTAAAGTATCGAAATAAGCGAAAAAGTGGCGCTAAAGTATCGAAATTAGCGAAAAAGTGGCGCTAAAGTATCGAAATTAATAAATTAGAGGCGCAAAAATGTCGGAATTAGCAAATTGGTGGCGCAAAAGTATCGAAATTAGCAAATTGGTGGCGCAAAAATATCGAACTTAGCGAAAGAGTGGCGCTAAGGTATCGAAATTAATAAATCAGAGGCGCCGACGACTCCAACTTCTGCCTTCGGAATTTTCTCTCACTCTCCCACCGGGGAAAAAGTAGCTTCGGGTTAACTCTTCTCGTTTCTGCAGCATCACTGAGAATAACCGCTCATTCAGGCTCCGTTCTTTGTAAAGTTTTCTCGCTGCCTGGCTGACTTCCTCCAGTGCGGGTCCTTCTTTTGCGCTTCCTCGCCGTGAAACTACCGGTCGCTTCACAAAAACAAAATTCGTGCAAATTCCCATTGTGACGAAAGGTCCCTTTCTGGAACTTTTTTTTAATTTTCTCCTTTTCTGTGGACATTTTTTTTAATTTTCAAGGAACAATTGCCGCAAACTTTTTTCTTTTTCTTGCACCTCCGAAATGCATCCCTCAAATGCATCTTCCAAAACTCATGAAATTCGCAGCCGCTGACGTAAATTTACGTCGTTCTCTTTCGTTTCAAAATTTCCAATGGAATTTTTTTTTTTAATTTTCAAGGAACAATTGCCGCCAACTCTTTTTTTCTTGCACCTCCGAAATGCATCCCCCAAATGCATTTTCCAAAACTCATGAAATTCGCAGCCGCTGACGTAAATTTACGTCGTTCTCTTTCCTTTCGAAATTTCCAATGAAATTTTTTTTTTAATTTTCAAGAAATAATTGCCGCAAATTTTTTTCTTTTTCTTGCATCTCCGAAATGCATCCCCCAAATGCATCCCTAAAAATTCATAAAATTCTCGGATCTTCAAGTTCGATGCCATTTTCCCACCCGATGCGTCCAAGACAGACGGAGAAAGGCACGGAAAAAGGACATCCGATAACCGAGAGGTCAGTGACCCCCAGTCGCTACCGACGAGTCAATTTCACCCATTAAGTGACACCCGACTTTTTCGGAGCCGCTAATTGCGAAGTTAACGTTCGAAGGCATAGGAAGGATGCAGGAGCGTGCAAGAGGATACCGCGGATGGCAGCTTTTGCGCAGGATTCGAGAGCTTCCCCCACTGGAACCGAGGGTAGCAGCTTCCCTCCCTCGTGGGAGGAAACTACCCCTTGGTGGAAAGCCGAAAGCTCGTGATACCGTCACTCACGTTCGCGACTCCGACGGCGTTGCAACAGCAGCTGACGCGTTTTCGGCCGCACTCGGAAAATTCGCACGGTTTCGGCCTTTTTCCACCGGACCGGCAGGGTCTCGAAATTGCGTTCCAGTCGCAATTATTCTCCAGTTCCCGGAGGAGCCGGAGCTGGAGCATCCGAGCACCGGCAATCTCCCATCGGATCCCTCCCATCCCATGGGATCTCGGGAGAGTGAGATCCGGGTCCACGTGAGCGACGAATTCTGGAGGAATTTCGCAGACTCTTCCCGATCTTGTAGAAGCGCAGTGGGTCCTCGAGTAAGTAAGCGGGCACTCGCCGAAGGGATATTTTGTTGCATCGGAGAAATATTTTCTTGCATCGGAGAAATATCTTCCTCATCCAAAGGAATATTTTCTTGCACCTGTAAAATATTTTCTTGGATCAAGGGAATATTTTCTTGCGCCAAAAGAATTTTTCCTTGGACCAAGGGAATTTTTTTTGGGCGTAAGGAATATTTTCTTGCATTAGAGAAATTTTTTCTTGATCCAACGGAATATTTTATTGCTTCAGACAAATATTTTCTTGGACCAAGGAAATATTTTCTTGGATCGAAGAAATTTTTTCTTGAATCAGTGAAATATTTTCTTGATCCAAAGGAATATTTTCTTGCACCTGTAAAATATCTTCTTGGATCAAGGGAATATTTTCTTGCGCCTCTAAAATATTTTCTTGGACCAAGGGAATTTTTTTGGGCCAAAAGAATATTTTCTTGCATTAGAGAAATATTTTCTTGGTCCAAAGGAATATTTTATTGCATCAGAAAAATATTTTCCTGGAACAAGGAAATATTTTCTTGTATCAAAGGAATTTTTCCTTGAATCGGTGAAATATTTTCATGGTTCAAAGGAATATTTTTCTTGTATCAGAGAAATATTTTCTTGGACCAAGGGAATGTTTTCTTGGACCAAAGGAATATTTGCTTAATTCAAAGAAATATTTTCTTGGACCAAAGGAATATTTTTTTTTATCCAAAAGAATATTTTCCTGCATCAGTAAAATATTTTCTTGGTCCAAAGGAATATTTGCTTACATCAAAGAAATCTTTTGCCAAACTAAAAATAATTAATTTAAACGAAAGAAATATTATTAAAAAAAAAATTACCCTCTTTGTGATAAAAATTCCAGAATGCGCTTCCAGGAGAAGAGATAAATTTCGTTCTTGACCCATGAGCAATTATTTTTTTATTTTTGGGAGCAAGACTTTTGCATCCGTAAAAATATTCCTCCTTGGTGTCTTTTAATATCGATTGACACGTTTGTGTCTCGTTTTCCAGGATATCAGTTACATCCATCTCTCTCTCTCTCTCGCTCTCTCTCTTTGAAAGGACTTCCTTGGAACCGCTGAAATTTAATATTTCGCCTTCCAGCCGATACATAAATGACGCTTTCATCAATTCCAGGATTATTCCTATTCAGTTTCGATTTGGTCCATTGGCAGTGATGAAGAGATTTCCTAGAACGAGAGAATACGTGTTAATAATTGCTGGTAATGGGAACAATATTTGCCACATATTATAAATAGAAATTCGCAGTAAGTTTTACAGAGAGAATTGACTATTAATAATTTCTTTTTGAGAAATTCTCAATTTTGATGGTGAAAAAATTGATGGTGATAATTTCCCTCCTTGCTGCTAATATTTTAGCTCCACGGATGTTATTTAATTATTACTAAAATATTATAATTTTTTAAGCAATTATAATTTTATAATTTTTTCAGCAATATTATAATTTTTTAAGAAATTTAAAAATAATGGCACGTTGTTTTCCAGGATATTGGTTGGTTACATTTATCTTCTTTCTCTTTTAAAGCATTACCTCTTCTTGGAAAAAAAGAGATTTGATATTTCGTCCTCCAGGCGATTCATAAATAACGATTTTCATCGGTTCCAGGATTATTCCAGGATTGTTCAGTTTCCATTTGGTAAAAAAGAATTTTTCTGTATTTTTGTCGATTTTCAGTGACTTTTACAGTAACAGATAATTGGTATTAATAATTTGTGTCTTTTTAGAAATTTTCCATTTCCATGATAAGAAAGTTGATATTGATTAATTTCTCTTCCGGTGGTACCTCGATCAAGGCAATTATTTCATAGTGATTTTTTCAATATGATTTAATTGCTCTGTAATATGGTGCAATTTTTTATCATGGATATATATAGCAATTTAACAAAATAATGACACACTTTTTTCCAGGATATCGGTTGCATTTATCTTCTCTCTCTCTCCTTCGAAGGATTCCTTTCCCTGCAATCACTGGAATTTTATATTTATCCTCCAGCTATGACGTAAGTGTCGCTTCCAGCGGTTGCATTGTATCCATTTGTGGTTTGCTCGATTAGCGCTAATGGGTAAATTTTACCCTGCTAGGAAATTGACGGTACTAATTTGTAAGATCCAAATAACATTTCTCTCGTTCGCGATAATTATTTTTATTCTAGCAAAAAATTTCTTTCATGTAAAACAATGTTCGTTTAGATCAAGAAAATATTCTTCTGATGCTAGAAAATATTTCTCTGATACAAAAAAATATTCCTCTTGGTCCAAGAAAATATTCCTCTGGATTAAGAAAATATTCCTTTGGTCAAAAACAATATTTCGCCGATCCAACAAAAATATTCCTCTTGGACCAAGGAAATATTTTCCTGACGCAGGAAAGTATTCTTTTGGGCCCATGAAAATTCCCTTGATTCTAGAGAATATTTTACAGATGCAAGAAAATATTCCATTGGACCAAGGAAATATTTTCCTGAGGCAAGAAAATATTTTTTTGGCCCAAGAAAATTCCCTTGATTCTAGTAAATATTTTACAGGTGCAAGAAAATATTCTTTTCTACCAAGGAAATATTTCGCTGACGCAAGAAAATATTCTTTTGGCACAAGAAAATTTCCTTGATTTCAGAAAATATCTTACAGGTGCAAGAAAATATTCTTTTCTACCAAGGAAATATTTTGCTGACGCAAGAAAATATTCTTTTGGCACAAGAAAATTCCCTTGATTCCAGAAAATATCTTACAGGTGCAAGAAAATATTCCTTTGTACCAAGGAAACATTTCGCTGACGCAAGAAAATATTCACTTGGTCCAAAAAAATTCATTCTTTATTTTTTTTTTGCTCAACTGCACTTTGATGTTACTCTTCTTTCTCTTCTTTCTCCTGAAAAGTCCGGCTTTTTATGTTCTCGCAGATACTTCGGCATCGTCATTATCATCAAAACGTCAAGCTCGGCATCGGCGTCACTTCCAAAGGATGTCGAAAGTGAGGCAAAGAATCGATCCGGCAAAACGAATGCTCTTTATGCTTTTGATTGTTGCTCAGAAAGCCTTGTTGTCGATATTGGCTTTCGGGCAATAATCATAATCACGGAAGAGTAATATTTCTGCATTGTGTACCGAGAGTTCATCAACCAGTTCCCAGGCAATTGTATCGCCGTTATTATTGTAATAAGGATTGATAGGCTTCAAGATGGAATTATTTTAGTACCGGTGCGGTTCGGTGCAACGTGCATGCATGCAACCAGCCAGTTGATGCACTGTTTGTTTCTCTTACCTGCACCTTTCTTTCTTTCTGCCTTCCTTCCTTCCTTTCGTCCTTCCATCCATCCATTCAGGTGATCCAGGTGAAAGTTATCGGCGAGAGAACTCAGAATCTGGATTGGATGGATGTTTTTTTTTTTGTTAAATTTATTTTATTTATTAGATGGTTGGATCTCTCTGGTCCTTGAGATCCTCGGTTTACTAAAAAAAAAAAGAAAGTCATAATAGAGTCAAAGAGAAAAGGACGATCCGTCACGGGATCGACGTTGACTGACGAGAGATCGAATAAAAAAAATTGATTTGATAAGAGAGAGAGAGATATTTATGGCATAAAAAACGTAAAAAGAGAGAGAAGGAGGTATTTATGGCCTAAAAAGCCTAAAGAGAGAGAGAGAAAGAGAATTTTGATATTTCATAAAAATCGAATGGATTTTCATGACAAACCACTTTTTTTTTTGGTTTTCAATGAACGAGAAAGAAAGTAACAATTCACAAAAACGTCTGATTTTTTTTAAAGTAATTTTATAAGACCAGAGAATTTGTTCTAAGATCGGAGAAGTGTTTTTTAGGAACGATGAAATTTTGTATCTACAAAAAAAAAAGAAAGATACCTTTAACACGTTAACTGCCGTGTCGGTCACCGGTGACCGACACAAAACTCTCCGTTCAGGCCGCGCTGGTTATGACACGTGCAATAGCGTATACCCTTGCGACCCACGCGGCGCGAACAGGGATTCGCGTAAATTAGACGTGGCAGTTAACGCGTTACAGCACAAAATGTGGAATTATCCGAAAAATGAAGATTATATTTGAATTGTTGCGAATTGTCCAAATATAACAACAGCGAATTGTCTAAAAATAAACAACAACAACAACAAAATATATGAATTTCAATTTGTTGAATTGATCTTGATAAATTGATACTATCCTAAAAATCCCTTGCCGCAAAAGTTGCAGTTCTCACTGGTTGTTCTTTTTTTGTATAGATTTACCTATAGTTTTTTTTTCTACCCCTTTTCGAACAGTATAAACAACAGAAATTTGCTCCTGAGAGAAATTATACGCTAGGCGAGTATCACTTTGAGTCGATTGGTGGCGCCGCCCTATGGCGTTCACGCGCAATTTTAGGCGGGCAGCAGAATGCGCGCGTGCCACGACCCTTCGAGCGATTAAACAACGAAATTCAAATAAAATGACTCGCGTAATTACAAACGGGTTTCCAGCCGATAGATTTAAGCATTTTTCGTCCCAAAAGTATCTCAAAAGGTGCAAAATTAGTGAAAAGTTTTCACGCGAGCGACGCGAAAGAAATAATATCGATGACAATCATCGAAAAATTAGTGGTTCGATTGGGAAAAGTATAAAAATGTACGCCATTACTTTTTCCCTCAACGCTATTACACCCCAGGACGCGACAATTGCGATTTGATGACATTTTTTTATTATTTCAAGAATTTTTCAGTAAGCACTGTTGACATTTCGACACAAGTTGACACGTGGTATGGAAGCCATTTCTCACCCTAGAGTCGTTATTTTCCGCCAAGTGGCGGCGCCACAAGAGATACTTGCCTAGCGTGTATAGCTTGTATGAGAAAAGTTATGAAATTTTTTTAGCGGCTTTTGTTTTTGAAATTTTCAAATGGAGGTATTTGTTAATATTGTTATACCAGTTGCTTTATTTTAAATCAAAAAGAATTATTATTACTATTATTATTGCTATTATTATTATTATTACTATTATTATTATTATTATTATTATTATTATATTACTACTATTATTGCTATTATTATTGTTGTTGTAAAATTGAACCAATAATAGAAATAAAATAAATATAAAATTTTTTTCGAATATTTTTTCAACAATCGCTTCATCGATGTCCCATTAATACCGATTTCATGAAAACTAAAATTATTATAGTTACTGTACTTATCTAAAGTGGTTCCAAAATACATTGAAATTATTTCTGAATCGTTTTCGATCGTCATTTTCAAATTACTTTTGAAACGTTAAAGATATAAACAAATAGCAAAATGTCAGAACACCGAAGAAGCTAGATAAAAATAATGAAAGTCTTAAATCTTGCAGCAAAAGTAACAACAGGTATTTCTAACGATTGCCCACAAAATAGTTTATTTATTATTGTTGCACCAAAGACATCTTCCACTTTGGTCCTACGATTTCGAAAAAAAAAAACCTTCTCAATTATTGTCCGAATTTTATTATTGTCTTTTATCAGGGAGTAAAAAATGCCCATTTGCAATAGAAAAAAAAGAATACAAAAATTTCCCGATTCAACCGATATGGAAATCGGGGGCTTTGGAATGAAATAAAATCCATTCCAGTGGAACTGAATAAAATGAGATCCAAAAGGGGGGAGGGGAGGGGTGGTAAAAATTAAAACAAAAAAAAAGAGGAATATTTGAAGAAAAACGGGCACGGGAATAAAATGTTGAAATTCGCCTTGATTATTGATTTATTAAAAAATCGCGAGAAATCCGAGAATCGGCAGAATCGCGGGAGCGTCCCCGGAGGACTCTCGGGGGTCATTACAGGTCGAAAGTTCGCCAGGGCGCAGCTAAAGATAGGTGAGGAGCGGGTGAGAAATAGAAGGGTAAGAGAGAATCGAGTCTCGCCTGGGCTGACAGGTGAGATGCCGCTAAAATATTCAGGTGAATTCACGCGACTCAACGTGTCAATCCGGCGCGACTCTCTGTCACTGCCGCATCCGAGGCTGGCTGCAGCGAGTCGCAAAGATATGCAGCGGCAACTGCCCATGTTTCAATCTAACCGTTGAATTAGCTGAAACTTTGAAATGCTTTTAAACTTTCAATGATACACGTCCGACCCGTATCTGTGCTACCCCTTCCCAGTCGGATAATCACCCTCGTCTACTTTCCCATTGTACATACACACATACACACCCATACATACACACATCCAAACTCATACATACACATACACACACTCATACATACAAGAATACATAGATGCATGCATACATACATACATACACACACATGGACGTAAACATCCCCATTCTCATCCCCACCGCCAACATATGTGTTTATTTATTTAATAGGTGAACACCCTTTGCGGTATCCCAAGTCACAATTTTAAAGCTTCCGTGGACCTAGAAGTTGAAAATTCACTCTAATTGGAATTTTTCGGATCCTTGATGTTTCAGAAATATTCTTCTCTTTCCCATTGTACATACACACGTCCGCACACGTACACACAAACACACATGGAACGTATCATCCCGATTGTCTTCTTTTTAGCAACTTTTCTCAGGAAAATTTTGAAAATCCCTAGAAAGTCGAATTTTCGATCAACTTTGAAGAAATATTACTATTACTGTTATTATTATTATTATTATTAATCACAATAATTCCCTAAAAATTAGGAAATAATTTTCAAAATCGATTTTTTAGAAAAAATTTTAATCTACAAATTTTTGTGTTAGGGAAATTTAAGAAAAATTAAAAAAGAACTCCAAAAGTCGGATTAGAAAAATACTGATTACTATTATTGTTATTATATTTATGATTGTTATTATTATTATTATCATTACTATAAATTATTTGCTAAAAATCCGCAATTTGCAGAATCAGCAAACTTCAATTTGGTTTATTTTTGCTCATAAAAATATACTCGCTCACGGACCCGAATTAATTATAATCAATTTGAAAGAGAATCGAATTTCCACCGAACCGGAGGAGATATAATCGTACGCGAGAACAGAGGAGGAAAATCTTCCTCCGCATCGAGTGACACTCGTGAAAAATAGATAAGCCGGTTATCTCCGTCTCTCTATAACCTCATTAATTCATATGCTCGTACGCTGGAACGTAGTTGGAGTCCATTGAAAAGGGAAGAGAGGGGGAAAGAGCGAGGAAATTCCGTAGACCCAGATCGACATATATTTTGTCGACGGTTTATTTTGATCTGGAATGAAATTTCATCCGTGTTCCGCTCTTCTTTATTTAAATAACAAATTATTGATCAATCTATTCAATTATTTCATACCCGAAAGCTTTGAAATCAAATTGTTTCAAATTTGAAGTTTTTCGACCCCACGAAATTTCGAAGTTACTGGGAAAAAATTATATTCGTTAAAAAATGCAATTCGATGCGCTTGCATTGGAAATGTGCATTTAAGTTTCTTTTTTTTTAAATATCGCGCCTCTTCTTGAAGTCGAACCTTCGAGACCTTCGCCAATTGGCAGCGGGAATTTCAAATTTTGGCGCCAAACGGTCCGACGCGGGCTTTCGCGTTCTCTTCAAATTGCAATTATCAATGCAACAAATTTCGTGCAATTTTTTTCCATAATTGTTTTTTTTTTCTCTTCAACTCAGATCTCTTTATTTTTTACTCACAAAATAAATGCAAAAATTTGTTTAATTTCTTCATTCTAAAATATTAAAAATTAATACACTTATAGAAAAATCAATTACCGACTTACCTGAAATTTCAATTCATCGGAGAATTTTCTAATCCTCTTTGCTGGATTACACCGGCAACTAAAACAATGCAATTTAATTCATTTTTCTACCACAAATTATTTTTTGCAATATACACAGAACACTGTTTCACTCACCACGTGGTACTACCGGATACAAAAAAATCTAATAAATAGAAATATCAAATTTAATTTTGGGAAACTGTATTTTCCAAAAGAAGGAAAAAGGAAGTTCGTGTATTAAGAATCTAAAGTATATAATTATTTCTAAGGTAACTACATTATACGTCGATGCAATTATACATTTCTTCCTTTTTTTTTAATACTTGCTATGAAAATTTCACAATAACGTTAATTTCTGGAAATTTTTGGGAAAAAAAAATCCTCATAATAATTTCAGGAATTTTCTCAATATCATTTTCTTCACACAATGAATAGTTAATCCTATATAAGATCAAATTAGAATTTTACATTCGAATTACTATATATATATCATAGCATATATACATATTTGCAAAATGTCAAATTTCTCTTTCCAGAAATTACTACATTTTCCTCAACTCTTCTCTCACTGACCTGAAATCAAATATTTATGTCAGAGAATTTTCGCTTTTCTTTTTCTTCTTGGAAATCATAATAGTAATAAAAAGAAAGTAAATTATCGTGTCACCAAATGACAAGTTTATATTTTACGTAGTACTACGTTGATTGAAAAATTAGACGGTTCACAATAAATTCGAGAATACATTATACAAATATTATCGACGATCTGGAATAAAATATCTTCCTGTGAAATCAAGAAGGGCCGTGTTTGAATGAAAATGTACTTGTATTATAACGCTAATAAAAATTCATCTTGCGTGTCACTAATTTTCTAAAGTAGAAGCGAGACAATCAATTTTCTAATATTCATTGTAAAATCGCGTTACGCGAAAATCAAATTCCCATATTAATTCTAATGAAAATGAATGAAAATATGAAACAAATTTGGAGTAATTGGAAAAAAGCGTCGTAACTCGAGCAATAAAAATCTGAAAGTTACTCCTACTACATTATCTCCAAAGTTACAAAATTACAATGTTTCCCTATTTTTTACTGTTACTAAAAAAAAATGGATACCCTTGAAATTCCATGAAATAATAGAAAATTCATTGCGACTTCTGTCACTCTTATCCTCTAAACACCTTTTAAAATAAGGTACAATAATAATATTCATGACGATATCCAAGTATCTTTTTCTCGTGAAGTGTAATAACAATGAAAAAAAAACACGAAAAAAAATTCGCTATCTTCATTAAAATCGGCCGATATTGGGGAAAGCTGCGAAGAGCGGCGCGGATGAGGATGCAGCGGTGGGTGCAGGTGCCTGTTGTTGATCCCCGATACTTTTTAGCAAATTTCCTTGTAAAAGACTATCGAGAGCCTTTTGCACTGTCGGGTCATTTAATAACGGCGAAGGAGACACTCCGGTGCTCGTTGTCGAGGTGGTCGACGGTGTTGCTGTTGCTAGGCAATAATGAGTTTTATTTTTTACATCCTCCATTCCTTCTGGTAACATCGATTAATTATATAATCCAAACTTATTCGACAGAGGAAAGAAAAAAGAGAAATTCGTGTCGTGACACTTTCCACGATTTTCCACACTTTTCTACGGACAGACACGGACGCTAAGAGCTCCTGGGTTGGATAAATTACCATTTTCAGATCTTCCTTCCGAAATTCATCGATTTTTTTTTCGCTTCTGTCCAGTTTTTTTTGTCACCACGTTTTTTTTTTTTGACCGTACCGAAAACTATGCAAAAGAGCTTCTAATAAAAAATCGGGAAGCTTCCTTTGGAGACGAAAAATTCCGAGAAAGTGTGATTCAAAGAAAGAGAAGATAAAAAGAAAAGAAATAGAAGAAAAAAAAAATCATCGACCTTTTTTGAAGTGCAATAAGAAGTGCATCAGGTCGGATTGAAAATTTTCTCGATCCCCTTCGAGATCTGATGGTCGCGAAAATTTGCATAAGAAACGAACGCGAAAGAATGAGAAGCGCTGTCACGGTCGCGTAGCGCTTTTGGTTTCATTCTCGAATTTTTGCTGCCGAACCGACTCGAATTCGTGTGAAAAATTTCTCCGGTTTTGGAAAAAAGAAAAACACAAGCACACACGAACACACGCACGAAGAAGTATCGCAAACGATACGTTCACGTATAAATATTTTTTTGTTTTTTTTTTGTTGCTTACCCGTTCCCCAGGTCGTGGGTGGCACTGGAGTCGGAGCTGGAACGGGACTGGGCGTGGGTCCAGCAGCCAAAGTCCCGGATGTGCTTTTATTGCTGTTGAGGATATTCAGGATCCTCGATTGGAGCTCCGCCTGTTTGGGATCGCTCGCGAGGGTCGTCGCGGCCAGATCCTTGGCGTCACCGAGCTCGGCTTGGATCTGGTCCTCGCGTTTGATCTCCAGGTACTTGATGACCCGGTCGTACTGGAGCACGGTCAGCTGGTGGTTGTCCGCCAGCATGTTCAGCAAGACTTGAATGGCATCCGGATGACGATCGCTCGCGAACGGGGTATTTAACGGCACCGATCGTCCTCCCGATCGGTAGTTGGCGAAATCACGAGCTATCAGTGCTATCGCGTCTTCCACCGGCATATTTCTGTGCTCTGGATGGAGAAACAAAGCGTTGGAATTACACCGAACGAATTATATTGGACGATAATTATAATTATAAAATGAAAAGAGAATTTTATAGATATTTATAAAATTGAAGTTATAATTGCAAAATGTAAATAAAGAATTTAATAGACTTTCATGAAATTGAAATTGCAATTGAATGAGTCACCTCAAAAACGTTGTAAGGTTCAAATTGCAAATTGTTCAAAAACGTCCGAAAATGAAAAAAATAACCTGATGGATTTTTTTAAATAATTTTTTTAAAAAATGGATGGATTTTTAAAAAAAATCCATCAGGTTATTTTTTTCATTTTCGGGGGTTTTTGAACAATTTGCAATTGAATGGGTCACCTCAAAAACGTTGTAAGGTACAAATTGCAAATTGTTCAAAAATCCCCGAAAATGAAAAAAGTAACCTGATGGATTTTTTAAATAATGTTTTTTTTAATTGGATGGATTTTTTTCTTTAAAATCCATCAGGTATTTTTTCATTTTCGGGGGTGACCCATTCAATTAGAAAATATGCATAAAAAGAAACACCCGTTTCTTGATTTGAAATTCTTGATTTTGCTTCTCACCTTGTGGCAATCCATGTAGGATGTTTAAGGTGAGCGATCGGTGTTCTTGGTTGATTGGGATTACGACGACGGCGTATAAGCAGCCTCGGCTGGCGATATTTCCGAGAACTCGACTCAGCAAGACGTCTTCGTTTGGAAACAGCAAGTCGACGGTTAATCCTATTCGCTTCAATCGCGATTCGATAGTCTCCGCGTATTCCCTGGTATGGGTGAAGATTAAAGTTTGTTGATAAACGAAGTTGGTGGTTTCTTATCAGAGTTTAGAAGGAAAAGTTGTTGAAGAGACTCACGTTAATGTCTTATCCACAACGATGATTTCACAGTCGTTCTTTTCTACCGGCATCGGCGAGTAATCCATCTGTGCGTTCGGACTGTAATCGACAAACGAAAATTTTCGTCTAAAAAGTCTTCGGCTGAAAAACTTACTTGAAAAATATCGAAAATTTCAGAAATCGAGGAAAATTTTTGTCTAAAGTCTTTTGCTTAAAAAGTTACTTGAAAAATTTCGAAAACTTCAGAAATCAAGGAAAATTATTGTCTAAAGACTTTTGCTTAAAAAGTTACTGGAAAAATTTCGCAAATTTCAAGAATCGAGGGAAATTTTTGTCTTAAAAGTCTTTTGCTTAAAAAGTTTCTTGAAAAATTTCCAAAAATATCGAAAATTCTGCAGACTCGATATTGACAATCGCGAGCTCTCCCATAGACTTACCCGAAACTAGAAATCGTCTCCTTATGCGGAAGACCTTTGTAATCGTCGTACCGTCCGATATCGTTCAAAGGTCGACCGTAGTTTCCGGATCGATCCAATTGTTTATTGAGGTCCCACTCCCGAGGTATTTTATCGTCGGGTCGACCACCGGCTCCGGGACCACCGCCAACTCCTCCTCCTACTCCTGGTCCTCCTGTATTAATTCCAACACCACCTCCGCCTCGATTCAGCGGACTCCTATCGCGAAAATTGTTGCCTCCTTGATTGTCCCTATTTTTGTTCTTATTCCTACCGCCTCGATTGCCGCGTTTGTGTTGTTTGTGCGACTGTTGGTCGCCGACTCCGGAATTGTTCCCGATACCACCAGCGCCGATTTGGTTCTGATTACGGTTCTGATTCCCGCCGGGACGATTCTGATTGGCATTCGCGCCTCTGTTCTGGTTTCCCCCTCTATTGGGATTATTGGAGTTGGCGAATTGGTCATTGGATCCGTCGTGACTCTGATTGTCCCCGAAGGAGGGGTCCTGGCGGTTCTGCGTGTTCCCTCCTTGTTGCTGATTGCCCCCGAACTGGGCATTATTTTCGCTGAAACTGGAGTTCACGCTGTTGTCGTAACTGGGATTTCCTCCGCCGAAACTCTGGTTTCCAGGGTTGAAGGAGTCGTTGGGACCGGAAAATTGCGGCGGCGGGCCACCGAATTGGTTCTTGTTCTGCGCATTCATTATCGCGTTGGCGTTCGTCCCGGGATTATTGGCGGCATTGGCATTGGATCCCGTGGAAGCTCCGCCGTTGCCTCCGTCCTTTTTCGCCGGTCGAACGTCTGCGGGAAAGAGACGGTTATCGACTCCGTATTGTATTAGAATTGCGAAATTGCATATGGCGATGGAGTCTTACCGATTCGCTTGCCGTTGAGCATAACCCCGTTCTCGTTCTGGATGGCTTTGAGGGCCGATTGCTCGTCCTCGAATTGTATGAAGCCGAAGCCACGGTTGATCATAGACCCGACGATGGTCCCGTACTTGGAGAAGTGCTCCTCGAATTGCAGCTTGCTCAAATCCTCCGTTTGCAAGTGCCCCACGAATATGCGACTGTTGACGGTAGCGGGGTCTTTCAGCAGTCGAGCCATGGCTCGCGAAGATGCTGCCTTGGGTTGCGTTATTTCGATGCGATCCACGGGAATCGTCCCTTCATTCAAGGTTGACGCCAGCACCCGATGGAGTGCATGTATTTTTTATGCGGCTCAGCTAGGCCAGGCTGCCTAATTAGTTGTTCCTTTTTGAAGGTTATGTTCGACTACGCTTTTCGTTACCTGGCGATGTTTTCTCCCGTCGAGAGTCAATCGGCGCCGAAGTTCCGCCTTCCGCGGGATTTACGGTACTTTCGGGGCTTCTTTTCACCCCGGTGGTATTGGTATTTCCCGAGGCAAGCACGAGAGAAATACACCTTCGCAAACAAACGAACGAACGTCAACGAAGGTATAGTAACGTACTCTGCGCATGCGCGTGTTTTGAATCCGTCATGTCCGGTAATGGCGGTAGAATTCTTCGGTTGCCAACTTCACCATGTTGGATATAGTACGAACTACTGCCGGTAGATGGCGACATTGTCGTTTTTAAAGTCGCTATTTTGAACAAGATTTGGTATCGATGACAATACAGTAATAATTGTATAAAGAGAATTTATTTCCTTAGTATATATACTTTTTCTCTAGTTTAGTATTACGTTTTAAATTACGGATAGTTTTTCCGAAAAAAAAAAAAAATATATGTACTGAAGGTCCCACCGAGATTTGAACTCGGATCGCTGGATTCAGAGTCCAGAGTGCTAACCATTACACCATGGGACCTCTATGAAATTACATTGCAAAGAAGACCTTAATAAACATGGAAGTTGTCTTCGATTTTATTATACAAATCTTGTAATTCTTTTTCATTCACGAATATTTTTTCAAATACAGGTATCAATGTCTTTCGCTTTGTAATAATTTTTTTTAACGTATTTTGCTCTAAAATAGGAAAAAGGTAAATTCTGTTGGGATTCGATTATGAATTGTGGGTAAATAAATTAAAAACCAGGAGATTTAATTTTTCTTGTAATCTTTATTTATAGTCATTAGATAGAAAAATAACAAATATAATCTCATTATATTTTTATAAAATAAAAAGTATGAATGTTTTCTTATAAATTCTTCCTGAATTATATAACTGAATTAAACGCGAACGTAATCTTCTACATTTTTCAAATCAAACAAAAAACAAAACTGTTATGTTATCCAAAAAAAATTCAAGCATCTTCAGTTTTTTCCTTCTCCGGTGAAGTGTCTTCGACCGATTCCTTCTCAGTTTCCACCTTATCGGTCTCACTTATATCCTAAAATCAAATTTGCACTTACCATTTTATACCGATCGGAAACAAAATTTCATAACAATTATTGACTTTCGCAAACCTTAGGCTGTTCTTTCGCTTCCTTCGCCGAACAAATTTCTACGAGATTGTATTTCTTCAGCTTAAAATAATTCGGAGCGATACTGATGAGGCAAAAACCACGAATGATTTCCACGACGACCGCGATTTCTGGCTCTGTCAGATTGGCTTTGTTCCCAGGATTCTTCTCGTGGATCATCGCCGCGAGGTCTTCGATGACCTCTTTTCGTTGGATTTTGTTGTTACTGTGACGACTGGAAACAAAATTGATAAATAACGATAACACGTTAAATTCGTCTTTCCTCTTCACTCGAGATGTTTCTCCGACTCACTTGAAAACTATGCAAAAGGTTTTTGGTTCCTGGGTGAAATATTTCTCGAATAAAACGCTCGCTTTTGCTTTGATGTCGTCTAGGTAAGCTTTGCATACGAGTTCAATGGGAAGCAGTCGTAGCAAAAACCTGGTTCTCTGTTTCTTGGTCTCGTCTAGGGTCGTCACGATCTTGGTAACCAATTCTAAAGGATTTTCTAAGGTGGTGCGTACGAAAATTACATTCTTTACACCCGTATCTACTGCCTGTAAAAATACGAAATTACAATAAATACTTCGATCCTATTTTTGTTATTAGTTTTTATTCTATATATTATAAATTACTCGATTACATTATGTTTTATGCGTTTCATATATTATCTATATTATCTATAAGGTGCCTTTATTTTTTATTTGTCGATATAAAAAAAAATTGTGTTATTCCAGGTTCGATCTTTATTATACAAACTTTCAATAATTCCGGATGGATCGGTATCGAACATAAATATAAAAAATCCACAATTATCACAGAAATTCAACTATATTCATTTTATCAGACCCAACATACTTGGAATGTCCTGAATTCAGCCGGCTTGGCCGAATCTGACTTCAATTCGTTGATTTCTTTGCTCAGGGCGGTAGAAATATCCTCGTCATCCTTTTCTTCATCCTCCTTCTGAGAATTATTCGTATCGTCCTTCCCTTCGACATTTCCCCGCTCCTCCCCTTTTTGTACTTTTTTGAATTCCTCGCCGTAAAGTTCCTCGGCGAATTCCGTCAACACTTTGTACGCGTCCCGGATGCAATCCTTTTCCTGAAAATTACAGGTACAGAGAAACCCGGTCATCCCGGCATCCAGGGAAAATTGTCTGCGCTTTTTCGAGAAGTTCCCGGAATTCGAGAAATACTGCTTTCGTCGTTTTTGCGGATCCATCATACACCGGTATTGGATATTTAGAATTTAGATGCAGTTGAATTTCCAATGCCTTCGATTCACTGTTTACGTTTTGAGGTTAGGAATCCGTTGATTTCGAATTCAAGTATTTCAACTTCCGTTTCCGGTCGGATTTTGTACAAAAATGGGAGATTTCCCGGGTTTGATTTTTGAAATGGACGAGGGGAATGAAATATATACAATTAATTAATAAGTATTAGAAAATTAGCAATAAGTTAATAATGAAACTAAGAAATTTTATTCAAAATTAATAAACGATATTTAGGGATTTGTCATTAATATCTTTTTAAAAATAATTTTCTTTCTATTATAAATTATAGAAGTAAACTAAAAAATTGCTAGATTTTAAAAATGTATCATTTTGTTTAAAATTTTATGATTTACGGAATATTATATATTCTATAAAAAATAAGGGAAAGTTTTCGAAACTCTTATAGGAAAAAAATTAATTATAATCAATTTCCATTAAAATTATTTTTAAATTTGAAAACCACTAAATTTTGATTTCCGTAGAGAATATTCTTCTATAGTATTTTTTATAGTTTGCAAATATCATTTTGGATAAAGGAAAGGAATCCACGGTGAAAACAGATACAGCGTACCGATAAAATATAAATTTTCATCTAAAAGTCAGATATTTATTACAATGCAATATGAGAAAGAAGCCCGTAATTCCGGCTCTTTTTCACTCACGCATACGTAAAATATAATAAATGCACCGTTTTTATTTTATGATTTTCTTTGTTTTGTTTGTCTTGATGCACATGAGTTTTGTATCTTCTTCCTTTTTTTTTGTTATCATTAACATTACATTAATATCTATTCTGCTACATTTTCACAATCAAAAAATGTATAAGCTACATCTCTCATATCTCCGTCTCTTACACTCTCGTTTCTAATTGTTTAAGGAGAAACCCCTATATGCCTTACAAAAATAAAAATAAAAATACAGAAAGTACAAACGAAAAGCTTGTGCTCACAAAATTTTCAAATAAAAGGAAAACAACATAAAATATATAATTGAAAACTAAAAATAGTGTTTTTATTCAATCACACTTTTCTCTTTCTCTCTTTTCAATAATTTCTCTCCCCAGTCGACAGACACGCACGATTCTTTGTCTATATTGAAATTTCATGAAAAGAGAAAATTACACTTCATCTAATAATAATCTCCAATATCACCAACATCCAATATATCCCAAGACTTTCATTGATTTCATTATTTTCAATGGTAATAATTTTAATAATAATAATAATAATAATAATAAAAAATAATAATAGAGAAGCAGGAACTTTTCGAATTCCCTGCTCTTAGAAATCACCGTGATGTGGTAAAGAAAAATTTATATTGTTTCTCCCAGGATAGAAAATTCATTAGCTATGAAATTCCTTCATAAATTTCCCGTAAATATTTTTAAAATTAAATGATAGTTTTAATCGCTCGATACATTACGCACGCTGCCAAGTAAATTTTTCCATAAGGAACATGTACTAATTACATGTATTTGATTGATTACACAACACAATTCGAAGCTTTTCCTTGTATATAATTATAAATTTGTAATACTGTAACTTTTACGTGGCTGAAGCCTCGAACGTTCTTCAACATAGAAAGTGTACAAATCTCTTTGTCGAGGAAAAAATAGTCTCTTTGAACAATAATTAAAAAAAAAACAGCGATCGAAAATTTTTGTAAATAATAGTATCTTCGTATCAACATTTGATAAAATGTATCCTTTTTCTCTTTTTTTTTTTGAACGTTCCAAGCTTCAGATTAAATTTAATACATTGAATAATTTTACGCAATTTTTTGCAAGAATTATGTAAATTAATCGATATTTACATAAAGTAACTTTTCGCCTTGCGTTTCTCATGTTGAACGCTGCGAATATCGGCATACTTGATGCATTTCGCTGAACATAATTGTCTGGTACATAAAAAAAATGGTTTGCTCGCATATCAGTTAATCAACAGATTTCTAAAATCGTTAACGAAAAACATGAAACTTCTTATTTTCCAATTGTGAAGATGTTGGTGAAATCGCGATTAAGAGATATAGTTGTTCTTTTTCTTTTCTTATTGTTATAATTTGCAATTTGCGAGATCTGTTAAGAAATCTCCCTCTTTTTTTACACTCTACGATAAGGAAAGTTATCACCTCTTTTGCATAATAATTGTATAATCGGGAAAGAAGAAAGCAACGTTCGTTTTCCTTTATCAGAGGGATAAAGTAGAAGAGAAAAGAAAGGAACAAATAAAAACCCGAGGTACTAATATTCGAAGTAATTGAAAAATCATAGTTTATGTGCATAAAGTAAATCCTTTGAAAGGTATCCAATGATATCTTGATACATTTTTTTTTCTTCTCTATTCGTCGCATTGATGGTAAGTTGTCCTGTGGAAAATTCATGTTCATGAGATTCATAAAGTTACGCAAACCCCAGATTTTGAGTTTTTACTACAAAGAGGGAAGAAGACAAAAGTTTGCTTCTTTCCAAAAATGTTAGTTTATTGAAATGTGCAATGAAAATGGTTGTTAGTTGTTAGATGTTGTCGACTGCTGTCTTTAATCGAGTGAACGAGTGAAACTGACTACACACTTTAGGAAAAATGTGTAAATAAGGAAATGGTTTCAGAATGCAAACCTTTGCTTGTCCATGTTACGTCGAGATAGTCTTCTCCCGTGTTCATGCGTTGTTAAAGTGTACCGTTTTGTGTGTACAGGATTCGTCCTGAGTTCTCTCATTTCAGTTTTTTTAGCTTTGTCAACTTTTTCCATAAACTTAGCGATTAAATCGGGACAGTTTAAATTTTCTTCCGGCTCCCATGTGTCGTCGGCCGAAGTGAAACCTTTCCAACGTATTAAGAATTCTCTTGTCTTATTTTTCTTGAAATGCACTTCTATTATTTTTTCCACTTCAAACTCTTTCGATTCTTTATCGTCTTCCGATGCGTCATCTTGTTCGGATTTTTCATCTGCAAAAGATAAACACGTTTTATCAATAACATGGATTTCTAAGCGACAACTTTTTATTTTAATGGTATTTTATTTTAATATTCTTTATTATTGGAATAGAATTAATGAAAAAATGAAAAATACTGAAAATATTATTATCGAAAAGGGAAATCAAATTTGGAAATTGTAATTGAAATTTTTAAAGATTTTAATAACTATTTTGTATTTGTTTTTACGTCAAAATTCCATAATTTAATTTTCGCAATAATTTATTTTTTACTATTCATCGATTTACCTTCGTCCGCATGTTTGTCTTTTTTACCACCAGTGTTTTTCGCCTTCTTCGATTTTTTCTGTTTGACTTTTGAGGATTTTGATGGCTTTTCGGGTGTCGAGTTGTCTGGATTTTCTGCCAAGAATTCTTCTATGAGTTCCGGACAATTCAGCTCTTTTTCATTTTCCCAAGTGTCGTGTTCGTCGCTGTAGTCTTTCCATCTGACGAGGAACTGACGGCGTCCTTTGATCGTTCTCTGGCCTACGATTTTTTCTACCTATGAAATACAAACAGAGAAATCAGGTCTTGGCTCGGAAAAAAGGTGGTCTTTTTTTTATTTATTATTACTTTATTTTCATTTATAACATTTAGGGGAGGTTTCTGCGATCGGGTTATTTTGTAATTTAGCGTATCAACATTTCAAATAAAAATGCTGAATTAATACGTTAAATTGCCATGTTGGTCACCGGTGAGCGACACCAAACTTTCCGTTCAGGCCGCGCTGGTTATAACAAATGAAATATCGTATACCCTCGCGACCCACGCGGCCTGAATAGGGAAACAAAGGGGAAAAAAGGCATTCTTTGAAAAGTAGGTGTTCTTGTAAAACATTTCGATACACAAAAACAGGTAACGTCACAGAAAAAAGTTTAACACGAAACTTCCCGCCTTTAGATTTTTACAATTGCGATAACATTTAATCGAAAAATTTTTAAAAAATGTCAATGAGTGAAATTATTCAATTATTGGTAAAAAAAATATAATTATCCAACATAAAGTTCCACAGCTTCTGCTTAATAAATATTCGAATACTCAAACCAAACATTCGGAGGAAATTAAAAAACCAAAAATTTAAAAAAAAAAGGATCCCATAGGACCTATGCGACTGGGCATCGGAACGAAGCTGTGGCGAGCCGAGCCAAAGCTTCCCTCTCCACCCGCGAAATTCTTTGGCGGGATTCTGCTTCCAACGCGGTCGTTTATTTACCCGAAGCGTGGAAAAAGAGGGGTGGGGAGGGGAGGGCGGGAAACCGAATTCGCGGTTCTTCTCATAGGCGTATCACGGAAAAAGTCGTTGCAACGCACACGGGGGGGTGACTTTTGAGCGTAAACACTCGGAAATCGGGATCACTAAGGAAATGGGACGCGAAAACAAAGATGGCGGCGGGTCAACACGACAAACTTTCTCAAAGCGCACAATTCGGTGTAAATCAAACAACCAGGACCCGGGGGACCTGCACCCTCGCCCTCGCGATCATGTTTGTTATTGTTTTTGTCACCCTGCTTCTTGTTATTGTTATTGTTATGATTTCCTACCTCGTATTCCTCACTGGTCGACGACTTCTGGGAAGTGGATGCCCTCTGCTCCTCTTTCTTGCGCCGTTTGTTCGGTGAAGCTTTGGTGTCGTTGCCGTTCTCCTCGTCCTCGAGCGAATGCTGCGTATTATCCACGTCGTTCTCCCGCTCGTTGTCGTCAACAGGTTCCCCCGTGGGCGCAGCCTGCTGATGCTTTCCTCTTCCGCGCGAGTTTCGCTTCTTACCGGCGGAGGATTTCCGTGCTGACGCGCTATCGTTGTTGACCTCCTCGTTATCGTCCGACCGAACGACGCCCGACGCGACGCCATTTTCCTCGGACTCTCCGTCGCTCGTAGTCTCAGACTTTCTACGCTTACCCTTCATACTGAGCTTTCGCATACTAGTCCCACAACTGCGGTATTATAACGCGGGCGTTACTTTCTTGACCCCTTTCGTCAGTGCTACCAGACTCAGTGCTACCACAGTGCTACCAGACTTGGCTCCAACTCGCGCATGCGCAAAGTCTTACGCGTCAGTGAGGTGCCCGATCTGTTTACGAAACTGGTACCCCCAAACGCCCCCAAAAAAGGAATAGAATTGTAACCTCATGAAAATGTGACGTATCTACTAGCACTGCATCCTAAAAAATGCGTATTTATTGGTAAAATTTGATTACATTTTTCTGACTCTTTCAAAACGAAATTCGCATTTTTTTGCGTTTTTGATGTTTTACAACTTGGATTGTGTGTAAAAAATCTGAGAAAATGCGTAAACTATAATTCTGCCTCTAATTTTCTAGAATCGATAATATAAAAAAAATTTCTAATTTTCTAATTTTTACGAAATTATAATTCTATTTCTCTTACGGGGCGTTTAAGGATACCAATTTCATAAACACATTCCTGACGCTTAAAACTTTGCGCATGCGCGAGTCGGGGCCAAGTCTGGTAGCACTGCCTTTCGTCCCCTTTGCGTTGCCAACCCCCCCATCGAGAAACTCAAAGAATCACGATATTGCGCCTCTACCGGTTAACCGGTGCCTATCTTCCTTCCGTCTCTGCCTATGAAACACACTTTCCTTCTTTTTGCGCTTTACCTAATTGTTTCAAACGTTTCCAAACTGCTTTGCAAGCTCGCTGGTCGATTGAGCTGGGTCTTTTATCAATAACAATAGCAAATTATCCGATTTTATCTCTGTCGGCCTTCCACTACGCTTTTTACCGGTTAAATTAAAACCTTCCCTTTTTTCATCTTTCCCATGTATTTGCAGATACAATTCCCTCAACGAGAGCTTCTTCGATCATTCGTTTCAGTCTGCCGCCGTTTCTTTCAAATTAAAAGCCACCCTAATGCAATGCCGGTTATAATCCTTTTCGGGTACCATTTTTACCGTTTTTAATGGCAAAGCTTAAAATTTAACCTTTTTACAGTGGAATAGCCTATCTATGAAAAAAAAAACCCAATCGCTAAAAAATATAAGAAAAACGTACGCCAGTACCATCTACGAGTGACTCGCAGAACTCAATTAACGACCTAATAGCTCTCAGCTACCAGCCAGCTTTCTTCTTGCTACCCAAAATACCTCACAAAAAAAAGAACCGAACCTTTTCTTCGTTTCTTCTTCACCTTCCAACCTCCCCTTCTTCTTTCCTACCCCCAAAGTCAGCGGAATCACGAGTCCCCCGACTGAGTCGCGAGGGGGGTTGTTTTGGAAAGATGCCTTGTTGTTTACAGGTAAAGCTGAGTCGCAAGCTGCTTATTGCGCGCAAACAATCGCCTCAAGGTCAAGGGGTTCGAGCCGATGCGATGCTGGAACACCGCTTTCTCTTCTTGCACCGGATCTGTGTCTTTCAGAGACCAGGGGGATGATGACGCTTTTTTTAGGACGATTCAGGCGCTTTCAGGTGTCGGTTGCAGTTATTATTGTTGTTATTGTTATTGTCGGAATTAACGATACATGTGGGTGATGGAGGAATCGATTGATGGTACGAGAAAACGGAATCCGACACCATTAGGAGCGAGAGGGAATGAAAGGAGGAATTTAGAGAAGAGGAAATTTTGTACCGGCTACGAAACGGTTCGTAGAATTTCACCGCGGATTTCTTGCGACGACACTTCGATTCTCAGAATCTGAATAACTGTGTATGTATGTGTGAGTCAGTATTGGTTTATCAAGAAGCCTCCCCTCCAGATGTCAGGCAAACAGTATCGTCATCTCGTGGTGAGAACCCTAAGGCCCAATTTCGACGGTCGTTAAGTTTCAGCTTTTTCCTTCTTCGTCTCCTCTCCTTCCTCTCGACCTTTTCGCTCTTTCTCGATTCGCTCGAACGCACGAGTCGATATCGAGCTTCGAGCAGCCTGGAAAAAGCGCACAATTCTCCCGGGGGTTGATCGACGGGGAAATCGGACGCGCGAACGGCGCTGGAAGTGCGAAATTTTGGAAACAAACAAATTCATGAAAATACGAAAATGCGTCCATGCTATCGCGCTGCGCATGCGTGGCCATCTATTGGCGCGATTATCGGGCTGAAGCATTATGCTGGAAGGATCTCTTGTTTTTCTTCCTCTTTTTTTTATCTCGAAGAAATGCTAGGCGGAAGTTGGCCACCGCCGGGTCCAATTTTCGACGTCATGGCGGAGATTTCTCTTTTTTTTTCCGAACCGATTACAGACATTCCCCGTGTGTCATGTTGGGAGAAAAAAATGGTTACCGATAACGGTACAGTTCCTCCTAGTCCTCGGTCTAGTTGCTACCCATTTTGACGCACGTGCTATGGATGTGTGGGTTGGTTTAGATTTCATGGATCATTGACGATGTAATTGATTTTTTTTTCTTTCACTTTTTTCTATATTTGTACTGCATTGGAGAAAAACGGGAACCTGAAACGCGAGAATTATTTTATCATTAGACCATTGTCGTAGTATTTTCGAAAAATCGAGATTGAAAAGGGGGGGGGGCAATAGTCTCCCGATATTCAATTTATATATCTTTGCTTTCAAAATAATCCGATATTTCAAATCCCGTGGTATTCTTTCGAGAATCGGACAAATTTTCTACACTTTCCCTCCACTCCGTCGATGACGTGCGGTGTTGCCACATTATCTTCCGCGGTTCGGAACTCCCGTAGGCTTCGGAAAAAACACTGTTTCGCTTTACGCGCGCACATACCCACCGTTTGTATGCGTACACGCGCGCCCATTATATGTGTATGTACATCCAACACACACGCAGACTCATTATTCCTCCTCTCTCTTTCTCGGAAAAATCAAGTTCGTCAGGACCCTCTACCTGACACTCCATGTCCATGGTCTGGTCCGATCAGGACTCGGGGCTCGGCACTTCATACTCGACCGTCTCATTCCGTGTCTATCCTTCATGTTCGTCGGCGGTGGTGGAAAAAGAGGAAGAGGAGAGTATCGTTAAACTCGAAAGGAGCTGAAAGCTAAGAGTTCGCCCAGAAGGAAGTGGCCATTTGTTTGTTTGTTTGTTTGTTTGTTTATTTTTGCTGCACCACCTGATTTGGCCCTTGTAAGATGGTCCAGGATGAAATACCTTCAGAGGTTGCGTTAACGTGCGAGGGGACGGGTGATAAAAGACCAGCAGCAGCGGCAGCAGCAGCTGGAGCAGCGGCAGTCGAGGTCGGAACGAAAAAGTGCGACGGTCAATTGTCTTCGGGAAAGTCAAACAGCTGTTCGACGTTCAAAGGTGTCAATCGTACGACAGAAATGGCGCAGGAAGAGAATTATCCCAGTTGGGATAATCTTCCCAGCGTTATTTTATTGGAGTTATTTTCATATCTATCGCACGAGAATAGGATACGAGCTTCTCAAGTGAGTCTCTTTCCTTCCCATACCTCGGCATTTACATACGTCTTTCTATATATATGTAGACATGTGTGTGTTTCTGTGTGCGAATATATTGAGAGATGTTTTTAATTTTCTTGTAATTATAATTTGACCACCCGACCGTATGTACGCCGTTTGCATCAAGGGTAAATGTATTATTATTATTTACAAGCGTTGGTTGGATGTCACGTATGGTTATTATGATTATTATGTTATTCGTAAGCCTTTACTGTTTACAGTGATATATCTATATATGTTTTTTTTTAACGTAAGTATTATTTATTCGCTTTCTTCGTTCCTTGATGAGCGATCCCAGCGACATCTGCGAACTCATTTCCGCGCTAAATTCAAAGATTTACAATAAATTTGAATTTTTAAAATTTTAATTGTAATTGTCTATGGGAATAATTTAAATTAGGACTTTGTCGTCCTCTTTTTTTTAAATATATTTTTGAACGTGATCCGAGAGAGTATATATATTCTGATAATAACAACGACCAAGTAAAGCTGGAAAGTAATTATAGAAATCGGTAAAAATAAATACGGAATGTGAATTTATATTTTGGAAAATAATGATTCTACATCGAGTTACAAATTTGTTGTTGAATTATAATTGCTATGAAAATTATATGCTTCGACAAATATCGTGAATGTTACAAATTTGACGAAACTATTTTAGGTGTGTCGGAATTGGAGATATGCCCTTTTCCATCCAACTTTTTGGAAAAAAATCACATTCAAAATCAAAGAAAACAACAGCATCGCATGGGTCAGGTACACACACTCTGTTTTAATTAATCGCACCATTATTTTGAAAAAAGGGAAATAGAATCTATTAATTGTTTTTTGTTTTTAACTTCTCGACCCCAGATTTCTTACAAAATGTTTCGGCTTGAGTATGCGTGAAGCGACTATCAGGTGCGACGACGGCGGCATTAAAGAGGCGTTAGTCGTCTTGAAAAAACTGAGCAACAATCATCAATTGCGAAAATTATTTCTCGAACCCAGCAATTGCACCTTAGAGTATCCGAGTAAACAAACGGACGGGTAGGTTTTCATTTTTTGTTCAAATTTAAAATTATGTTCCCTAAACTCGACTTTCTGGACACCCTCTTTCGACGTATATTTTTAAATCAAACTAATATAAAAATATAAATATATCTCGAACCCTGAACTTTGCTTTCAAATAAATAGTGCTGAAAAATTTGTGCAAATTGTAGGAAATCATATTTGAAACCGATCATGCAAGCTTTGGTGAAGATCATCGAAACTTCGAATTGCTTGGAGGCTCTGAGTTTCGGTTGCATCGAAGAGCTGACGGCTAATGCGGGGACTTTTTTAGAACCCTTGCACCACCATCACTCCAAGAACTTGTCCCATCTCTGTTTAGCGTCGGTCAAGGATGATCCCGATCACTACGACTTCCTTGAACTGGACAGTGCCATATTTCAGGCGTTTGTCAAGCTAACGATTCTATCCGTGGATTACGATTACGTGAGTGACGCCCTACTGGGGGCTTTGGATAACGGGAAGATGGAGAGGCTGGTTATTCACATTCACGGGTGGCTAGATGACTACCCTGGTACGTCGAATCGTGCTTGGCAGTTGTTCTCTCAGAAGAAGTGAGTTAAGCCGTGGTTCGAAAAAAAAAAAATTAAATCGAAGAGGAAAAAAATTCCAAATCACAAAAAACTGCACTTTTTCCTGTTCCAGTCCAAAATGCGAGTTACGGTTGAATTTGATACACTCGTACGTGGCGGTGACCGTATTGGATTCCGAAATACTCCGACCAGCGATGCCTCTGACACACATAAAAGTGCTTTTCTGCGAGAACGTCAACAACAGTGCACTGCATAAAATATCTGGCTGGTACTCGAACATTTTGAAGTCCCTCATATGGGTCGACTCCATAGATCACACTAAATGCGTGCCGGCTACCTTCGATCCGACCGATCCTGACAGGTGAGAGAATTTTCATCGTCGACTTCATCGATGATTTATTGGAAACGAATGTTTGCTAATGCGTTTAACAAATTTGTTTGGTTTCAGTCCCGACCCACTAGTGCTAGTCGCGTGGAAGTGCGGCAAACTGGAGGAAGTTGTTTTCTTGGGTCATAAATACTACCAAGAGAATTTACTGGCGATCGCACGGCTTCGAGGCTCGACTTTGAAGCGACTAGAATTCGCCAAAACTGATATCTCATCGGATGACGAATCTTGGTATCGAAGCGAATCCATTACGAAGGTAAGAAATCAATGTTTTTGTTTTCTCGAAGCGAAGAGATAATAATGGATGATTTTTAATCGGTAGGAAATTTATAATAATAATTATCAAATTTTGGAATTTTGGGATTTTGTTAATTATGAGACTAAGATTTTTTTTGGATTTTGAATCGTATTGAATTTTTTTAGTAGCAGTAATTAGCTTAATTACTACTTGCTATGTAATAATTACTAATAAAATTACTAGTGACACTAATATAATTATAATTTTAATTTCTATAATTAAAAAGTTTTTCATTGATAGTAATTAGGCTTGTAATTACTGATAAAAAAATTTAATACGATAGAAAAGATCAAGGTAATCAAAAACTCTTTATAATTATAATTATACTAATTACAATTATAATTATTGATTATCCGGGAAAATTTTCGGAATTTCCATTTTTCGATTTTAAAAAATCTAAAATTTCAACAATTGCGATTTCACATATTCCCAAAAACCGAATAATTTGACTTTATTTTTGATTTTTATACGATAACTATTGAAATTGAGTTGACGCTTTGGCGAGATTCGTAATCCGTTGCAATGTGTGACACCTTAAAGGAAATCAAAGGAATAATGGGCGAAAACTGGAAACCTTTGAACAACCGGGAGTTGCCCTCGGTAATTTTGGATCCCCTGGACGGCGACAGCAGAGACGTGATAATGCCGATGGTGCTGGAAGACCAAAAGTAATGCACTTTCCATCCGAGAAGAAAGACCACACACATGCAAACACGTTTATGAGAAAAAAAAACATCGAGTCGAAACAACCCTGTCGATACCATCCGTGAGAACACAAGAACACATCCATCTTCCGTAAGTAAATTGATAAAAGACAAATGCTAGGGTTCGTAAATCGGAGGACATGTGAAACGAAGGAAAAAAAGAAAATACCAACAATCTCTCATCCATGGATACTTTATTTTTCTACTTGTTTGAAAATGTCCCCTCTACGAAGATAGAAGAAGAAGAAAAAAAAATGGAACAAGTTTAGAAATAACGACAAACTCCTCAAACCACGAAAAATATATCATCCGAGAGAAGGAACTCCGTCTTTCGAAAATCGCGAGAGAAACATATAAGAGCGCGCACAAAACCAAATATATATTTAACGAAATGGAGAAGAAGGTAAACAAAAAAGAAACAAAAGAGGGTACGAAAAACGGGACGGGAATTTTAAGACGACAAAAAGGATAATAGAGTCCTCGCGTATGCCAAAAACCAATCGGATGATGTATTAAGAGAGATAGGTAACAAAAAATAAAAATCGTGCTGTGATTATGCTTACTTTATGCGAACATCAAGAGACGCAGAATCTTGAGTGAGAAATTTCGAAAGAGCGCAATTCGATGATCCTCGGCTGAAAGGGAATCGAAAATGAAAATGAAAGTGAAAAAAATGAAACGACGACAGGGCCTGTTGACGAGTAGATACTTTGGCCTCTCGTGACCTAAACCCGTTATTTACAGGGTAAATGTTAAACATATTTAAGAGTTTAATGAGGGGGTAAAAGAAAAATGTGACGATCTTGCTGAGACAATGATGGAGTCGAGGATTATTAGAAATTAACGAGATCACGAACAAGGAGAACGAAAGCGGACGAAAGGAAGAAAGCTTATGAAAAAGATGGGAATGCTATGGAAGAAGATAAAAATTGGCGAAATTTCCCCACCGATCTTCCAAATGCAAGTCGTAAGACAACCGATTGCGAGAAACAGCGGACAAACGAATAAAAAAAGAAAAAACTACAAGATTCCACAACGTAGCTAGAATTTTACGATATTTTTCCACCTCGCTGGGAAATTTTAGCAGTTTGTATAAATGAAGACTAGTGAGATCTATTAAGTGAATGAATGAGTGTGATGTTGAAACAAAATAATAACGAAGAAGAAGAAGAATCATAAATGGCAATCGCTTTAGAGAAATAACAAAAAAAAATAATAATATCGAGAGCAAATATTAAGACAAAAAACTAAAAACTTGTAGGTACGAAAGGGAGAGTGAGAGAGAAAGGAAGAAATCACACGCAGAGATTTATTAATATCTTAAAGTGATCCGAGGTTATTTTTAATACCAAAACCAATCGGACACGAAATCAAACAATAAGTAATTAAATAAATAATACGCAGAAATGTGAAAGATAGGATGAGATATTATGAGTAGTTAAGATCAAGTTACTTTTTAACTAATAAGAAAATGCCAAAAGATGATCACGGTTCGCCCTGGGATTCTCGACGTTCTTTTTCTTTTTTTAATTTTTGCGTCGCCGGAGGAGTACGATCTTTGTTGAACTTTGGAGAGGAAAAAATGCAAAGTGTAAATTTGTTGATTATGTAGAAAATTTATTTACACGCGGAAGAGGGAAGACGCGGCTGATTATTTATTGCATGTTGTAACATAGGGGGACGCGTGGTTACATCCACAAATGGATTTGGGCACCGATAGCAAATTTTATTGTTACATAGTATAATTTGCTTCTGGGTAGTAGAATTGACTAGATCTTAGTGAAGGTACTCCTTCGAGTTGACTTTATTCGAACGCAAAAAAAAAATTCGTCGAGATCTCGATGTTGCTTTTGGAAAAAAATTAATCGATGCAACGTTTCGGTGAAAATTTTGCTCCGATCGATGTTAAAAAATTCAATTAATTAATTTAACAACAATCAATCGATAGTTTCAGATAAAATTTGCGATATTTCTTGAGAAAAGGAAAATTCTTCCTTGAATGAATATTTTTTTATGTTTTCGTTCGGAGAAAGATTTTCACCGGAATTAAAAATTTTCTTTGGAGCCCGCATCGGGAGATACAAATTTGTATGAAAATTCGAGCGCTTTTAAAAAATGTACGAATTTCGAGATTTCGAGATGACGGTGAATTTCAGATAAATTTAATTATCCGTCGAAAGAAGGACTAACAATTTCTAGTCTATTCCTTTGAGCTTTTGCGAAGAATTATGTGGAAAAAGGAACTCGAATGCAATTTCTCGCATTGGAAGTGGCCGTGATTGCTTTTGGCCAAAGAGATTAAAGGAGAAAAAGACAAAGTAGCTTTAAAAGAAAAATGCCAAGTAACGAAGTAAACGAAGTGAAGTGAAACGCTACTCGATAACTTGTAGATAGAAATATATGTATGATAAAATCCACGATCGGCAAATACTGTTTCTGTCGTACGATCACTAAAATGAGAAAGAAAGCGAGAACGAAAGGAAAAGATTCGACGAAAGCCAATCAAAGAAACGAGAAGGAAGGATATAAATAGAGAGAAGGAAGAAAAATATACACTCTTTCGATATAAAACTTCGATATACATTTACTTTGATAATGATTTGCATCTTTTATTTTTTTATTCGAGCGTTTTTTCAATCTTTTAGAGTCCGTTTTCTTTATCCTTCTTGTTTCTTCATTTATATTAATTTTTTATGTGACCTTATTGTATATTTGTCCCTTTTTTTTGCTTATTGCAAAGATGTATAGAGAAAACGAGAAAACAGAAAGGTACCATTTCGAGAAAAAGGGAGAAAAAATGGGAAGGACGCGAGTTAGCGATAAGATGAACGAGAAAATGGGGTTTCTTTTACATTAGTTTTTTCGTTCCAAGTGTAATATAATTTTTACGAGCTATCGCGAGCGATTTGCACGAGGGAAATTAAGATAAAATAAAATATTAAAAATATAAACGGGCCTTAATATGTACCTGAGTCGCGATGAAATAATAACTTATGTCCGTATTAGAAGAAAACGATAAGGTGGAGAGAGGAGAAAAAATATCTTAGCGCGCGACGTACCACCAGTTAAAATAACAAAATATTGTGTAAATGTAGTCCTAAAATATCAGGAAAGATGCAATGTTTACTACGAACTTTATAAGCGAGGTTTGATTTTTCTGTTTGCTTAGAGTAATCTTTGTGCGAGTCGAACCGGTCAATTTTCGTTCTAACGACCCAGAGAGTCAAATTCCAGGGTGAAAGGGTAAAAGGGGAAACAATTTTTTTTTCCATCGCGAATGAATTAATTACCCGGAGAAATTAATAACCAAATTTGAAATTTGCTCATTGGTGTCAAAAGTTGGTGCTGAGTTTTTCGACTCGTACTGGAACCCTTCGTTTTTCAGTCCCAGTCATTTTTTTTTCATTATCGAGCGACGCCGAAAAATTTCGGAAAATTTCAATTTCTCACCGAAAATAAGAAAATCTATATTTTATTGAATATTTACAATTAGTAGTAGTAGTAGTGGTAACAGAAATTGTGGAATTATTCGATTTAGTTTCCTATTTTTTCATTAAAGAGTGAACAAAAAAATTCTTGCCGGTAGATTTCTACCCCAAATTGGAAGAAAATTTCGAAATTGGAATTTTCCAGAGACTTTTCGTGGCTGTGATTCGCGGGGAAGGGCGAAAATTTTGGAAAAATGGGCGATTACGGGTGGAAAGAACACGATACCGTTGTCTTTTACTTTCGAATGAGTATGTAGTGTATGTTGTGTGTGAGAAATAATTATTGACCACGGGGAGAAGTGTATGAAAGGTATCGAAAGAAAATACAAATCATGCGGAAGGATTGAAAATATGCAAAACTACGCGAACTACGAAATCAGAGCGGACAGACGGAGGGAGGAATATCCTAGAAACGAAGTAAAACGAATTAATAAAAAAATAAAAAAAATCATCGTCTTAGTTGTACATCGCATAAAAAAAGATATACGACTTTTGTAGACTGTCTCTACGTCTTGGAGCAATTGTAAGGTGTGACGATGGGAAATTGACGGAGGAAAAAAAAACGAAAAAATTGGAAGGAAGAGGGAAAGACGCGATTTCTGGTATCTCAGTTAGGGCACAACATGTTGAGAATACAACGTTAACAAACGCGTTAATGATTTATATAACAAACAAAACAAATATAAGACTGAGCCTGTCGATACGACTCAAAGGTGTATTAACAATAAGAAATATTGGGATTTATCGAAACACGTCTTTTTCGAATATCAAAGTGCATCGAGATAAGGAGACGAAGGGGGAAAAGACGAGAGAGGGATTTAGAGACAGTGTTGGAAGCTTTAGAGGGTCTTACAAATGATAACAGATGGAAGGAAATGACTAAGGGGAGTAAAAATAAGTAAGAAAATGTTTAAACGAACAAAGTGTACGAAACATATAAAGAAAAAAAACGAGCATTTTTGCCTGTCGAAGGAAATCAAAAGGAAAGAAAAATCACACAAAAAATAATAAATAAGGCGTATTAAATGTAAGGAGACCAAAGGGTGGAAAAGGACAAAGGAAATCGCGCCATAAAATCTAGTGAAGCTGAACAAAAATAACACAAATGCTATAAGATCTATATTTTTAAGATGCGAGATGTATATTTTTCTACTAAGGCAGGCCTTAGTGTGACGAGAACGAGAAGATGCTAAGAAAATAAATGAAATTATTAAAAAAAAAAAGAGAGAAATCAATACGCAATTTACAGAATGTTTAAACGAAATATACAAAGAGTAAGGTAACAAGTAACTCGAAGAATATCTCGCCAAGAAAGTGGAGTGAGCGTTTTAACGTTTAAATGAAAAAAAATAATACTGTAGCGAGAAAATTATGATAGCTGTGATTTGTCGCTTCGATGAACGGAGCATTTGCGGATTTGAAACTAATCCATGAGAATAAGGTAAAATAATAAAAAAAAAAATAAAAAATGTGGAGAAGACGAGTGAATAGTAATACGATAAGATCCGCTATGATTAATGATAGAATGTGAGCGAACGCGCGAGCGAGAGAGAGAGAACGAGAGAACGAGAGAACGAAATAAATAAAACATCTGTGATACACAAAAATAGAAGAAGATAAAAACTCAGATTTAATAAACAAAGTCATACTACGCAAACAAATAATAACAATGGATACTCGAAATTTAAGGGAAAAAAAATGTAGTGATTGCGGTCGATTGTTGTAAGGTTGCTAAAGAATTTGATTTCATGAGCAGCGAAACTGTAACGTCTTTTAACGATTCTTTAGCGATCAATGTACCGACAAAGATTCTCAAAAAAACAAAAATTGTAAGTATACGAAGAACAAATCCATCGATTCAGCAGTATTAGGTTTTTGTCACCTGTTGGGTGAAAGGCGGAAAGGCTCTTTAAAGGATTTCGAAGAATTCAAATATTTTGACTTTGTTTGCTGCTGCCGTTTTATTTTTTTTGTGCAGCGAAATCACTTTCTTTTACATAAAATTGATAATTTATGAATATTTCAAAACCAAAATTGCTTCAAGACCTATTTATCGAAATTAGGAGGCTTCTCAAGGTGAAGAAATTCTGGAACCTCTTTTACAATTTATTTTTAACTATTTTTTATACGAATTTGAAATAGAATCTCAGAAATAACTTTGTTTCGCGTGAAATGTTTGGAAAAAGGTCCTTTAAAGGGTCTCTCTCCAACGAAGAAAAGAAAAAGTTAAGATCGAGAGTCGAAATGGATGATCGATCAGTGATCGAAAGGAAAATCATCTGCTGAACAGAAGTAAAATAGTCTCTTCTTCGTGTACATTAGTTAAGTATGATCTGTAAGAAGCATTGTAATTAAATGTGACTGATTGAAATGTTCTTCGAACTCTCGACCAATAACATTCCAAAGCGAAGCGAAGCGAAGTGTGTCAATGAAAAATATCGAGGAAAAATCAGCGAAACGAAAAGAGAGGGGTTGTCATTAAAATGAAGGAATATTCATTCCAACTGTTTCAGTCAGTCACGTTAGAACGAACTAAGAGGTTAAAAAGTCCATGAAAAAAGTAAATAAGATAAAGTAAAATCTATGACACAATAATGAGAACAAAGAAAATATTTAAGAAAAAAAATGGACGTGTTGTGCTTAATGTAAGAATGTATTTCCAACTGAGGTAAATGTTAACGCAAAAATGAGTAGCGACAAAAGGGTGAAAATGCAAACAGGCCATTTCCGAGCCGACGAATGATAAATCTTCGAATAATAAATCTTCCCTTTTGCGATCGCTTGGAAATAGATTCTTCGGGTCATGGTTCGACATCAGAGTGTCTCTGAGGAAAACGTCAATGACTACTACGAAAATCCACAAAGCAGTATTATAAGTTCCTACGTGTAAAGAAAGCAAGACGTTGCTTATGATGTACAAGTACACACGTCCAGAAAGAAGGTGAAGTCCCTTTTGCTCGATTTCAATCGATCTCTTCCTTTATCATTTATTCCAGGATGAGACGGATTACATACAAAGCTGTATTTAACAATTAATGAAATACTTGTACAAGTCGAGAGAATGAGTGAAAATACGCACATACTAGAATTCTTTTCGTTGTTAGACAACTTGACAAGAGGGACGAACACAACAATTTCAATTCAACAATTTTTTCTCAATGTGAATTTTCATACTATTTAGTACTAGTACTACTACTACTCCTACAACTACTCCTATTAATGCTACTACTACTACTATTACTACTATTACTACTCCTGCTATTGTACTATCAATAATGAAAATTCAACAGATTCATCTTCGGATAGAACACGCACACTTTCAGTCTGAAAAACTGACGAATTTAAATCGAATCGGTCGCGAGATTTAAAAAATAATGATATTAATTGTTGATTTATTAACTCGATATTAGTCAAAAAATTGAGTTTCGTGCTGGAGACTGAAATAAAAAATTAAAATACGCAGTCGCATAAAAAGACACCGACTCGATGGTAGATTTATTCTTAATTTCATCAATTATTAATATTAGTCGACATGAAAATAGGTATCGAAAGATATTTCTTGTTTTTTGTGATCGACTCGAGTCGAAACTCAGATCAATAGAAGATCTTCGACCTTCGAGCACTCGATATCGATCCGGTTTGCATTTATCTAAAAACTGGGAAATTCTGTGAAAATAAGAATACAAGTTCGCTCGGTTCGATGGAGAAAAAGTCTGAGGATGAATCTGCTGAATCGACGAGGACGAAAGCATGTAAAAGCTACCCACGATTCTGCATACCTGTAATTTAATCTAGAAAATCTGGTAATGAGAAAAAAAAATGAAACGACGACAATGAACAAACGAACGAACGAACGAAACAAGTTTCAAAGCAAAAAGAAATATAATCATACATGAAGAAAAAAAACATCCAATGTAATATGTACCGCAAAATATATAATTAAGGAAATGACGATTTGCCGTTTAAGAAAGTTTACACGAAATCGTCCGTATCTTCATCTTCCTCTTCTACTACTAACAATAAATAAATATTATTAAATTACCACGTCGCGAAGTGTACAGAGAAAATGCAACAACAAATTTTGTCTCTCTCATATATAAAATATACAAGCGAAAGCAGAAAAAAAAATATAAGAAGAAGACGTAACTATCGAGTTTTAATTATTCCGATGTAGTTCATATTGTCGTAGTTACTAAAAAATGAAAAAAATAAAAGTCGTAATGTGTATTTCAATAACCGCATTCATTGTAAATGTACGAGACGGCAGTGAAATTCCTGCTGAATGTCTGTTTATTGATGTACTGGATTTTTCTTATTGTACGTGTTAAAAGAAAAAAAAAGAAATGAAGGAGGAATAGAAAATAACGAGATAATCAAATTTGAAAATAATAAGCTCCTTTTTGCTTTGTCAACGATTATATCAATACTCGTATTCGATGTATTCTCTACGATTTCTATAATTACTGTATCTACGAATATTATATTGCATTAATTTATCACTCGTGGGATATCGATAATGCGAAAGAAAAGTTACATTGAGTTTATGCTGTTCGATTGTCGATCGAGGAATCACGATTGAAATCTCTCGAATGATTATAACAATAATGGTCATTGTTTCCCAATAGCAGCGATAAGTTTATTTACACTAACTCACTGTAATGATTCACCAGATACATTTGGTAGATCAAGTTTAGCGAATTCAAGTGTTACGTTATCGGTTGGAAATTTTCGGAAAATTATGAAATCCAAGGTACCATCATAAAAGAGGTGACTGAAAATGTGTAAGAAATGGGTTTATAAGCTCAATGCGACCTTTCTTGATGTAAGACTAATGTTAAATTTCCACTTTAACCCGAAACCAACTTTTGGCAATGTGAATTGTGTTTAAAGCGGAATAGTAAAGGCGAAATAACGGAAACTAGAGTAAAGGGAATATTTAAAAAAAGTATATTAAAATATATATATCTATATATATATGTAAAATAGATGTGCCACATCGAATGGACTTTTTTCCAAGTTCAGATATTTTTGTTGCTGGGATGATCATTTTATTTCATTTTTTTTTAAACGTGAGGAAGAAAATTTCGTGATGGGAATGATTGGAAACAAGTCTCCTTCGATAACTCGGTTTTAGAATAAATTCCATTTTCAATGTATCGTAAAAAATTATTTTGTAAGTCATGTTATAGTCAGACCGGAAAGCGAAGAGCATTAGAAACACGAATTCGAAGCGAAGAAGAAGAGAAAAGGCAAATAAATATTCCTGACCTTTTGAGTCTTAAATCTTAACTAAATTAATCCGTTCGTTAAAATGGTGTATGTTATTAGGATACAAGTTATATTCTGGTTTTTGAAATACAGACAACTCGTTGAATCGAGCGTTATATCTATTTGGTTCGATTTTAAAATTGCAAGTTTTCATCGAACGTTGGAATGAAAACTATCGAGAGAACGACAAAACCGCAAGTTCCAGTCTAATTTTGGTTTTTCTATTTCAAAGAAAAAGAAGAAAATTTAGAATGTAAAAATAGTATGTACACTCAAGTTTCATTTCTCTGTTTAATCCATCTGTAATGAGATGACGAAATACTTTGTATCGATAATTATCGGTCAATAAAATTCAAATATTGAAAAGAAATTGTGTGTTGTAATTATTTTTTTCCTTATTGTGATGTAATAATAATAATAATAATAATAATAATAGAAATGTATATAATGGCCACTAAATTTTTTTTGTTCGATTCTTTGAAGAAATTGGAGAAAATATGGGAACCAAATAAAAGTGAGTCCAAAATTGAACTTCCTTAGGATATTTTGAATTAAATAAATTGTACTGAAAAGGAAAGAAGCATCAATTTCATTAATTTTTCTTTCTCGAACTTGCATAAAATAGTTCCTGTAATCAAATTTTCCCTGCAAACATAAATAACAGATGTGCATCTATTCAATTTACAGTACCTCCTCCCCCTCCTATTTTCTATACTAATTCCATTTTTTATTGGATAACCATCCTTTTTTTAAAGTGAAAAAATTCCTAAAGATTTCGTCTATTATTCAAATTTTGCAACGACTCTCATACTTCTCTAAAATTTTTTTTACATATTTAATTATCGGGATTTTCAATAAACTAGTAGTCAATTAAAAAAAATCAGCACAGACTCCCTACGGAAATAAAATCTAAAAACCCATTCGTTTTGCAGTACCTCCCCCCCATTTTCTGTCACAAAATTACTCCCATTTCTTACAGAAACTTTTCTTTCTCGTCGTTTCATTTTCACAAACCTCCGGATATAAAATAAACAATCCACGAAACGGATAAAAAAAATCAAAACAAAACAAACCGAGTGTCAATTTAAAATGTCATAACAAAAAAAAAACTTACATAACAATCCGTCATTCGCGAACGCTACCTGGTCTGCAAAAAAGAGAGAAAGAAAGGTGTTTCCAACCGGCAAAAACCGTGGTCTCATTGACCTTGGGCAAATTCCAAACCCGAAATATCTCATTACCGTGAAAATTGTGCCGAGAAAAGAGACGAAGGAGGCTGCGAAACCTAACCTCCGGTAACATTGTAAATTTTCCCGCCATATTAAAAAAGGGGAGCACGGATGACTGTATATAGACGATTCCGGAAATACACAATAGCGCGCCCGAGGAAGTGTCGAAGAGCCTGGAGGGGGTCTCGGGATGAGAGGGGAGGGGGAGGGAGGCTGGCTGGCTATTACAATGGCCGCCATATTGAGACACTCGTTAATTTTTTGCGTGAAATGACACCATCCAATTTTCGTGTATCGGTGGATTCGCGTGGTACGGTGACACCGTGGCTTCGGATTCGCGTCGTGACTCGAGGAAACCAGCGTGCTTTCGTCCACGGTGGGCCAAGTTTACGTCGGGAGGGCATGGAATAATACAAATTAGAAAGAAAACAGGCGGAGAAGAGCGATGTTAATGATATTATCCCGGAAAAACAAGTCGAAGGAAGAAGCTTGCGGAAACCGTGTGCGGATACGTTAATAAAAGATAGTGTAGAAGTTCCACACGTACAACCCACAAATATACATACACACATATGTATATTATGTATTTGTGTACGTGCATGGATACCCGGGCGTATATATGTATATAGACCCGCAGGATACACGTGTGTTTTCGTGTTACACGAAGAAAAGAGAGAGAGAGACAGCAGTGGGTCCCCGCTACATGTGTGTCTGTGTTCGTACGTGTGATGTTCTATGTGTGAGAAAGAAGAGAGAGAAGAGAAGTGGAGTGGAAAGCGGTTAGACTGCTTGCCTTGGCTGTCTAGGCATCGGATACCCACTCGGCTGTTCTTCGTCCGCTTTGTGTAATCGATTTGTGTGTCAAGCGGTTTACACAAATTTGGACCGAGCTTGATTGACCCCCCTCTTCCCCAGGTACGTCAAATTCAGCAATTAATGTGGGCGTGTTGGGTGTCAAAATTCTTGGAAATTCCTCGCGAGTCCCATTCATGCCATCCGGAGGGAGTAGGTAGAGGTGCCAGTCTAGGTTCGCGTTGCGGTTCTCTAGAAACCTAAGGTCGCGATCGAGCGACCTCCAGACTCGCGCTAGACAATCAATCGCTTCCCCTGCAGCAGCTTCTTCGTTAAACACAACAATCCTCCTATCGGGCAGACCTTTATTGTTGAAGCACACGTGATTCTACGTAGATTCATGCTGAAATCACGTCGGATGAAATTCGCGATTCAAAGGAATTTTAGTGGATTTGGAATTTTAAGGTTTCAGGATTTTCTTTGTAGGGATGCGATGGATTCGAAACCTGCCGGTTAACGAGAGGGTATCCAGTGGGTCTGCGTTACCGGGTCGAACGTTGAACTTTTAGATACGCGCGAATTCTACGCTCTGAATTTTTCCCGGGTTTTCGTTTGGAGGATTCAGAAGCGGTTTTTGCGGGAGTAGTCAAGGAAACGTGTAATTAATTTACTGAAATTGTTTTTTTTTACCTGAAAGCACAGATTACTAATTAATCCATTTATTTTTCTTTTATTTTAATATAATATAATATATTTTCTTTTGTATTTTAAACTTCTCTATTTTTCATGTTACAGGAGTAGTTGGAATAAATGATGAATTTACTAATATTGTTTTTTTTAAATAATAATGATGTGGTACCGGTACGATAATAGGTCATTTTCGTATGAAATATTTTTGTGTAATTTCTTGTGTATTTATTAAACGAAACGGCTTGGATATAATTTTCAGTCATTTTTATTTGTTCTCTAAAAAAATTGTATAGGAACAGGATGCAAATTAGTATCTAAATATGTTTTTCCTCATGTTATAGTAAATGAAAAATTATTTATATCGCTTGAAAATGATTAAAATCGAGGATTCCAGAAAAATTTCAAATTACTACTTTCTAAAGAATCCAAAAACGGCTCCAACCTAAAGTAGATTTTGAATTAAAAGAACATTTTCCAAATGTATTCAGCTTTCGAACAAATTTTTCTCTGGTTTTCTTGAAAAATGTTAAATCAGCTGATAAGAAAATTTATTATCATATTTTTATTATCATTATATTACAATATATTTTTCATACCATCATTATGATTTTGTCGACCTCTCGATAATGTATAATTCGTTACTGTGCAGCTAAAATTTATACCATGAATGTGAATGCATATTCGAACCATGCCGGAGATTGAATTCTATCGTCTCGTGGGTGAAAGCAACGATAAATTATTTAATTGGGCTAATAATATACTTTTTCTGTAGCTAATTACAAATTAGTCGAGCCCAATGGTATCCCATCAGATGTAACGCGTCTCTTCTGTTTCTGACATTTTTCTAGGAGGGTTAGTTCTAAAATACATAACAATCCTAGGGGTCAATAGTTTCGACCATGGACTGCCCCAAGTTAGAATTTTCAGGCACATACTGGTAAAACTTTCAGTGTTTGAATATTTTATACCCTCGAACCCTTGCGAATTTCAATAAAATCATCGAACGGGTAAACTTTGCTGATTATTTCGGATAACAATCGCATCGAGCGAATATTTCACGGTACAAATAACGTTGTTGCATTTTCCGAGCCAACTTGAGATAAATCTGCAGCAACGTTTACGTACATTCGCCAGTCCGGGTTTGATCTAATAGCTGCAGTATTTCTTCTACAGATAATTAACCCAATTGCATAGTAGTGCGGCACAATGAGAAATTGTGGAAAATTCGTTAACCGAGAAGGAAACAATTTGTAATTCGGTAGCCGCATAATATATCGGAGAGTTTATTTTGCCAAATTAGTCGCATCGTTTGGGATAAAATTGGAAGAAGCGGTATAACAATTGGGTTAAATAAATAAATAAATATAATTTATTGAAAATATCAATAAAAAATAATTTAGCGAAAATATAGAATTTTGAAATTCCACATTTCTTGGAAGGGAAGGGAAAAAGTAAACTTGTTGACTGAACAAAGATATAGTTGCATATATACATGTATGTGTGGGTATATATATATATATATACATTCCTTATCATCGATTTGTTGTTCATCCCGGGGATTTTAAAGAGCGGTCACGTGACACGTGGAATATGAGGGAGGGTTTGAGATACCGGGAAAAAGGGTTTCAGTGAATATAGTGTTTTCTCGCCTCTGTACTTCGTGAAACTCCTATTGAATTCTATATATATTGTTATTATTATTATTATTTCCATTTTTTTTATTATCTTTCCCGCTGCAATGCTATAATTAAACTCATAATATTAGTCCCAAAAAAAAAACTTGAATACAATCAATTGTTAATTTACAATTGTACAATTAATCGTAATAGACGTTGGAATTAATTGTAAATAATTGCGTTTTTATTAATTAATCCGAATGTTTTATGTTTTTCATAATTATACAAAGAGCTGGTTTTTTTCCCACTTCGCCATGGTAAATTTGCTATCACGGCATTCTTATTAGACGCTAAGGTGCTTAGTAAGAGGATAAAAATTTATTCGAAGATGTAAAGTGAAGGATTAAATATTATCATAATTAATTTTTTATTATTGATTACGATTTCACGCTGAGGAAATATTTGACATGAAAATTAAGAGCGTTTCTAATAATATTTCTCGAATTTGAAGGGAATCGAATTCGAATTTGAAAGAATTTGCAATCGCCTTTATTTTTTAATTATGAAACAATTAATAGAAATTTAACTGTTTAAGTTTATTATTTATTAAGGATTCGAAAATAAATTCTTGGGGAAAGAAATTTTTTTTTTTTTTTTTTTGGTAAATGGATGGAGTGGGATGTAAATTAATAAAATTCATATTTTAGGAATTCTAATGAATTCGGGGAAAGTTAAAAAATATTTTTCTAGGGATTAATAAAATTCAAATTTATTAAGTCCAAGCAAATTAATAAAATTTATCGGCTAGGAAGTTAAGTAAAAATCGTAATAGAAAAAAATATCTGCCGAGGGAATCGAGTTCGAATCGCCGTCAACGATATAAAAACGTAATTATGTTGTAAGCTCAATGCAAAGTTGACAATAAAAATAAGTCTATATATATAAAAATAGGGCACACCCTGGGAATTTCTATGTGTGTCACGTGGTACGCAAGAACAAGGTCGAAGGGCGGAAAGGGTTTTCATGGAAGCTCACTCATATTACTTCGCCATCTTCCTATGCTCAAATCCTCTACGTTCTGTCCCTTGAAGGGGAACAAAAATTACTGTTACAATTACCACCACGATTTTGTATTATTACAATCAATAATTTATTATTATTCCAATTACAATATTGAAACCTGTTCGCTTTTGTTATTATCAAATTTTCGAATAACGTAATCATGATTTTCGAAAAAGGATGAAATTGAGGAACCACACTAGGTCCCTCTGTTGCGATCCAACGATGTACCGCAGACGTCTTGCAATCTAAACGATAATTTCTTTCTATCTCGCTTTCACATACTTGTATTGACGACAAAATCAGACGGACGCTATTTTCGGTTATCTAAGTATACTTTTAAGTCTGCACGGGGAACATTATCTAGCGGGAAGTACTGAAAACCTTGCGTAGACGCCTTCGATCTCTGTATCGTTAATTCCCCGTAATTTACAACCACCTTTTTCTTTTTCCTTGAATACTCCTTCGCGCGTATAACTCCGTACCTCCGTTTTGCATGATTCAAACTGCACCGACTGGAATCTCGAAGATGGCGTATGAGGAGGGACAATGACAAAATCAAAGATTTGAAGACAAAAAAAAGAGTCCCCGTCACGTGACGCAGGGTGAGCAAAGGAACTAGTATTCGCTAACGTACCCAAGTACGTACGGCGTCTTTGCTTACGTCCACGTTCATCCGAGCGTCAAATGGAATCGGTTTCCCGAAAAAATCATCGTTGGAATAAGTATATGGAAGTTGGAACCATGTAGATTCCAATGAGATAATAAAAATGGCCACGTAGAAGAGGAGGCAATGCCGAAGCTACGGGGAAGGGGTCGGGGGGTGAAAGAGAGAGAGAGAGCGAGTAAGCAAAGCAAGTGGAGGATGAGGAGGAGGGGGAGTGAAATTATATCGAGAAAGAAAGAAAGAAAGAGAGAAAAACACGTAGATACACACAGACGCGTACATACGTGGAATAGAAGATGGGGACAGGGGGGCAGGGGAAAGTGGACGTTGCATGGTCGTTCTGTCCGAAACACGAAAGTAATTACGAGATATATCGTAACGTACGCGTATGTGTAGGAATACAATTTCACACATGTATGGTCGTATGTGTGTGTGTATTTGTAGATACGTGTAATTGTATGTACATACATATATATATATGCATATACACCGAACGTGTGAAAATGTGAAAAACCGAGGCGAATACCTTCGGTCTGTCCAGAACATGAAAGGTGGCTGGTAAGGGGTGGGCAGGGGAGGGAGGGAGGGTGGTAGAAACCCGGTTGAAAAATCGATTTTCACATAGGGCATGTGAAGGGCGGGTGGGTGGCGATGGAGAGTTAGGTTAAACTCGGAATTTCGGGAAAATACGTACGTCGGGAGCGGAGAAGAAGACGAGGAGGAGAGGCGGAAAGAGAAAAAGAAAGATATAAAGAGGGAGAGAGATAGAGCGACAGAGAGAGATAGAAATAGAAATGCGAGAGGAAGAGAGAGATGGATAGATAACGATATGTACGTACACGTACACACATACACACGTAGGAGCGTGTATTTATGTACACGTAGAGAAACGCGTGTACGTATTGGTTTTCTGGCGCGCGTTCTCTCTTGTAGTCCGGGGATTCGAGGAGAAGGTATGAGTCGTACTCAGGGGGTAAGGGGAGAAGTAATTAATGTGCGACAGTACCTCTCACCCCCCTCGAAACGGCAGCCCTCTTCCCCTTTTCGTCCCATGATCCCTGTACCGCTACGCTTAGCTGCCATTGTGCGGAGACGCCACTTCCGAAGCATCAAATTCAATTGCCCGGTTTTCCATAGGAAAAAACGAGTCGGTGTTAACGAAAGCGAGCGGATCAATTGGCCCGCGTGTGCCCTCGTGTGATATCGTAGCGTGGTTCAACGGTGCGCTCGAGAATGCCTTATGAAATTCGCGATATCGCATCTTGATACTCGACGATGGGATGTAGTACGTGTGTCCAGTCGAATTGGAGTGATCTTGTGCAAAGAGGTTAGAAAACACGGCAACGTTACTTCCGTAGCGAAAAATATATACACCTACCGCTCTTATGGGACGAAGACCAACCAAGACCGAGACTGAGACTGACGAGGACTAGGGTGTGTAGGAAAACATTCGCACCTGTGTGAGTGATAATAACAAAAAATTTGTTTTCGCGAAAATTTTGTTTTACAAATTTTTCTTGAATTTTCCAATTTATTTTATCCTTCCGGTAGCGTTTCATACAAGAACATATGTATATATATATATATGTAATGTGTAGTAGGAATTCAACCGATAGCGTCTTCGTAGGTTATAAGAACCGAAACTTTTACATATATGTATGTAAATGTACATGTATATATACCTAGCCATGTTTAATTGCGTGATAAGGATAAACGCCATGTGTAACAGAGCCGATAACCAACTTAGTGACACCGACATTTGCCAAAGTATCCCATTGTTGCGTTTGTTTAACAGGAAAAAAAAAGTCATTCTAGTTTTGAAATTGAATGAAAAGAAAAAAAGGAGGAAAAAAATGAATGTGTATCGAGTTTCGATAAGAATAATTGCAGTAATTAAGATGTCATTGTTGTCCATGAGCCATGGTTGTTGGATGTAATTTTATTTATATTTCATAAATACTTACCTGTTGTGCGGAACAAGAAGCGCTTTTTTACATTGCGAGGGATTGAACGTTCTTTTATATCTTAATCGGTATTTGTATTTCACCGGAATCGTGAAAAAGTGTTTTATTACCGTTTGGATTATCATTGAAAATTGATAAAATTGTAGGACTGATAAAAATTCATGTAACACTCGACACAGGATTTTAAAGCTTGATTTTGATCTTCACGTGTTCCGATACCATATCAGTTATAAATTAGATTTATATAGTTTTTATATTATTAAAACGTGAGAATTTGTTTTAATTAAAGTATTCGGTTAAAGAAATAATTGTAAACTTAAAGTTTTTCTTGTAGTTTTTATTTCAATAATTATATTTATAATTGGTAGAATACGATTATTTATTTATGCATCGAGAGAAATAATAATTTGCATGTCATGTCCAGTTGTATTCCAATGTATTATTATTCAATCTCAAAACTATAAGGAAAGGAGATATTTTCCGATTTTTTAAAATGTTAACGAATTCCACTTAGATTCCATTCGCAACAATTTTCGTAACGTTCGACGATAGAGTAAATTTAAAAGAAATACTGTGTTCAATGGAAATACAAAAGTCGTCATACTTATTAACAATACAAGAATGGCGGAAGGACAGTATAAATATTCATGTGAAATTCTCAGTTTCTAAACCGTTATATAATTAATAACACATTACATTTCCCGATTGCTGCTGTGTAATAACAAATCTTTGACTTTTATCTGTTCCAGTTCTAAGTTCTGGGGAGAATGGAAGCCATGGATTTGGACGGAGATGCAGTCGTTGATTTAAGCGTGAGGTACTGCAAATCCTATTTGCGTTTTCTTTTCATTATATTTGTTGCGAGACTGCTACTTCTTTCACGTCGCTTTAGACGAGAAAGCGTTGTAACGCATTCTCCTCTTTCCAAGAAAATACGTTACATATCTTTTCTCTAGAAAAACATATATCTATGCGCTCCGAGTCCTAATTCCTATCACGCGATCGAAAACTACCACCCTGGAAGTTACCGAAGTTGCTTCTTTTCTAAAAATCAATTTTTTAAATCAATATCGATTTAATTCTCGATAAATTTCGGACGTTACAAAAATAAATATCTCTCCGTATTTATTCTAATGAAATTGTTCGACGTTAAAACTGTCTAGAATTGTAAACGAGATGCCAAAAACGTTAAATTATCGACCGAAGACAAAAATAAAGAAATGCAATACTTTTACACGACGCATCGGTTCATTCAACTTCAAACCACGGTACTTGTAAGCTTTAAAATTTAATAAGTCGTACCGTGGAACGCCGCTACGAATTTATTTTCTACCTTCAAGATTCTATCTCCATTAAGAATGTATGCACTTAACATGAGATTCGATATTCAAACAATTGAAGGTACAATTATGCCGTTCCAGTAGCAGCAGCAGAAGAGACTCTCCCTTGGTGTCTACAAATTCGGGAGATCTGGCAGCGCCGTTAGACTTGGGAATCCGTTTTTCCGCTAGTCCCAATTTGGAAAACAACATGTTGGATACGCGTAACATTCAAAATGCAGCTAGAGGCATCTTGGCGCCAAAATCCGGTGAAGATAGGAGACCGAGGAGAAATCTCAGGCCACGAACGGAACGAAGTTACGCCGAAAGTCCCGACGAACCGAGGATTAATGGTTATTTAAATGGAAATGTATCGGATAGCGATGAAGGTATGTATGTACAACTTTTTTTCTCAAGCGTTAATACATACTCGAGTTATGTAAGAAAGAATTGAAATTGAAGGAGGCAAAGTTTAGAAGTTTTTATGTCGCTTTAATAATTCGCTTGACTCTCGAAAGACATTCCGATGTTCGGAAGGCATCGAAGATTCCACCTCGAAAAATGAATTTTCTTCGTTGTGTAATTGGTATTTAAACTTTGTGCAAATATTTGATTTCTTCTTGCTATCGTTATTATGTAATCACGTGGATTATAAGTTATACAACTTTTCGAGTCTCGTTAGCGATTTTCATAAAAATATTTTTCTTCTTTATTTCCGAGCCTATCGAACACGAATTGTGTAACTTAAAGCCTTTCAAAGACTTTTCCCCGGATAATACATGTGTTTTACCGATCGCACAGGTGAGATGCCACCCCTACTTCCAATCAAGGAACTGTCGTCGGACGAATTAGCCGAAAGGGAGAGAACCTTGAGGAAGTTGAGGGAAGAACTGAGATCGGAAGAAATGAAACTGGTGCTCCTAAAAAAATTGAGGCAGTCTCAGCAACTCAAGGAGAACATTGCTGCAGTGCCAAAAGTCCCGAGCAAATTACCACCCCCTGTTACAGTGCAACAAACTAACATTAGGTACGTCGAGAAATGTGCGAACACGATTCGGTTCAGCATTTTACGCGTTATCGTGAAAAGTTTATCGGAACTCTTGATAGACTTCGTAACAGTTAATAGAACCTGTTAGTCTGTTCTATTTCCTAACAGTGCGTAACCGTTATGGTACAGCTTGCAAACTCTATGGACATAAATTTTCTAGCGAGAATTCTCGTTACGTAAAACTCGGAACAAGAATGCTCCGCTGCTCGAAGAATCATTGCAGGGGACAAATCTATCATTGATCCTCGATTAGCTTTTTTGTCCCTAAGTTGCCACAATATTAATTTCTTGACATTTTCTGTGAAATTTGTAGAACTAGCAAACCTACACCACCATTACTTAGAGGGCAACTGACGCCGAGTAGAAGTAACAGCCTACACGGTCCACCATCGGGTATGCTTCTTCCTCCGTCGACGATTGGACGAAACAGTACCTCGAGCACCGGTATGCCACCCAACATGGTGATACCGCAACCACCTCACCCTCGTCCAAGACCTCCTAGTGGTACCCCGAACGTACCGAATTATCATCCACCTGCCGATAGAACTGAACGATCCACCAAGGATCCTACGCCCACACCTGCTCATCAGGTAAATTTCCACTTTCTTTTTATTCCTTTTTTCTCTCGGAAGGTTTCCAGTTACGTTGAACTTCCGAATGTCGTTACGATAATAAAATTCAAATAAAATCCATGAAATTGCAATTAAAATGAGAAAATTTGTAAAGTGGAAAATCTCAAAAGCGAAAAGAGAAACCGAGGAAGCCACTGTTACTTTTGTTTGAGTAATCGTGATTTTTCGTATATTTACAAAGCTGCTCGTTGGATCTCAGGAGAATAAAGCTACAGCATCCTTAAATACTCCCGTGACTATACCGGAGCAGGTACAAACACTCGAACGTATCAATTTTATTCGAACCCTCTACGTTCACGTTATTCGTTTCTTTTTTTTTTCTTTTTTTTTCCTAAAAACGTTTTGGTTTTTCATTGGCGATTCATCATTTCATGGCTGCAACACAGACGAACAGATAGTAAAATTAACTATGTGACCTTACAAGAGAAGAATCGAAATTTAAATACGCCACGCTTATGTAAGATAATAATTGAAGTTATTGCGTTGAAATGCGAATAAGTGGCGGAACGTAACGATAAGATTATTAAAATAAAAACAAAATTGGGAGAAGGAGCCTTTTTCTTTTGTTAAGTTTATTACGTCACACGTCGAATTCTCGATGAAAATATTTCTTGTAACCTTCAACAATTACTTTATAGGAACGACCACGAGAAGATAATCAAACACCGGCACAAAGGCAGACAGCTGCGAAATTAGCATTGAGGAAACAGTTAGAAAAAACGTTATTGCAAATACCACCTCCAAAACCACCTCCACCTGAAATGCATTTTGTACCAAATCCGTCGAATACAGAGTTCATTTACCTTGTTGGTTTAGAGCATGTGGTCGACTTTATTACAAAAGAACCGGCGATTCCACCACCCCCAGAACCATTTGAATGTACTCAATGTAAGACAGATTTCACACCTGTCTGGAAATGGGAAAAACCGGTGACCACCAGTGGCAAGAAAGAAAGTCCACGAGGACAACACGCCACTTTTCAACGGCCACCCGCTGGACGCGATCCCCGGGTTATTTGTGAACATTGTGTCACGACTAACGTTAAAAAAGCTCTCAAAGCTGAACATACCAATCGGTAAGTAACTATAACTCCGAGGATCATTTTCGAATACTTAAGGAAGAAACGAAGGTGATGGAAAATTTAATGAAAATTTGCGAAATTAATAATAATGAAAATTTGTGTGCATCTTCCTCAGGCTAAAGACGGCATTCGTGAAGGCTTTGCAACAAGAGCAAGAAATTGAACAAAGATTAGCACAGGCAGCGTGTCCGAGTCCAGATCCTCCGGCACCGAAGCCGGTACCGAAAGCAGCTACACCCACGAGAAGAGTAGCCACACCACCTGCACCTCCACCGCAGGTACCCCAAGCGCCAGCGCCGGCTCCGACGCCGCCAACGCCGAAATTGCAGGAACATCCTTTAATGAAGTTAGCCGAAAGCGGGAAATTTAGTCCGCACCATGCTGCCGCTGCAGCTGCGCTGCAACAACAGTTACTTAGAGGTACGCGGATACGTAATTTTTGTCCGAATGGACAATTTTTTTTTTGTAAACTGAAAATTAATTTTTCTATTTTGGAATTTTCAATTAGCAAAAAAGAAATTCTTGATTTCGAAAAATTTGAGAGATCCAATTAATGGAAATTGAAATTTTCGCCGGTCTGTAGAAATATAATTTATTATTTATAATTTTCTCTGAGACAGAGAAGGTAAATGCTTGGTCTCAGCAGCTTCTTTAAAAATGCATTGCATAAATTGCATACAATTCGATTACCCGAAACATATTCTTACTGATAAAAGTGCATTGCTGAAATCGAGCAGAGAAATTACACTGCATTTTTGCATCAGGCAAAGGTCAATAAATAATTCGGTATCTGTCTCGACTGCTCCTAAAAATACTTCAGCATCAAGCGGATGTGTGATTTTCTTGTACTTCGCTTACCACTTCAGGAGAAAAAAAAATAAAGAAAAATGGAAACCCCAAATTAACGTTCGGGAAAATGATTTTCCTGCATTTGAAAGACTTCTTCTTTTGTTTTTCAGAGCTCGCGAAGAATCCAGTACCAAGTTTAACGCCACATCAGCCACTTCCAGCACATATGATGCCACCGTTCAATCCAATTTTATATCCTTATCAATTGGTGATGGCGCAGGCTGCCGGTGGCAAAGGCCTCGTCGAGCTGCAAAGGCAAGCTGCCGATTTACAACGTCAATATTTGCTCGATATGATTCCAACACAAGCAAGCCAGGGACAAAGTAGCCAAGCTCCACCCAGAGCTCATCCGCATAATTGGAAAACGTAACCGAACGTCGTTTCCTTATTTTCGAATAACTGATGAAATTAACATTTGCGAGGAGAAAAGTGACGGCGACATTCGTGATTCAGTGGCGTACTAAAAGCAGCGAAAGAAGAGAAACGACGAATTGTTCCTCTTTTTCTTTCTTCCTCTTCCCGAACGAAAGCGTGGAAAAAGAAAAGGCTCGACTTCACTCTCGGGAATTAATTATGAAAATTCTTTCCGTCAATTCGGTTGAATTGGAAAAAAAAAATTCGAGACAAAAGAATTAGGATAATGGAAGAAAAAAAAGGAAACGAGTAAAGTGAAGGAAAAGGGGAAACTCTGAATTTCGTTTCCTGGAATCGTGCGGAAATAAATGAAATGGAAGTAACGGGAACGAAAATAAAAAAAAAAGAAAATCAAGGTGGAACTTGAGAGAGGATGCATAATAATTATAATACGCAGGGCTTGCTCAAGTGAACATAATTTCAATTATAGGAATAAAAGAAAAAGAAACAAACAATATAAATAATGACATTTTTCATGAACTTTCTCACAAGTGAGGACTGAGACAATTTTCGTTTGTTTGTTGTACTGTATTTTTGGGTGTGTATGCGTCGTAAAAAAAAAGAAGAAAAACGAACACGTGAATGATGGCGATGATGATGATGATGATAATGATAATGATAACGATAACGATGATAACGAAAGCGCGATTTGATAATCGCGTCTTCTTTTTTTTAGGAGATAGAAAATGTGTAATTTTAGGATATAAGTCAATCTTTTTTTAGCTACCCGTCGATTTAATTGAAATTAGTACGGTTTGTAGCAGTACCTGTACTCTGTGTATATCTCATTCTCTCTCTTTATCTCTCTATCTCTCTTATCATCTTCCCGAACTACAAGTATTTTTAAGGTCGAAGAAAGTGGAAAACGAGAAAACGGTAGAAACAAAAACGAATCGACGGTGGTTTAAAAACGCAGGGACTAAAATTTTATCATTCAAGTAAAAGAAAAAAAAAATAAAGAGGAATCGTTGAACGTCACTTTTATGGATGAATAGCAGGTTTTATGCGAGTATGCGTCTTGTACTATGATAAAAAAAAAGGAACCGGTATGAATGGGATTGATATCGAACAACGTTGATACGATTCTTCTTTGGTCGTCCGTTTCTCTTATTTTTGAGTATATGAGAAAAATTCAGTGGAAGAATGAAATAGGAAATATTAAAAAAAAAAAGAAGGAAACAAGCAAAACAATACACACACGGAAAAAGAAACACACAGAACACGTAATAAAAGTAATAATTGTATTACATTTTCTAGAGGACTTGTACGAGTTTTTCCTCCATAAAAGAAAGAAAATGAATATTCGAGTTATTCTCTTGCAATTGACTGATTATGAAAATATTTGACAACGTCATCTTAAGTTTAGATAGATCGAAGTGTAAAAAAGATATTAAAGTCAGTTTTGTATAGAATATATTTTTATTTTATATTTGTTAAAAATATAAAATCGCAAGTTTTGTACATTTCAAATTTACAAGTGAAAGATGCAGTTTGGATTCAGGGGGAAGGGTTTACAAAAAAAAAATACACTGTTTTTTAGCACAAGTATCAACGTTTTCGGTAGAATTTGACGATTTCGGAGGTCCCGCTTTTTTGCCAATTATTATTACGGTTCGATAAACATTGAAATACTCAAACTAGTTCAACGCTCCATTGGCGATCGTGAAATGTCGAGAACAAAAACAAATTATGAAAAGTTTCGTCGAATTGCTATGCGAAAGATATTATTTATATGTACCAGCAGTCGTCGAACCCTTTCGATATTCAAAATTGACACTTCCACGTGTCACGATCGTTGACGGATTGAAGTTTCTACTCTGTCTCTCTTTCTGTCCCCAACCGCTAATTATTTGCGTAACTCTCGGAGGATGAATTTCATTAAACAAAAAAGAATTTCTCCGAACTCGAAGAAAGTTTTCGATTTTTTTTTGTGCAAAATTCGTGGCAACTTTATCGACGAGAAAAATAGTGAAAATTTTAGAACAGTTTGAAAGGTCGAGTCCCAATAATTGGGCGCAGATTTTTGAAGTAAAGTTTCACTTAAAAATGCAATTTTCGCGTTTTTTCAAAAGCCACGGAAATCTTGAAAAGATAAAACGTGAATTTTTTGTAATTTCCTTCTATCGAGTTGACGTCGATGAGGAGAAAATTTGTCTTTTCTTTGGAATTTTGTCCATTATCGGAAATGTCAATTTGTACAGAAACTTTGTAGATCTCTTTTGTTGATATCAAAGATAGTTGTCAAATATTTTGTTTACATGTCCGCGGATCACCTAAACACATAGTTAAACTGTAGCCTCGATATTTCTCGATATACTGCATATATATTACATATAATAAACGAATTAAATAAAGAAAAAAAGAGTAATCGAAAAAAAGGAATGAGTCGAAGAATTTCAATAAAGAAATTAATAAGGGTGGAAACATAGTAACTTTAACCATCTTTCATCATCTCTTTCTCTTGATATTCTATACAATAGTGATATCCTCTTTTTTATTCTTTATTTTTCGAGATACAAACAAAAAATGGAAGGGAAGGTTCCAAGAAAAAAAAAAATACGTGTGTTTCATATTTTAAAAAAAAGAGATAAGAAAAAGCACGTATGTACACACGACGCGCGCACTCATTCACTTTAACTTCATCACGCAAACCATTTTACAAATTGCATAATAAGAAATCCAAGATCTCTGTGTTTTTCCTCTTTTGTTGGGTTTTTCTTCTGTATTATAGAATTTTCAAAGAATGATAGCTGAAAGCTGCGAAACTGAAAATATCATTTTTTTTTCTTCCGACGCTCGATATTATGATAAATTTGGAAAAAAAGGAAACGATGGAAAAGTGAATTAAAAAAAGTTAAAAACAAGCGATTATTGCTTTTCTTCTCACCAACTACGCTGTAATCAAATTCTGTGTAATTCACTCACGAAAATTCATACTAAAAAAAAAGATTTGTGTTAAAAATGTACCAGAAATTGTATTTGAGCCGAAAGGAAGAGGAAATGTTTGGTCCACTTTTCCCGGAAATGAAAAATTGAAGTAACGGAGAATAATAATAATAATAATAATATTTTGTTAATTAATATTAGAATTTGTGTTTTTTGCCCTGTGATTGTTCTATTTTTCTTAATTATTTTAGGATTCATAAAAAATTGAGTGGATCAAACGTTTCCTCGTCTCTCAACCCTCTCATATTTTTTATAAATCAATTTATTTCCAGAAACGTGGATTTTTCGATCCCACTGGTGTGTTAGATTAAACAAAAATTCAACAATTTAATGGATCATTGATACCTTCGATTTCTTGTAAAAAATTCCCTTGGGGAAATACTTCTTTTCTTCTTTTCTCCCAAAGAAGGGGCGAAATAAAAAATAAAGAAGTAAGAAGTAAATTTAAAAAAAAATTAGTTTCTTGATAATCAAAATTTTCGTGACAACAATTTTCCACGAGATTCTGATACAACGTTTGTATGTTTTCAGGGAAACGTGGACAGATCCAAGTGTGAAATCGGATGTGAAGTCGAGTCTCTGACAGAAAGTGAGTAACGTAACTGAAAAAAAAGAAAAAAAAAAAAAAATCATTTTTGTTTCTCGATTTTTATTGAATTTCTCTTTTTATTTATTTTCAGAATTTTGGAAGGAACGGGCTTGCTCTCCTGACGAGAAAGATCCTCTTCGGGGAAAGAGAGGTAATTAATACAAATTAATGTTTCTGAAAATTGATACAGTTCGGATCTTTCGTCATATCTTTTGCATCCGATTTCTCAATTACCTCGATACCAAAAAAAAAAGAATTGTATATCCTTGGGAGGTATTAGAGAGAGAGACTAGTTTATCCAGTCTCGCCTATGTTTAGAAATTCAAACTCTACCTCTGGATAATACGAAGCTGTTTGTTATGCAACGACGCTCATTTTTACCTAAAAGAACTCGAATGAAGTTTCTAAAGTCGTTTTAAGTAGAAACAAGAAAGTACTTATGCGTTCCTTTTTATTGGTTTTCGTCTTTTCTGATTTTTCTCTCCTTTTCAGAATTCACGCCGAGGGATTTTGCTTCTTCTCGTTCAGCTGGCTGAGGCACTTTTTGAAGTTTTTCGAACAAAACGGATACAAAGTCGGCTGGTCGCAATTTCTGCAAGCTGCGGCCAAATGCGAGCAACATCTCAAACTCGACCGGCAACAGGTTGCCCACAATTCCGGGCCTGCCGTGGAACAACTGTAACAGTAACAGTCACCTGAAAGGGAAAAAAAATGAAGAAGATGATGATTGTCAGTTTTTTTTGTGCAAAAAATGCGGTTCCAATTTAGGAAGAATTCAGGTGATGTTTGTTTTTACAAAATTTCATCTGGAATTTCAGGAAAGAAAATGAATTTGGGATCTTAGAAAATTCCAAATTTGTGGTAGAAATTAAATAGATAAATTTCGAGTTAGCTTATATTTTATAAAAAATTGAAAAATTAAGGGCAAGGTAAAATTTGAAACGTTAAAAAATCAGAAAATTTTCTATTGGCTCAGTAAAAAATCATTTTAGGTGATTTAGAAACGGGGTAAAAAATTTAAATTTTTGCAAAAAAGGAAAAGCAACAGAACAAAGATTTGCAAATTGGGTTTCTTGAAATTTCAGCTGAAGAAAATTGCTCCTCTTTAGTATTCTGCATCGAGAACGAAGGTTCTCCGTGTAAATGTCATCCAGTTCTCCTTTTTTTCTCTCTTTTTGTACACTTTCTCCCTGCATTATTGGGTACTTTGAAACTTACATGAATCAGTTAAGTGCGTTGTTACCGAAGGACGTGGAGAGGAACATTTTATATATATATATGAGAGACACAAACGAGGCCTTGTATTTTTATAAAATTTACATTTCTTACAGTAGATCCTGGAGTGACAATTCCAAACGTCACTCCTCCAAGTATAATTATTCAATCTATTGTGACATTTTCGATCGCATGTTATTTTTCCTTGATTGATATTTCGATATTTTTTATTTCTACCTATTTGAATTTTAATCGATTCTCATTTTAAATACATTCATTGGCTTAGAATTCTATTGGACGGCTCGGAATTATTTCCTTGATTCGAAATAGCGATAGTAGCATTTAAATCAATTGGAATGTGTATAATATCCTGAAGTTGATTGGTTAATTTTATACAATTATACTCCATGTTTGGATCACTTTGATATTTTCTAGGAACAAGGTAGAAATAAAAATTGATTTTTAATTATAAATGGATATGGAACATATTTTTATATTTTTTGTATCAAAATTCATACATTGGGAGAAATTACATGTGTAGTAAATTCAATGGGACAATAGGAGCAGCAATTTTTGTATTACATTATTCTTTTTAATATATATCAATTATAAATTCAAATATATAATAATTGATATGAAATATTAGTCCCAATTTTCGCTTAAATTATGATTTTATTCAATAATCTCTTGGGTGGCTATTAATATGTTGGGGAATTGAAAAGGGAATGTATCAATTAGAAATGAATGTCGGTAATTTCCACTAAAAAAGTCGCATTCTTCAATTGTAGTGTCTTTAGCGGAATTGTTACAGTGTACTAAAAGGAGTGGCTTATTGCCAAGGCCAGGTTTTATTGTCGACGAATTGACAACATCACGTTTTTCCATAATTACAGGAAACATCGCAGCTGGATGATTCTTCATTAGCACGTACGTTGCTTTCCGGCTTTGTTTCCCGGCCAAGAAAAGCCAATACCGTTCCTGATCGCGAAGAAAAAAATAATGGTACTTTTTGAGGGAAACCAATTCTTGCCAGCAACGTGAAAACAAAAAATTCAGTAAGTTGACGTTCCCTTGCCTTTCAATGTTGACAAAGTTAAGAGCGTCCCTGGCTGGTGAGATAAAATCTCTGGTTTTTCTCAATGTCGATCCTTGACTTCTCGAATCATTTTTTTGAGAATTCCCTTTTTTTTTACCAGGAGAAAAAAAAATCCAAGTCAACGGTGGATTTAAAAAATTCGCAAAAATGAGGATACCGAGGTGGAATTTGGAGGACGCAATTGAAATGAAATTCTGAAAAAATGTAGATATACCTCTCGGACAATCCACGGATCGTCTGGCTTCGGCTCTTCGACATTCCAGACCTTCGTCGCCCTTCGGACACGAAGTTGAGACTTCCTCGATTGAATTTCCACCCAAAATGGTATTTATCTTGAAAAAAATGATTTATTTCATGCTTTCGCGGCAGAATTTCGTGGGGCTAATTTACGCAGTCATTTTTACCATGGAATTTGTTCTACTGGGAACGAATTTAATTTCGCTAAATTTCAGTTTGTATAATTAACAATGAAAAAATATTCTAAAAAAAATTTTATATATTGATTACAAGTTTTTATTTAAATAGAAATTTATTTTCTGGAATATCTGTGATAAAACAGAATGAAAAATAATTTTTTCTTAATTAAAATGCAAGTAGACGTTTAATTTGTTGTAATTAAAATTCTATGACAAAAAATGTTATGGTAAAAAAATACTGCGTAATTTTTTTCCATGGTATTCAAAGTACGTATGAAAAAAATAGGATTTGTTGATTTTTCCAAATTTTCAATTACAGACTTGTTCTGGAGCAAAATTATTTCGATGTAATAAATAAAAAAATTCAAATTTTCTGAAATTGCACTGGATTGCATAGAAAGTGCGGTAATAGATTGGAACGGAATGCGACAGCGAATGGGGAGAGATGCGATATTAACAAAATGTCATAAAACAGAGACGCGGTTAATTGCGATTTCCAGGAAACGATTTAATTGTACCTGCTTAAACGCCTCGGGCTTTGAGAATAATTTCACAAGCTTCGCGAGTGCATTCTCCTCTTGTGCAATGTTTTCCCTTGCCGTGGCATTTTCGTTGCCACAACAATACTCAACAATGCCGACCAACGAGAGAAATAACACCAATTTGTAGCGCGTGTTCATCATTTTATTCTATATTTTTTTACTTTGTATATATATTTTTTCTTTTCCTTTTCTAACCGATTAGAAACTACAAAATTATATTATGCGTATGTATACGCATAAGCGCGTGGAATATGTCACTTTCGATTTGAAATCGCGACTGAATAAAACATTTCAATTTCGTCCACACTCGACCGCTTTTCCATTGAAGTGGGGGAATAACGTCGATTGTTGGGGAGCGCATTGCAAACCTATACTTTGCCATTCGTTCCTGTTTCCCATTCGTGCGAATTCTTTTTTTCGTCGAAATCCAGTAATTACTAGCCACAATGAAATCAGTAATTGATTATTAATCATAAAAATTGAATTTCCAATTGGTTAGTAGAACAATTTCAATTGGTTCTTTAGCAGCGTACTTTTGTGCGCTGATACTCTCGTATCCAAGAATCTCATTGGTCGATCGATTACAATTCTTGAGAATCTGGGCGTTGATTGGCTAACCTATATTGGAGTGCTCATTTTTGGTTGGCTAATACTTTTAGTCCTGGGATTTCATTGGGCGATCAATTACTTTTCTTTGGAATGTAATTTTCCATTGGTCAATACATTTATGTGTACATTTTTTATATTTGTAGATGCTTTTAAATTCAAAAATGTCAATTGAATCGTTAATTATTGTTATTGTTGTTATTATTATTATTATTATTTGATTTTCAAGTTTCTCCCTCGATTCTATTCGAAAAAAAGAAATAACCCCAATTTCAAACGATTTTAATTTCAATAATTAAAAGAAGAATTTTGGATAAAAAATAAACAAGCAAAAAATCCAAATAATAATATACATTAGTAAAAGAAACAATAACAATGTAAATTCTCCATTTATTTCTAGCCGCTACTGCGAAACGGAAGTGTGCTGAAAAGCTCTCGAAGCGCCATCTCTGCGAAAGCTTGGAGCTCTTGTTAACGGTGTGTTGCCATTCAAAAGTGAAGTTTTTAGGTTAGTGTCCCCGAAGCGGCCGAGAAAGGGCATCGGTGTCGGGAGAAATTGGCAGGTAAGCTGTTCTTAATTGGATCCGTGTAACGAGATTACTCGTTATCGAGAGATTACGCGTTTTCTCTTTCTTTTTTACGAATGGCTGGCAGGGTGGGAGGGGAAACATAACCTCCTAGTCACTCGCTCGGAATTGATAATTCCAAAATGGCGTGTTACTTAGATCCGCGCGTACGGGTCACAGTCCTCGATTTGTGATTCCTATTACATAAAGAATCGCCTTCCCGTATCATCGCTATTAATATACCGCCGTGCCTCCGCACCCGTCGAGCACTTTTATCGCACGTCTTTGAGGTTATGACACGCAGAACCCGCAGGATCTGCTCGAGTGGACCTTCAACTGCGTCGTTCAACAGTACCTTTGTTTTTATCTGAATCGAGGGCTACCCGTGTACTTTTAGATCATGCAGGAAATCATCCTGGCAGCTTTCTCAGTTCTGTCAAGTTTACTCATCGTCTTCACCCTTGTTTTGTTGGGTAAGAACTGCATTTTCATGCGATTTCAGTTCTTTTTTTCTCCTACTTTGAGAACTTTTTTGTAAATTGTGAATTTCAGTCATTTTCTCAGTTGTGCGATTTCGTCCTAGATTTTTTCCTTTATTAATCACTTCATTTGTATATTGGGAGGTAACTTTAATAATATCGGGGCATTGGGTGAGAACTACATTTTTATGCGATTTCGGTTCTTTTTTTCTCCTACTTTGAGAATTTTTGATCAAACTTATTTCATGTAAATGTGATTGGTTTTTGAAATAAAATTGTCGGTTTTTAGTTATTTTGTATTTTCTTTTATATGAATATGCGTTTTGCACTTTTTTTTTATATTAGCAATGGCATTATATATTATACAAATATTGTAGTATTTCTGTAGTAATTTGAATTATTTTTTATTTCCACAAACTTTCACTATTACTTTCAATAATATTGTTTTTTCTTATAGAATTTCTAATAAAGGTAATTCCTTCAATAAGTAAAAGGTTAATGAAAGGGTGAGAGTTATAATACACCCCTTTTAATCAAGCATAAATTTATTGAGAAAAGTATGCGTGTGTGTTTATACTTTTCCATTTGGAAAATGTCCTCGAATTTGATTCGGCCTATTAATATTAATTTTAGAATCCAAAGCGACTGATATTTGAAATGCTAAAATTTTTGAAATCAATCTTAATTTTCATAAAGATTAGGTAAGAATAATAGATTCATAAGCATTAATATTACAAATGTCATAATTTTTTGTAACGTCATATATTATCTTTGGAAGCTAATTTAACTTTCATTAAAGATTAGATATAAATCATATCATCGCGGGAATCAATACTTTTCTATTTAAAATCCTAATCTCAGTAATCAGTAAATTTAATAACCCAAATTTTGTTGTTAATCAATTTCTCTCCCAAACTGCCAACGTGTTAAATAAATAAAGCGATAGATGAATAGATAAACATCGAATGCAGACCGCAAATAAAATTCTAAAATACTTTCAATTTTTACCCCCTTTTATTCGCAGGCTGGTACCTAGTCTGGAAATTCTTCCTGTCCCGATTTCGCTTCGTCCGTGAGCTCCTGGGTGGAATGAGCGAATCTTCCTCGGTCAATGACTTGAAAAACAGCAGATCTCGCATCAAAAAAGTGCGACGCGATTAGTGTCCAAGGGAAACACTCGCAGCTAATATCCGATCGGTTGGATCGGATACAGAGATCGGCAAAAACTGGGAGACAAATAAATATATATCGATAGTATACATACGGACAGGAATCGATCGAAGGCAAACATGTCGATAAACATTCGTTGTGCGAATATCGACGACCTGCTGAACATCCAGCATTGCAACTTGCAATGTTTGCCCGAAAACTACCAGATGAAGTACTACCTCTATCACGCGTTGTCCTGGCCCCAGCTGAGCTACGTGGCCGAGGACGAGAAGGGCAAAATCGTGGGATACGTCCTCGCCAAGATGGAGGAGGACTGCGAGGATAATCCCCATGGGCACATTACGAGCCTGGCGGTGAAAAGGTCCCATCGAAGGCTGGGGATCGCCCAGAAGTTGATGAACCAGGCCTCGAGGGCCATGGTGGAGTGCTTCGGTGCGAAATACGTGTCGTTGCACGTCCGCAGGAGCAATCGAGCCGCCCTGAACCTGTACACGAGCAGCCTGCAGTTCGAGGTGTCGGAGGTCGAGCCGAAGTACTACGCGGATGGGGAGGACGCCTATGCCATGAAGAGAGACCTCAGTAGCTTCCATCAAGAGAAACACGAGGCCAAGGAGAAGATCAAAGAAGGGAGCAACGAGCACACGCATACCGGTAGGTGTTGCGACCATTCTTAGTCGAGAGGTACAAGTACGTCTTTCGGGGGTGATTTGGATATTGACAAAAAAAAAAAAGAAGGAACAAAAATGAGGTAAAAGGGAGAAGGACGTAATTGTACGCGTGGAAGGAAAGAAGAGGGAAACAATAGAAATTCCGAGTTTTCTACTTGTTGTAAATGAACAACGGAAGAGTGCAGTACTATTATGTGAACTTTTTCTTTCTTTCGTTTATATTTCTGAATAAATGGACCGTTTTCTTCGGATTTGGGAAGATTTCCAAATTTGCACGTTTATTTATATAACACCTGTTTTCGAATTTAGTTCAATATCTTTTTTTCCCTGCGAAGAAAATATTATTTCCCAGTAGGAGATAATCTAATTTTGGGAATTTTTTTTTTATGAAGGAACAAGGAATCGAATATTTTCAGGAGGTTGACGTTCAAGATTAGAGTAGATACTGGTTATGGGTGTTATTGCAGTGAAAAGTTTCGCTCGTTAGGATTTTTTTTTTGTTAGAAATGAAATCGAAGTTACAAAAATTTGATTTCGATCGAATGGCTCGACTCGAAGTTACAAAAACTTGCCTTCGATCGAATCCCTCGAATCGAAGTTACACAAATTTGACTTCGATCGAAATCGATTGAAAATCCAATTCTTCGAAAATTCCTAGTATTTAAAATTCGAAGTTTCATTTTTTGTGTTCGAGGAAGAATACTGCGAGAGCGATTTCACATTTTCTTCATTCTCGATCGCTCGAGAGCCTTCCAAATACTCTCGAATAAATATGAAGAAACTCTTCCAAGTCCTAGATTTTCTTTGATTAATCGTTACTAATACGAAAATTAGGATTCTTAAGCGACCCAAACTCCTGAATAATTAGGAACCCTTTAAAAATTTGGTAGAAATAGTGTTAAAAAATGCATCACCTGAATTTCTTTCGTATCGTATCGTATATATATCTTATATATCACTTATCCTTTATTGAACCACAGAAACTTCGACATACACAATGATCGCATTTGAATACATTTAAATAGTTTTGTGGTCATCAAGCAAATCAAGTACAAAAATTCTTCTCCTCCAGCTCGCCTCGATTCTCTCCTATACCCGGAAGTTCTCGTAAAAACTTAGTTAATTAAAATCTTAAGTAATGACGAATAACAGAAACGTCTAATCTACAATCGTTAACTACTTGCTTTGGATTTTTAGTTGAATATTTATTCATTTGTCTTCGACATTGCACGTTCTCTATTTTCTTATTTTTCTTCCAGTTTTTTTCCCCACTAATTCGATGATTTATGTCATCCTAATTATTTCTTACATTAGCTTTTTTTCTCTTCATCATTAATAGGAATAATGATTAATTTTGTATTACTGGTAATATTTATCGTAATAGTTTGTATAAATACCTTTTGTTTGTTTTTTCTTTCTTTCTTTCTTTCTTTCTTTCTTTTCGTTTCTATGTACACGTTCGAAGTGGCCCTTTTCTCTTTATTTATTTTGTTTTAAATAATACATATAATTTGTTTTTTTTTTTTCATTTATTTGGAAAAACTATTCAATCGATTTATACTAAAAAAAAATATTTGCACGCTATGGTGATAATAACGACCCGGGGGATACTCGAATTAATGAATTTTATAGAAATTAATGGACCCTAAAAATTTCCAAAGTCGGCGTTCGATAATTTTAGGAAATATTTGGAAATCTCTTAAAAAGATTAATTTTTTTTTTCTTTTAGTCTATAGATATCCCCCGGATCTCAAAAATGCAATAGAAATTTCGATGGACAAGAGAAATGATGGTGTCGAGATACCAAAAACTAGCCTTAAAAATAAGATTGAATTTTTTTCGATACATAAATATACAGAGAGTGATTTAAAGCTATTAGAGAAGAAACGCAAATCTCTTCCGTTTCTTGGAATAATACTAAAACACGTATCAGTTTCTTTGAATCGGAGGACCCCCCTTGTAACTATCACATCCATCGCAATTAAGTAAAAACGGATAATACCAATCGAAAACCCTGATTATTTGTTATTTCTTGTATATTTTCATTGTTTCTTTGAAGCTTCGTCGAATGAACTTCAGAAATTGAAGGATACTCTCGAAAATCAAAAATCCATTGAATTCCGACAAAAATATGGAAAATTTCCAGATCGAATGGCTCGAATCGAAATTACAAAAATTTGACTTCGATCGAATCGCTTGAATCGAAGTTACACAAATTTAACTTCGATCGAATGGCTCGAATCAAAGTTCCAAAAATTTGACTTCGATCGAATGGCTCGAATCGAAATTCCAAAAATTTGACTTCAATCGAATGGCTGGAATCGATGTTACACAACTTTGACTTCGATCGAATGGCTCGAATCGGAGTTACACAAATTTGACTTCGATCGAAATCGATTGAAACTCCGATTCATCGAAAATTCCTGGGATTTAAGATTCGAAGTTTCATTTTTTTGTGTTCGAGGAAAAATACTGCGAGAGCGATTTCACATTTTCTTCATTCTCGATCGCTCGAGAGCCTTCCAAATATTCTCGAATAAATACGAAGAAACTCTTCGAAGTCCTAGATTTCCTTCGATTAATCGTTACTAATACAAAAATTAGGATTCTTAAGCGACCGAAACTCCTGAATAATTAGGAACCCTTTAAAAATCAATGGCCAAGAGTGATTCCACCGCCAATTCTTTTCCTCCTACGTTTATCAATCGATTCATCATGCGATGTATGTATAGGATACAACAATGAATTCGATATGAGCTGATTTTGTTGTTGTTCTTCTTCTTTTTCTTCACTTAACGATAATTCATCTAAGCACCTTTCTAATACGGCTAAATAGGTACTTAACATTTTGCGTGTTTCTTTTCCTTTTGTCTCCACTATCATACCTACCTAAACGTTTACTCGTTCTTTACAATATTGATTCGCATACATATATATTCTTCTTTCGCCAATAAATTATAATACAAAAGACTTTTTTTTTTTCTTCATTTCTTCACGCATAGTATTAAAATTAAGTAGACTTTAGCTCTTGCTAACTAAAAAAATCTGTAGTTTTTTAGAGACGCTTAAAGGGATTACGAGAGTAGACTTGGTACCGATGACGTCGTAATCGGTGGATTTACGCTCCATGGAAATTTGAAAGTCAAATTTCGAGTGGATAATTCCTCGCCGGTGACGCGGGTAAACATTTCCACATCCGTAGTCCCTCATTAATAAATTTCATTCGATATGCTTTCCAAGCTTTCATTTTTTTTATTTCGGTTCTTCGCTTAATTTTTTTTTCTTTCTATTTCGAATTTCGGTATTTTTTTTCGAATATTTTTCTTCAATTCGACTTCAATTAACCTTAAAAATTAAATTTGATAGGAATTTGTTATTTAGAAAATTCATAAAAATTCCCAATTTCCATGAATCCTCGGCCCGGATTAAATTGAGTGTCCAATAAATTCAAGGACAAATCGTAGACTTTGAAGCTTTTTCAAAACATACTCGAATGGAATTTCTCTCCGTTGTTTGTTTTTTCTGTTTTATTAAAATAATTAGATACTCCTTGAGACGATTAGTTTTTTTTTTACTAAAAAATAAATTTATATCACTCATTATAAAGCTGCTAAGTTTAATATTTTTCTCTTCTCTTCCTTTCAATTCATTAATATTTCATTAATAGTATTATAATTATTATTATTATTATTATTTTTTTTTTCAAGTCGTTCGTCTCCATTGTAAACATTTGTTTCTCCGTTAATTAAATAGAGACGTATCGGTGATCGTTTCCCTTTTCGTTATAAGTAGCAATGGTAGAAAATCAGTTCTTCGTTATCGTTTTTTGTTTTCTTGTTTAATTATTTCGCTCCATACAGTCTCTTTTTCGTCGCTGTCTTTGGGATTTGTTTCTTTCGTTTTTTTTATATATGCGTGTAAAAATTCGAAAATTCACCATAGAATGAACAAACTCGCACCGCGTTTTGAACGCAGTTGCGCGTTCCCGTCCCATCTCAGGAAAGTAAAAAGTCGGCGTAGTAATGTTTATATTTTTATAAAATCCTTAAACCTCCCGGTCTTATCTTATCAAAAAGTATGTTTTCAACTTGGTCAAGCGTTGAAACAATAGCGTTATTTCAAAGCGTTTTGTCTTTTTCGATTTTTCCAAGAAATTTGAATAAACCGAGGCCTCACGGAAATTTCCCTTTTACCGCGAATTCTTTTTTATAAATTTTAACAATATTATTTTTATAACAAATTACTTTTCTTTTAATATTTAAACCGCACGAAAAAAATTATGAAAATTGGCTGCTTTGCAAAATTCACGATTCTTCTTATTTCCTGACACGATTTATTGAGAATTCGATCTCGATGATTTTCAGAGCGGAAGAGAAAGTCACGAAATCGAATATTTGACGTCACCAATAAAAATATCGGAAATCTAAAACCTTTTATATTATAAATTAATTACAGAAAATTATTGCAATTACTTTCGGATTTCTAATTAATGAAATTTCTTAATTAATTTTTTTCTTTTCAACTGCGATAAAATCGGTGCCGGAAATTTTCACCAACTTTTTGTCATTTCTTGAAATTTCCCTTAACCGGTTTACTCAAATTTCCGGTTGGTGATAAAAAAAAAGGCCCGCATTTACGTTAACGTTTCGATCTATCCGGTAGAATTTTCGCGTTCGCTCGTGTCTTTTTAGTAACTCGAATCCAATCCTTGGAAATTACTTTCACAGATTCTTTTTCTCGAAAAATCTCTCCTTTTTCCTCCTTCGTACCAATTTCTCAGCCGACGAAGTAGCGCAGGTTCAAAGGCATTTTTTACTTGCCCCAAGACGAAATATTCGGCGTTTCTTTTTTTCCTTTTCACCTGGAACGTATCACCTTATAATGATATGACTGGAAAGTAAGATAAAAAAATAAATCTCGTGGCCCCTTAAAATCCTACAATTTCGCGTAATAATACAATACGATCCTAACGAAAGCTACTTCGTCTTCGGGAGAGAAAAAGGTTCTTCCTTTCTTCAATTTCATTGAATCCGTTAATTTTCACTCGCTCGTTTCCCTGAAGTCACGAAATTTGGACTCGTTGTCTTTTTTTTTTTGGCAACAACGCTTCAATTTTTTGCGATCGCTGTTCCTGTCTTGTATTTTTTTTTTCTTCTTTTTTTTCTTTTCTTTGTTTTAATACTTTTGCATCGACAGTCTCGCGTTAGCGATTCGAGGATCCCGCGGATCCCTTCGGATCCCGAGGACTCTAGGGTTGCTGGGCCGCGTGTATCATGGCGACTTTCAGGTCCTTAGCCAGATGGGACACGTCGACGACGCTGTCGACCATCTCCTGGACGGCGGTGACACTCGGGAAATATTGAGCAGCTTGTTTGGTCTTCGACACAGTTTGGGCCAGGGCCTCGTTCAGGGCGTTCGCGCACTGAAGCACCCGCGTCCTCACGTCGTTCCTCGTCACGTTCCGGTGCACGGTGTCCCCGATGTGGACCAATCTGTGGGCACTCAGGACCACGAATTTCCCGTGCGCCAGGAATACCTGTTGGCAGGCGATAATAGTTGTGGAATTATTGAAAATTTACGAATTTATAATATTATTATATATTATTTATTATTTATTGCAAGAATTTCAGCTTCACAGCCACGAAATGAGTTCGGTTTTAGCCTTAGCTTAGGAAAAAAATATGAAAAATATAACTCACCAAAATGTTATTAATAATATATTATTAAGAATTTTGAAATAAAAAATATTAGAATTGAAAATATATAAAATTGTTGAATTATTGAAATTATTGTATTTTTATTAAGGAAGTCGAGGAGGATCTAATTAAATTTTCCGGCTGATTTTGGAAATTTTGATAAATGATTTTTTTTAAAATTGGAATATTTTAACAACAACGACAATAATAGAAAATAAGGAAATTAATCACAATATTATGTTGTAATGAAATTAATCACAATTATTTCATTATTCTAAATATTCCAATTTTTTTAAATTGGAATTTAGAATTTTTTTTTTAATTATTTGAAAATTGAAATATTTAGCATAATAATAGTAAAAGTAATAATAACAATAATAGAGGGAAAGATAAAAAAAAATCACCTTAGGAGGCTGATTGTGCTCGACGGTTTGGAGAAACGCATCAATTGCGTGAGTCAGATGAGCCCCGTGGGTGATCACTTGAGCCACGTAAAAAGCCAGCAACTGCTTGTCATTCGGGTCCATCGGCGTTGGCGTCGACGGGACCTGGATAGCGGCATTATCGGCTTCCGTCACCAGCAGGTCGAAGTTACTGCGTAACTCCTGCGGCAAATCCGCTCGCAACTCCTCGCGTTGCTTCACGACCACTTCCCGGGAGTCCAAGTTCACGTAATCGTAATCCTCCCCGGCCACGCTGTTGTTGCTGCTCCCGGTGGAAATTAGGGAGGACCGTTTGAACAGCAACGTCGAATTTCCCTGGAATCGGAGAAAAACTTTATATTTTTTTTTCTAAAAATTATGCCGTCCGGTTGCACCACGTTGGTGCCATACGAAAACTATCGGGCAAGCGCCGGTGGCACCACGTTGGTGTCGTACATAAAGATTTCTCCGGCGCCAAACGAAAGGAATCCCGATCAGACGCGCGGACGGCAAAGTATTAAAATTCCATTTAATGACGTCATTATTGATGTCACCTAGTGACGTCATTGACTAAATTATGTAGCAAGATAGTTTTTAAAAAAATTACAGTATCAAATTTAATTTAATTTTAACCGTAATTTTCCAAAATTACAATTTTCGGAAAATCAGCAAAATTATCTACTTTTGGAAATTGAAGAAATCAAAGAGTTTTTTTTTTTAAATCAAGAGAATCAGCAATTCTTTGAAAATTGTCGGAATCTGGAATTTGGGAAATCAGCAGATTCATTAATTTTTTTTTAAAATCAGTGGAATCGATGATTGTTTTTGGAAAATTTTAAATCGGCAACTTTAGAAAAATCAGTAGAATCAGCAATTATTTGAAAACCAATAGAATTCGGAGCTTTTGGAATTTGGAAGAATGGGTAATTTTTGAAGGAAACAAAAGAAAAATACCTTTGTCCCAAATTATCGCAAAAGGTAATTAACACTATGCCGTCCGGTGGCACCACGTTGGTGCCATGCGAAAACTATCGGGCAAGCGCCGGTGGCACCACGTTGGTGTCGTACATAAAAATTTGTACCGGCGCCAAACGAGAGAATCCCGATCAAACGCGGGGACGGCAAAGTGTTAAATAAATAAATAAATAAATAAACAAACAAATAAAAATAAAATAAATTACAATAAAAAAAAAGGGGGTGTCCTCACCGAATGGCGACCGATTGAGAAGAAAGCGATTGGGTTGAATTAGAGTTTAAGGTGAAAATCATAAAGTGTGCGTTAAAGGCTGAGAGAGGCGGAGTTGGAGGTGGATGTGGATGTGGAGGTGGAGGATTTGCGGTGCAAGAAAGGCGAATTTATTCACCTGAATGAAGCTCGCAACCTGACGAACGTCTTCCGTCAAGGCCCTTGCGCACGCGATGAGCTGATCAAGTGGATCCGGTTGAACAGGTGGTAAAAGAGAAGGTGGCGAGCCATTAGTAGGTGTCGGGGTATCGGCGCTTCCACGACATAACTTGGTAGCATCCCATTCCATTGTATCGAGTTCTCTAGCTGCCTCCTGGACTAATTTGTCAGAATCACGCAGTGCTTTTACCAGCGGTCGCAATTTCGACGCCAAACCCTTGTCCGGTGCCTTTCCGGCGTTCCCCAAAGTTCCTGCAAATTTCGTACCATTATTTTACCGGTTTCATGCAAATTGGAAGAAAATAAATTTTGCAGGAAAAAAAAGAAATAGAAAAACGGGTGGGTCGAATCTTTCCGGATATTTTTAAGAAAATTCAGTAGAGCCAAAAATTGCAAATTATTAATTTTATCTAATTCGTGTTTAAAAAACCAAAAACTTTTCGTGTGAAATATTTCTTTTTTTTTTGTTGAAAATGACCTTTATTGGAAATTGGAAGTAAAATTTATAATAGAAAATGGATAAAAGACAGGAAAATCTTTTTTTTTCAATATAATAAATTACATCTTCCTTGAAAAAAGAAAAAATTAATAAATATTTTGGGTTTTTGACTATTTTTGAATATCATGGGGCAAAGCAAAATTAAAAATTAATAATTTCTTTTAATTCCTGTGTCAGAAATAAAAAAATAATTTTCGGTCAAAAACTTGTTTCTTCAATTTGAAATTCGAGTTTAATTGAAAATTGAAAAAATATTGAAATTTATTCAAAAATAATAAATCCCTTTTTTTTTAATAACTTACATTTTCTATGGAAAAAAAACTAGATAATATGGATTTTTCAAAAATATTTCTAGATATTTTTTTTTGTAAATCGGCAAAATTTAAAAAAGGAAATTAAAAAGTCCCATTAATTTCTCGTTTGGAAAACAAAAAGTAACTTCCGGTGGGAAAGATTTTTTTTCCTTTTCTCTCGGAAAACTGACCTTCCGCGAATTCCGCCAAATCGTGCAAGGAAGTCCTGAGCCTGAGGGCGGCGAGCCTGAGGTCCATCAGGGTGGCGTCCAATTTCTGAGCGGTTCTCCATCCGGGTGTGACGAAACCCAGTAACCTGGCGATGGCCGCGGACGCCTCGCCCTGCAGCCTCTGGAGGCCTTCCAGCGCGGAGTCCAGCTCCAGGGGAAGTTCCTTGTTGACGGGCACGTCGTAAATTTGATTCTGCGTCGTCGGCGGCGGAGGCGTGGGCGTTTTGGGCACGGGGGTGTTGTGTCTTGAGACGATCGACGACGAGACTGGAAGACGTGGACGCGGGACGTCGTAGTCCGGAGCTGCCAGGCTGGATCTGCGATTGCAATTGCACTTGGTATTTAAATTTATATATATTCGATTTTATTCATATATGGGCCAATCAATTGCAATTTTTATTTTATCTTATTTCAAATATCAAGTAATTCGTTAAATTAATATTCAAAATTATTATTATTTAAATATCTCGATATTTTGTTTCAAATTCGATAAAAAAGTAAATATTTGAAAATGAAATTTGAGAAAAAAAAATTCAATTTCAAATTTAACAAGTAATGAAATAAAATTTAATAGTATTTAATAACTAATAAAAAATCAAAAATTTTCAATAAATTGATATTCAATCTTATAATTAATATTTAATAAATAATAAACAATCGAGTTTATAATTTCATAATTATAAGTAGGACGATAGCTCAGGGTTAGAGTCGTTACGCTTCCACTCGGGGGTCACGGGTTCGATTCTAGGTTCCGGCCGATAGAATTTTTATCCAATTTCATAATTATATACATATAATTATTATATTAATATATATAATTTCATAATAATATTAAATAAAAAATGACTATATAATGAATATCCAATAAATAATCTCGTCTTACCTGTTAGATCCACTGAGAGAGCCATCGTTTGTGAGACTGGAGGCTGAGCTACTGGGGGTGAGAGGCTGCAGCGGTCGGGGTACGTCGTAACAGTCCAACGGGGTCACCCCGGACCCACCGGAGCAATTGGAATTCGGGGTGCAGGACGTCGGCGGTCTCGGGATGTCGTAGCAAGACGGTGCCGGACTGGGACTGCTCGCCGGAGATGGGATCACAGGAATGGCTTTGGGTGGCACGTCGTAGCACTCGTTGCTGTCACCGCCTCCTCCACCGCTGTCCACGGATGTCCGTGCCCCGATTGTGTACCGACCTGGAACGACACCAATGGCAATGGATGACCACGATATTGCCTGAATTCGCTGATTGCATCGGGACCAAATCGAAATTTCATCGGTGTTGTTTTAGAGATTTTGGAAATTAATCGAAATAAATGGAACCGATTATTGGGAATTCGATCTCCATGAGATTTTTAGAGCGGAGGAAAAAGTAACGCGATCGATTATTTCACGTTTCTGCAAAAATATTGGAAATATCACTAAAGCAAAAATATCACTATGCCGGCCGGTGGCACCACGTTGGTGCCGTGCGAAAACTATCGGGCAAGCGCCGGTGGCACCACGTTGGTGCCGTGCAAATCTATCGGGCAAGCGCCGGTGACACTACATTGGTGCCGTGCGAAAACTATCGGGCAAGCGCCGGTGGCACCATATTGGTGTCGTACATAAAGATTCATACCGGCGCCAAACGAGAGAATCCCGATTTTTCAAAATTTCGAATTTCCACTAAATTAGTTTCCCGAATTTATTTATTTATTTTTTTCAACTGCGACAAAATCGATTCCGCCGGTTTGTAACCGATTAGCGACGATTGTGTAATCATCCCCATCGAAAACCGCTGGATCCAGATTTTGCGGAGGCCGGAGAAGCCGAAGAAAGGGACGAAAGAGGAAGAACGGAGGTTTTGTAGAACCGGGACGGTACAAAAGCACACAATGGCTCGGAAATTTTGATCTATAACCCTTGGCACGTGCCATTTACAAAGCTACCCTTTGTTACCGGACCCTTTTTCGCGGAGCCAGAGAGAAGGAGGCGCCTCAAAAGAGACGATCGTGGCTCGGAACTACCGTGCCCGTGAAAGGAAGGGGGTAAAAAAACACTGGGACGTAACGAGCGCGAAGAACAAAAAAAAATAATAATAAATAAACGGGAGAAGAGCTCCCGGATCCCCGTGTGTATATAAAGTGCACGCATACACGTGCACATGCAAGTGAAAAATTCGTTTGTGACATTAATCTTAAATGCCAGGCTCAACCACTGTGGGACAACGAGAACGCACGCCGCAGACTAGAGCGAGAGGTCGGTCTCCTCTTTTCTTCTCGTGCCCAAGCAAATATTGAGCTTTCCCTGCAAGCTTGTTTACTGATTAGGTTGAAATTCGTTAGTCCACCGTTTCGACCGAAGCCTGTTTGGATTTTCTCTTTTTTAGTTGCAAAAGGTTGTAAAAAGGGGGGGGGGGGGATTTGGGTCTAGCAAAGTAGAAAGTGACGAATTCGGGGACACATATGTTTTTTTGTCTGTTTATGGTCAAAATTTGTGTGTAGAGGAATTTTCTTCCTGAGTTGGAATTTTCTTTTTGAGTTACCAAATATTGGAAGAAAGGGAAAATTTGAGTCTGGCAAAGCAGAAAGTGACCAAATTGGGGAAAATAATTTTTTTGTTTGTGTAAAAAATGTAATATATAGAAATTTTATTGTATCATGAAATTTCTATAGGATATAAATATAATTAATGAAATTGTAATTGGAATTTTCTTTTTGAGTTACAAAAAATTGAAATTATGGGAACTCATGGGACACCTTAATACATGCGGTTAATACGTTAATTGCCATGCCGGTCACCGGTGACCGACACTAAACTTTTCGTTCAGGCCGCGCTGGTTATGACAAATGCAATAGCGTGTACCCTTGCGACCCACGCGGCGTGAATGGGGATTCTTGTAAATTTGACGTGGCAGTTAACGCGTTGAGGATGTGGATCTTACCGGTGTGAATGTGATCATTGGTAGAATTTAAAGGTGAGTCATGACGAGACGGTGGCGGTGCTGGACTGCCTCTGCTGGCTGGAAGATCATAGAGGTACACATCTCCGCATTTTTGTGGAGTCACCACCTGGAACGGCAAAGAGATAAAGATGGTATCAGTCTCTCGGGTCGAGCGACGTCTTCAAATATAATAACTATTGCGTTTCAAAAAGCATCGGCATCGGCAGCAAACTCGTAATTATCCGCCGACGGGAGTGAATAATAATAACACATTCCTGGGACGCACTTTTTTTTTTTTGGTTACACGACATTTACAATATAATTATCGTCGGCAAGGATTCCCCATGTATTTATTTACCAATCGACGCCCCATACAAATATTCCTTGGGTCATTATATTTAACACTTTGCCGTCCGCGCGTCTGATCGAGATTCTTTCGTTTGGCGCCGGTGTCAATCTTTATGTACGACACCAACCTGGTGCCACCGGCGCTTGCCCGAGTTTTCGCATGGCACCAACGTGGTGCCACCGGACGGTATAGTGTTAATAACTGTTTGCTTGAATCGAGAGAAATCTCCGTCCATTGAGGAATTTGTATCAAAACGCACTCGACTTCCGAACCTTTTGTCAACTCGAATTTTTTCACATTTTTCTTTCGAGCGTTTTGACACCGGCAGTGCCCGCTTATGGTTGATATTTACCGCGTGAAAATTGAATATAAGAGAAATAATCGAATTCGTGTCAAAGGATTCGAGCGTTTCCGGCACCGACTTGTCAAAAAATTTCGAAGTCGAGTATATAAATAATAATACGTAGTTGTCGGTCTGGAGAAAGATTGGAAATTTTTCAAAAATGTGGATATTTTAATAAAAGAATATAAGAGTGTAGAAAGTATATGGTACTAAAAAATTTTTTTTAATTTTCCCGTGGACGAATATCAACTCCGATGGATTGATATCGTTTTGTTTTGACAAACCGCGAGTAATTAATCACCAATTAACGTGAGAGCGATGTGGTCAGTAAACGTTTGAGTGGTTGATGAATTGAAGAAGAAAAAAAAAGTAAAAGAAACAATAACAGGAAATGGATTGGAATGACGTTACAGTCTATTATGTCATCATTGAGACAATTAAATAACGTTGCATTTAATCAATTTTGTTTTGACGCATTTTAAAAAAACATTTTTTTCGTATTATGATATTATAGAATTATTTTTTATCATATTTTTGAACGCGAACAACAAATTGTAGCGAATTTCGTTACAAAAATTAAGGTACGAGAAATATTCCCTTTTTAATTATTTCTATTACTATTGTTGTTGTTGCTGTTGTTGCTGTTGTTATTATTATTATTATTATCATCATTATTATTATTTGCCAATTTTTAACAATATCAATCAAATTATTTTTATTATTGAACTAAAAATAATAATCAATTATTTATCACCTCCAATCCAAATTACAATTATAACGATTAACATTATTACTACTATTATAATTATTATTGTAACGCTATTATTGTAATTATTATTAGGAATTTGCTGAGGTATATCATTCATTATCTGTGTATTTAATGTCAGCCATGACGTAGAAATGATATCATTGTTATTAATCTAAACGGTCCGGAATGGTTATACGTTGTAGAATGCAGAGTTGATGCGAGCGCAGGTGCATGTGCATGTGCATCAGAGGAATGTAATATGCACGGACACATAAGACGTACGGATGGGTATAGGTGGGTAGGTAGGTAGAATTGCAACGGAATGAGGGATGCAATTTCGGGTGAAGAGCCGGAACCGGAACATGTTCGCAAAGGTAGAAATGAATAACCATCCCAGGGGGTAGAGATTGTCGAGTCTCCTGCTACGTATGTACTACGTAGGTATAAAGAAATGAAGAGCTCCGCAATCCCTGGCTGCAATAACTACCTTAGCCCGCAGCGCTGCTTTCTGGTAATGGAAGAGAGGAGAAGGAGAAGAATAAGAAAAAAAAAATTGGCAAAAATTACTGGGAAATATGGAAAAATTGTATATTTTCTCGGAATTCGACGAAGAAAATAAATTTGGTTTGCTCGAATATCGAAAATCTAATTTTATAGGAACCCATTGAAATTCAGCCCATCAAATAAGTATTCGTTAAAAAAAATAATGGAGTTACGATTGAAAATAATAATAAAATTGATCTGGTAGAAAAATTATGAAATTTCTGTATCATTAAAATACATTTTGGAAATTATAAATTAATTTTCAACTCGAGAATTCAGCTAATTATAAATTAATTGATAATTTTTAAAATATCAGGAAAGTAATATATCAAATAATGACTGAATAAATTTATTATGAAAATTAATTATATGCTAATTGCTAAACAGCCAATAATTTGATTACCAAATATTTTTTCAAATTCAAAAGAGAAATTTCGATCTGGGAGGAAAAATAGAAAGGGCGTAAAATTCTAATTAATTATCGTATATTCAATTCCACTAATTTTACTAATTTCGGTAACTTATTTTTTTCGGAAATTTTCATTATGACGACAATGGTTGTTTTTTTCCACTTCGCGACTTGTACGGTAGTTTTCCCTTTCTGGCATGTAACGGAACCAGAGTAAACGGTTCGTCGGGAGAATAAGACTTAATGATGTTTACTCCACTAATCCGAGAGTAGAAAGATACATAATCGGATAGCTGCTGGAGTCACGATAAATAAGAACTCGTGCAGCCTCATAGGGAGGCTGAGCATCATAGGCCAGCGGATTAAAGAAGAGCAAAGAGATCCAATCTGTTTGTACTTGTTCCTCATTGTTGGGATAGGGTTTACTTGCATGCATTTATACACATACGTCCATACACATACGTATGTACACACAAACATACACAGATATCTCTTTATGTAATGCAGCGCGATGCATGGACCCAAGAGAAAACGGGAGACGAGGAGAGACCGTGCTCATGATGTCTCTTGGGTGCCAACCAGCCATTTATCACAATGGATTAATGGGATAATCAGACAATTCCCTTTCTAATCTTACACGTCTGCCTGCTCGTCCCGTGAATCTCATTGTTTTCATATTCCAACGCTGACTGGGTAATTATCGGTTCTTTGTCACCACGGCCGTGACAAAATTCGAAGCCCGATAGGTGACAGGAATTTGGAATAAGAGAAGTGGGGAAAAATCGTGGAAAGGGTGTATCAATGACGTTTGTTCCATTAATTCAGGGAAAGAAAGATAGAGATACTAATTAATAATTAATTGGTTGATCAATGATAAGAAAGATATTGATAATAAATTGTTGATTAGGAATTAATGAATAGAGATTGCAGGTTACTCTAATGAAATAGTTATATAATGAAAAGGAGAAATTATTAAATTTCTGGATTATTAAAATACGTTTTGGAAAATACATGTTAATTTGAAATTTTTCAAATGTGAGGAAATTGATATATCAAATAATGGGTGAATACAGTTGTTAGAAAAATAAATTGGAATAGGCTAATTGCTAGAGAGTCAAGAATCAATTTGCTAAATATTTTTTAGTTGGTGAAAAAATTGCATTTCAGTTTGGAGATCAATGAGTTATAAATGAAATAATAAAGTTTGTGGGAATATAATTTTTATCTTGAAGGAATTCATGTGTTCCTGAAATTTCCTTAATAATTCATTGATGCAACAATGTTGTGTAATAGAGTTTCCGAAAAAATCCAAAATTCTTATTTTCTAAAATTACAAAATTCCAATAAAATATTGTAGGTACAATAATTAAATAGAGTAATTCAAATTCTTTTCTATACATTAGATGAAATAACGAACTTATTAATAAATACGGTTTTCACGAAGAAAAAAAGAATTATTTGCTCCTGAAATTTCTATTCAACAATTTTGGAAAATCATGATATAGTATCAGTATTAGGTATTTGTCAATTTTAAACAATATCAACTACAAATTTTAATCAACTATTTATCATCTCCAATCCAAATTACAATTATAACGATTACCATTATTACTACTATTATAATTATTATTGCAACGCTATTATTGAAATTTTTATAAAATAGTATAAAATAGCATAAAATAGTTATAAAAAAAATAGTATAAGAAAATCAACCAATATAGATTGTTTTTTAGAAACAATGGAACACTATGGAAATAAAATCTGAAAATAATAGACACGCTCTGGATAATAAATAAATTGGTACAAAAAAAAGCAACCAATTAAATTCGCCGACTTTTGTCGACAAACAATAGCCTGTACGTCAAATTACAAAATAGCGGGGGTTCGTTAAAAGTTCTGGTGCAACTTTCTTCCCCAATCCTCGTTTTCTTCCCTTCTGCTGCATTAGGGATAAACAAGAAACATTAAAAAAAAAAGAAAGAAAAAAAAGGCACAGTGGGGCACAAAAGGAGATACAATTTCTGGGAATAATGGAACCGGAGATTTATTTTTCTATTTGTCTTTTCGAGTTCATTTCACTCGATTTTATCATGGAGTAGGAGGAGGGAGGCTGGGGCAAGGACGCTGAAAAGGAGCTTTAATATCCTGCGTCGAGCTGCAGAATTGGAATGAAGGATTCAATGGGATGTAGGTCAAATCTTATCTCCGCAAGACAAGCCTATACCCACGGATAGCAGCTATCCAGCCGCCAGCCAGCCAGCCAGCCAACCAACCCTTCGAATAATACGGCAGAAGTTTGCCTGCCAGACTGTTATCTGTATTTGCCACACCCCAATTATGTTATTTTAACAATAGGAGAGAGATCGGTAGCGTTTTGCAACGGCACGAGACCGCCGGGTTACGTAAACTCGGTTTCTTTTCTGCGATTTCATCGCTTTCAAGGATTCTCTATCCTCGTTTTCGAATTTAATGACGTGTAAAAATGTTCAGCGTGTCCCGTAAGTTTCTTCCTCTCCGGCTCGAGGTCGTACGTAGCGTGGCGCGGAAGAAACTTATGGGACACCCCGATAAAATGAAATTGGTGAAAAAAAATCGTATTTTAAAAAAATTAGTAAAAATTAGAGTTAAAATTGATTAGTAGGTCAGCTCAAAAATGTTAAGGTACAAATTGCAAATTGTTTAAAAACGCCGGAAAATAATGGGAAAAATAACTTGATGGATTTTTTTAAACAATTTTACTTTTAATGGATGGATTTTTTTAAACAATTTTTTTTTAATGGATGGATTCTGTTAAAAATGGATGGATTTTAAAGAGAAAATCTATCGAGTTATTTTTTTAATTTTAGGTGGTTTTTGAACAATTTGCAGTTTGTACTTTACAACGTTTTTGAGGTGACCCGTTCAATTAGTAAAGATAGTTACAAATTGTTTTTCTCGATATTCACATACCGCACACAAAAAAATTTTGCAGACAAAAAAATCGCATAAAAAAGGACCGCACAAAAAGAGGTTTAACTGCAATACCAAGACGAAACAACTATTTATACCCTTTCTCGCATTTTTTAGGCGAAAAAAAATAATAACAATAATAATAATAATAATAGAAGGAGTGGTAGTAACAGCAGTGGTGGTAATTATAAATATAAATAAAAATAATAATGATAGTAACGGTAGAGGTGGTAGTAGTAGTATTAATAATAATAGCAATAATAATAATAATAATAATGTATTGTCACAACGTGGGTGGAATGATTCTAGAATTGTTACATTAGCGAATCCTCGTGTAGCATCCAAGTAATTACCACTTTCATCAAGCAATGCTGTAATTGAATTCCGGTGTAAAGGCAGTGCAATGCAATGCAGTGCAGTGCAGTGCGATGCGTACGGGTTGAAGTGCATCTGGATATATCCGTGCACGTTGACAACGTGGATGAAAGCGAAAAATCAAAGAAAATACAATAAATAAATGAGTAACCAAACAAACGACTCCCTTTCATTCCAAAAACAACAAAAAAAAGAATCTTAATTAATTACGTATGAATAATTAATTACACGTTGCGATGATAAATTATTACCCCCCCCCCCCCCCCCCTACATTATTATTATTAACGCTTCAGGTGCTACCCCGAGTTTACGTGACTCCCCGTTCGCGCCGCGTGGGACGCGACAGTGTACGTTACTGCACTGGTCGCGATCGGCTCGGCCCGAACGAAAAGTCTCGGGGCCACCCTCTTAGGGGGGGACGCAGTTCCGATCGACTGCATTTCCTTAAAAAAAAAAAAAAAAAAATGCACTTTCGGATTCCGGGGTGTAGGAAAACACCCCCGATGCATTCCCCCAAACCCGCGATCAAACATAAGGGGGCACGAAGTCGTCGCGATCGGGCTGCCACCTTGCCGATTTCGAGCCATTCTCCACATTCCGGAGCGCACTGGGGGTCATTGAAGAAGTCTCGAAAGGGGTTGCAAGCGACAATGTGCAGTCATGAATTAAGCCGCACGCGATGTGTGTGGCTACTTTACGAGCATGAATCGAAAACAGGGGTGGTGGTGGTGGTGGTGGTGGTGGTGGTGGTGGTGGTCGTAGTATGCACGAGTGGTGTGTTTCGTAGTAAAACCGACGTAAACGGGAACCGGAAGAGAGAGGAAAGAAAAAAGTCGAGGAGGGGTGGAAAAATAAATAAATAGATATAGAAATAGAGAATGGAGGGAAGGGGTGAGGGGGGTGAGATAGAAACTTGAAATGGCAAAGGAAGGCGATGGGGGTGGTAGAAAAATAGTAATCGCGGAGGATCGAAGGAGACGGAAAATCGGTAGGGGGTGGAACCTGAAGGAGAAAGGGAGAAAATCAACAGGGGGTGGAGGCTGAAGCTGAGGCTGAGAGAGACAGAGAGAGAGAAAAGGGAGAAAATCAACAGGGAGTGGAAATAGAAGGAGACGGAGCGAAAAAGGGAGATAGTTTGCGTTGAGGGGAAAGGCAGAGAACAAGGAGGGGGTGGTTAAAAGGGGGTTTTGGTGGTCGGTCGATACTGGCGTCGCGGCGCCACTGTGAAAGGCGTATGCAAGCCAACGAGAGAGAAAACAGCAGGGAGAGACGCACATTTGCAAAGAGATGAGAAGAGAAGAGAGAGCCGGAGCCGAGCGAAGCGGAGCAGAGCGGAGCGGAGGAGGCACGGTACGATGGTTGTATGGTGGTACCACCACTGGTACCGGTTACCATAGAAACGCGCAAGGTGCCGTGTGCTCTCCTCCGCCGAGTCCTGAAAAGGACCTTCGACCCCTCGCTCTGGCTCTCTATGTCTCTTCGCTGATTAATGCAGACGTCATCTCAAGACCGACTCGGCTATCGTCGCTGGTATTGAGAAAGTGCGTAACCGGATGCATTCCTGTCCTTTGATTGCTCGGTTTTGGAGGATTTCGAAAGAGGGGGGGGGGGGGGGGGGTGTTGGTTATTAAGGTTTCGAGGGATGAAAGTGGTATCGAGATTTTTATGGGATTCGATCGGAAGTTTTTTTTTCTTGATTGATTAAAGTTAATTATTTGAAAATTGATTATTTTTTTTTAATGAGCAGCTTCGAGGGATGTTGTCATAGGAATTAAAAATAATATCGATTTTGGGGAATTTTTATAAAATTGGAATTTAATGAAATTGGTTTAGATTTTTTAATGTTTTTTAATATTCTTCTTTTTTTATAAATTCATTTTATGGGATTTTTTATATTGATTACGATTAATTATTAAAAAACTGTTAATTTATTTATGAGCAGGTTCTAGGTTATGTTGTTACGGGAATTAAAAATAATAAATATTATTAGGAAATTTTCATTAGACTGGCACTTAATTAAATTCGTTTAGGTTTTTAATGATTTTAAATATTTTTGTTTTTTTTTGTAAATTCGCTTTCTTAGATTTAAGTAATTATTTAAATAAATTGAGTAATTGTTTAGCTTGTCGTTATGCAAAATTATTTTTTCTTTTGATGCGTTGGAATTTTTAGGATTATAAAATTCTAAATATTACCACGAAATTCAAAGTTTGCTTCATCGATATGATAATGAATTCTCGAATTATCAAATGTTACAATTTTTAATAGGTTTGAATTAACGCAAATTCCTTAGACCACGGGAAATCGCGTCGGAAGGCAACAAGTGGTTTGTTTGCAAAAATATAATGGGGTGGATTTGAATAAGCGAATTTCACCCCACCGATCGCCAACCTAGTAAATCCGCCGATTGGTTCATTTATTTTCATCGCTGAATATCATTTCTGCTTTTAAACGAACCTCGCGAGGCATCGATGCGGAATAACAAAAAAAATTCGAAAATTAGAAAAAATAAATGAGATCACTTAACTTCCTTTTTTTTTTCATCATCATCATATTGTTAGTCAATTTCACAGATCGCTTTTTCCCCCGTGTGTTGGTTGGTTCAAAACACTTGACTCGAAAAATATGCATCGGCTCGAGATACTTTATTAACCCGAATTACTTTTAATTAAAATGTCCTCAAAGCAAATAAACTCGGTATACCGGATTTCACCGAATCCATTTCTTTTTTTATTTATCATATATTTTCCAGTACGAGAAGAATATCCTTTGCGCAATTTCATTTTTCATAAATTATCTCTATTTTGCATAAATTACGAGGAATTATATGGTAATTGTAAAAATCAGATAATTATCGTCCAATCAAAAATTCCAAAAACTATCAAATTTTTCTAGAATTTAATTTTTCGTTTCTTGGTGACTCAAAAAAAAAATATATTAGGGTTGAAATATTCTCAAATTTCTCGGATACCTATAATAATAATAATAATAATAATAATAATAATAATAATAATAATAATAATAATAATAATAAAAATAAAAGGAATTAAAAATATATTGGAAAATAGGAAAAAATAAAATTTTCAAAGCGAAAATTAAAAATAATAATAAGTGGGTTTGAAAAAAACAGAGAAAGATGGAAATAAAGAGGAGAGCAAATCAAAGGCAAAGCAGAGGCAAAAGCAAAGCAATGTCTGGGCGTAGGTCGGTCCCCGGTATCAATGAACTGCAAAACTCGTTCGCGTGGGTTCACACAGTCGCTGTACTCGCATAAACTGTCTACTTGAATTCGCGCACTTAAATAAAATAAAAAAAAAAGAAAATCGAAATAAATAAATAAATAAATAAATGTAAATGAAAAGAACGACCTATAGGCAGTCGCGCAGATAAGGGAGAATTTATGAATGAATCAAGCTGAATTCAAATGCGACTGTCAACGGAGTCGCTTTGACTAATTTATACCGCTTTTTATACGTAGCTGCACTCTCGTTCCGATATTTCTCTATTGCTACATGCGGCGATAATATCGTATGGTAAATGTATCGCCCCGGTGAAGAGAAAATGCGAATCGGGTTGCTGCTGCTGCTGCTGCTGTTGCAGCTTTACTGCATTTCTTATTGGTGACGCTCTTGAGGATATTTGTGGGAAAATTATCGAGACTCTCATCCTTTTATATTATTTTTTTTTCGCTATTGTTAGAGTATGAGTAGAATTTTTATAATGCTTCAACAATTGTTATGGAATTGTTCATTATTATTTTTATGGCTACCGCTAAAAAGTATCTTTGGTCTAATTTAATTGGACGCGAGAGGAAATATTTGTTTTGGAAAATAATCGAATTCTAAAATTGGAGATTTAATGCAACGACAAAAAAATATATATATGAACCCTAATAAAATTTAAAGAAATATAAAATTACTGTTTTTTCTTCGAATCAAAAAGAGCAAATATTTGCTTGAAAAAATAATAAAATTCTAAAATTGAAGATTTAATGCAACGACAAAACAAATATACGAACCCTAACAAAATTTAAATAAATATAAAATTCCTATACTTCTTTCGAATAACTGTAATATTTTTTTTCGTAATTATTCTAGCCTATATTTTTTTCGGCCAATTTTAACAATCAAAGCATAGTTAAAATTACTATATAAAAGAATTACAAAATATAGAATCCTATTTATTTTTGGTTTCGTTTAATTCCCAGGTGACGTTACATTGGAATACCAAAAATAAATAAAACAAGTTCCTTCAAAAAAAAAAAAAATAATACAAAAATACAAAATAAAATAAATGCAAAATTATTCGTCAAACTAGTTTTTTTTCCCTCTCAATTATTCCAATGCTCTCTCGTCTTTCCATAACAAATGACAGAAATCCGAAAAATCCGGGCACCTTCGATGCACCTCACGACGCGTAGGTAATAAAAAGGGAATGACGTGCATGCCTCGGTTGCAAGCAACTAATCGAGTGCTTTTTCCCCCTTTTCATCAGAAATGATTGAAACTAACAACAAGGTACTGCTGATACAGGAAGAAAGGATATCGGATAACGTTCGGTGTCGTTGTCCTTTGAAGCGAACCGCTCGACGCATTCCATTGAGATGATTCTTTCTCCGGAGATACTACATACATATAAAGGAGACGGATACAGATAGAGTCTTTTCTTCTCCGTCTTCTTCTTATTTTTATTTTTTTCCCCTTTATTTTTATTTTATTTTCTTCTGGTACTTTGGTACTTTCTACGCCGGGTTCGTACGTGAAATGCGTATGGGTAAGTGCGTATGGGTGTTTTCGCTATTGTCACGTATGAGAGAAACACGCACGAGAGGAGAAAACGAGTTGGATTGGACATTGTCTCGACGCCTTACGGACTTATAAGGACAAGTCAGTGTCTCTGCCCTCGGGACATTGAGACTCCTTCTACGGTACTAACATCCAGACTTGATTTTGCGTATTTTTTTTTTTTTAATTTTTTTTTGGCTTTTTTTCATTACGACCCTCGAGTGCACCGCAAATTCGCGTATTCGAAAACCGAGATTGGGACGAGACAAATGTGACACCAACAACAACAACAACAACAACAACAATAATAATAATAAAAAATAATAATAATAATAATAATTATAATAATAAGTATTAATTTCGGAGGAATAATTTTTATACCCAAGTTCAGTTAACTCCTAAAGGAAAATTAATCATTTTGGAAGAAATGATTAATTTTGGGGAAGATTAATAGGAATTAGAGAATCTCAAAAATCCTATTTTTGGGGATTAGGATTGAAAACAGGATTTTAGGGTAAAAAATTGTATTCTCAAAAAGTAGGATTTTTGGGTAACAAAATCCTATTCCCAAAAATTAGGATTCTTGGGTACAAAATAATAACCCCAAAAAGTTGGATTTTTGGGTAAAAAATCCTATTTCCAAAAAAGGAGGATTTTCGGGTAAAAAATCCTACTCCCAAAAATTAGGATTCCTAGGTAAAAAATAATAACCCCAAAAAGTAGGATTTTCGGATAAAAAATCCTACTCCCAAAAATTAGGAATCCTGGGTAAAAAATAATAACCTCAAAAAGTAGGATTTTTGGATAAAAAATAATAACCTCAAAAAGTAGGATTTTCGGGTAAAAAATTCTACTCCCAAAAAGTAAGATTTTCGGGGGAAAAAAATCCTATTCCCAAAACTTAGGATTTTTGAGTAAAAAATTCTGATCCCAAAAAGTCGGATTTTTGTGTAAAAACTATAAACTTTTAGGTTCTATGTTTTTTAGCCGGAGAAAAAAAAAGATTGCCCACTTTTTAATGGACAGTATCTCCGGTGCATTAATTTCCAACTGACTCCCCGGTTTACGACTATCCTCGTTCCACGTGTCCGTTCCGTTCCAATAAATTCCATTTAATTAATGAGCTTTCCACAGCGGCGAAAAAATCCTGGAAGTCATTTGAATATCCTGCGCGGAAATGAACTTCGCGTTCGAATTGCATTTGACTTGGCCTGCGAAATTTCCTGGATTATCCGTTACGACAATTTCCACTTTCGTTCGTGTCTATTTTTTTCGGCAATGTGGTAAAATATCAAATATTATTAATTTGCTCATTTCTAATTTTTTTTCAAAAACTGGTAAAATATGAAATACTTTCTAATTATTTTCATTTTTGATAATTAATGTCATAAATTTTTTCTAAAATATTTAATATAAAAAAGTTTAAGTTAATACTGGAATTTTTAATTTTTAATTTTTTATTTAATATGTTAATTCTAATTTTTTTAATTATATTTTCTACAAAATTCCGTTATTTTTGTTACCCAATATTTTTTTTTTAATATTCGGAGAATCCCGATATGAAATTGAAATTTTTTATCTCCGCGGAACACGTTTCCTCTCTCGGGTCCAGTCATGGGAAGAAACACGGGAGATTCTTCCTCGCAGTGACTATTCGCGTAATGTTATTTTCAGGCAAGGAGTGCGAAAGGGAAGACACAGGCCGTGTCGTTCCTCTTCTCCCTTTATTTAAGAGTTCTTGCTGTACCGCTGCAGCTGATGCTGAGGCTGTTAACTCCTCGCGAGATCTTCTTGCCGTTTTCTGCATGGTTTTGCCCTCGCCTACAGCCGACGGCAACGACATATCTCGCCTATGCATTTATTTATATATTTCGCAGATCTTCGCTATGTGCCTTGTGCAGTTATTCCATGACGACGGATGCATCCGACTGCACTCGCCATAAGTCATCAAATTCGCTCGCTAATTGCAATCAATTTTCATTCCCAAAATACCCTGCTATAGAAATTTTATTTATACGCGATATATAATTATTTGTGTATTTTTCAAATAAAATTTTCGCGAATTTTTGCAAAAATTAAGTTACAGTTGATTTTAGAATTTTTCATTTTCTGGTTTTAGAATAAGATAATTTTATTATTTTTGTTTATTATATTTTTTACGAAATTCCAGGGAATTGTATCCGATTGGAAGATCGTACATAATTTCGTTCATGGAATTTTATTTATATGCCCTAGAAAATTAATTTTCAGGTAAAAAATTGTATTTTCAAAAATTAGGATTCTTGGGTAACCCCCAAAAGTTGGATTTTCGGGTAAAAAATCCTACTCACAAAAATTAGGATTCTTGGGTAAAAAATAATAACTTCAAAAAGTAGGATTATTATTATGTATACATTTGTCAAATAAAAATTCCGTGATTATTGGAAAATTCAGTTAAAGTTAATTTTAGAATTTTTAATTTTGTAATTTTAGGACGAGCATCCAATTTTAATTTTTTTATTATATTTTTTGAAAGACAAAATATAATAAAAAAAGAACGCTCAAGAAATTTTGTTTATATGCTCTGGAAAATTATATACGCATTTTTCAAATATAAATTTTCACGAAATTTTCAAAATTAAGTTAAAGTTCATTTTGGAATTATTAATTTTTGAATTTTAGAATAAGTTATCCAACTTAAATTTTTTGAATGATATTTTCTGTAAAATTCCAGCGAATCGTATCCGATTGGAAGATCAATTTCTCCGGTTACATATATATTAGATATAAAATTGTTCATGTACACGAGCAATTTTCTTCAATATACTCTCTTCCAGCACTTACGAAGACACACGAGGGAGCTTTAATTGATTTTGATTCGGACTCATGGATGGATCAAAGCGAATCTCGCGTATTTACGCTACTTTCATCGGCACCGATGCGACTGCAGAAATAAAATATACACCATCAACTGCAACCGGTGACAAGCCGATTTTTCTCGGGTTAAATATTTATTTGATCCATCGTCTCGACGTAAAGGAAACATTTGCAGAAACGCTCCCCGAACGTGGTGTAGCTTTTATTGGATAATTTGTTTTATACATATATATATATGTTATATAAAGAAATTCGACAGATGTCGAGCCACGAGCAGAAATGGGATCGGGGGAGGACTTGAGTCAGCTGATATTTGAAAATTTCAATGCCAGATGGGCTTTCAATAGATCATTCAATGGATACCGGCACCATTGCCCACGTGTCCGTGCCTGTGTACGTGTGAGTGTTTTTGTACGGTTTAAATTTGCGAATATATAAATAAATTTCGATCGCCCTATTTATTTTCTAGATACCGTCCACTTTTATCCTTCTCGTCTTTCGTAGGAATATCCGAGGGAATTTGAAATACGTCGAAATTCGATGAATCAGAATTTCGAAGTTTCCGTTTCTAAATTAAATAATATCAAATAAAGTAAAAAAAAAAAGAAAATGGAATAAAATCAGGTAACGAATATTGGCAGTTCCTGATGGTTTTCTTTACTTGCCAAATTTTCTGTCCCGGATTCGGGATTAAATATAAAATGCATTTTCTGCATTAAATAAAAATGCATTTTTCCAATATCCACAAATTTCAATTTGAAATATAATTAAATTAAAAAAAAATTAAAATCAATATAATCTAAAATTAGAAAATTAAAAATCCTAAAATTAACATACAATATACATAAAATATATATAAGTGTGTGTGTGTGTGTGTGAAAATTATATGTAGCATAAAATTATTAAAAAATAATAAATGTAATTAAAATTGTGAATAAATAAAAATATAAATAGTAAAATTTTTCGCGCGTGTTTGTGTGTGTGTGTGTGTGTGTAGTAAATAAAAATGAAATAAATGCGAAACTTACCCTATTAGGTTGCACGTGCCAACTCCGTCTCTTGCCATGCCTTTGCAAACCATCTTCGGATAGGGTGAGATCGGCTCGGCTGCCGCCCAAACAACCCCCGGTGTCGTACTGACCGACCAAAAGCCTCAATCGATTTCCCGGACAGATGCCCTGAATGATCAAACGGAAAAAGGAAAATCGTATAGAAAAATTGGGCATTTGCGGCATATGTGGTATCCAGACGATCTTGAAATTGCTTTCTGCCGATATCTGCCGGATCGTTCGGCAAGAAATTACGCTTTTTTTTATTCTTTCTCCCAACGACACCTCACGAGAAAAGGAAATTTTCTTTCGAAACGACTATACATATATGTATATACATGCGTGCATGTATATAAGTAATGTTCTCGACGCGGAATTACCTACAGCGGAAACTTTTAATTGCCAGCGCGAAAATTACGTGGAAAAAGTTCTCAAAAGTTCTTTTCCCCGACGCTCCGATTTGCGGGCTTCCGACCTAATTGGTAATTCAAACTTCTCTATTTTTTTTCTTCTCTTTGCTATACCTTGTCCCACTCGTCCGTGCTGCGGAAAACTGCGTAATTATGTGCCCATCCAGAAATTCGCTAATTTCGAGGGGTTGCTTTCTATCGATCATACTCGTTTCAGTTACCGAGGGGCAAAAAAAAAGGGAATTCAAACAAAAGAAATCCGGTAAATTCCGAAATTTCGAGCGAAAAAATTATTCCCCGCGAATGGCAAAAATAAGTATGGAAAAATAAATAAAAAAAAAGGGGATTCGATAAATTCCGAAATTTCGAGCGAAAGAATTATTCCCCGAGAATGGCAAAAAAAAGTATCCAAAATTAGATAAAAAAAGGAATTCGATAAGTTCCGAAATTTCGACCGAAACAATTTTTTTTCTGTGTTTAAGAATCTCGAAAAAAATAGGTTGCCGCAAATTATGTAGAAATTCGTTAAATCCGAGGGTTGCTCTTTCCATGGATATTATTTATTACAGATCCTGAGAAAAAAGAAAAAAACACCTAAAAATTGATACGTAAGAATTATTGCCCCCGAATGGCGAAAAAAGTATCCGGAATTTCGAGCGAAAGAATTCCGTGAAAACGGGGGTTGATTACAGATTCTCCCATTTTCTCTGTTTTTTTTTTATAGAATACCCAGAGATTCCTCTGGTTCCTGTTTCTCTTCTTTCGACTAATAATAAGCGAAGGGATGAAATGCTCCGAATTCGTGGAATTCTCGTCTCCATTTTCTCGAATCTTCAATGAACCTCGAAATTTCAATGAAGAAAATACAAAAAAAAAATAACTATTTACCAACGAATAAAAAAAACCAGTAACATACGTTTTTATAATTGATACTTATAATTTATTGCTATAAGTAAATAATTTTTTAAAAATAGTTTTCTAATTTTAAAAATAGATAAATAATTTTAATAATAGAAAAATGATTCAAAAAATTTTTTTAAATAGTTTTTATAATTCATATGCTATATATAAATTTTCTCTCGTGTCAGTTGCAAAATAACACATCCTAAAACAGCGCAGTTTGTGACGTTTCGAGTTAATCTTCCGCCGTGGGGAGAGGAAACGTCAATAAATGTAAGGATTCTACTTTATTTAGCCGCCGAAGAAAAATCGTATTTCCAGATCCGAGTCAACTGTACCTTTTCTTTTTTCTCCCTCTTTTTTTTTTCGTCAATTCGTATTTCCGTTTTAAGGGACGTGACTCAAAGACGAAGCTGTGCAAGAAACGCAAAGCTCCTTGTTGCGGAGCTTATTTCCAAGACGGGATAAGAGGGTGAGATTACGTTCGATAGCTGCACAACCATACGTCCCCTCAGACATTTTTTCGACGGAAATAAATCTCCTATTGTTCCATTTCAATCCCGAGTTCCATTAATAAATTTCTATTTTTCGTTTTTCTCCAATTTTTGTAATTCCAAGTTTTCAATTTAATTCATTCGAATATTTGTCTTCCCTATTTTTTCATTACTACAATATTATAGCGTCGCAATATTTGTTAATTGTTACGATATTAATATTGTAATAACAATTAGGGTGTCCCATAAGTTTTTTCCGCGCCACGCTATGTACGACCTCGAGCTGGAAAGGAAGAAACTTATGGGACACCCTAATGGTTATTACAATATTATTTTTATTAAAATATTACAGTAGTATTACAATATTCTCGTTTTTCGAAAATATATCACCCTCAAATTAATAACGTCAATAATAAAAATAAATCTCCAAATAGAATAAAAAAATTAATTTCCAAAAAAATTACTTTTTATCATTATATCGCCTTATTATCATATTTTATTCTTATATTACCTTAATAATTACAAAATTAAATTAAATACGCGTAGAAAAATACTTACATTAAATTAATTACCATTAAATTACATTAAATTAATAATACCACTGTGATTTTAATTTTTTGAAAATTCCAATTATTTTATTTATGTATTTTAATAACTATAATATTGTAACACTGTAATATTGTGATATCGAAGAAATACGAAAGAAAAATATACCAGTCAATGAAATTAAAAGGAAATGAGGGAAAAATGATTTTCAGAGTGTAAGCGTGGCGATGCAGAAAAAAGTGCATCACGCGATTCTCCTTGTGTCGCTTCGATACCGCGGCCATCGGCATTGCATTTTAACGAGCGAACGGGGAATTGCAAATTTCCTAATTTTCTCCGAGACAAAAGTAATTAAGTCGAATCGCATTAAGATAAGCGCGCGATAAGTGCATCGTCGAAATTACTATCACCCACCTGTCTCCCCCTGAGAGCGCATAGCCACCATCCCTCCAGGCCCGCTGTGTTTTGCTCCAGCACCGTCAAAACATCCCCTTTTCGGAAAGCCAATTCGTCGGGAGCCTCGGCTATGTTGTCGTAAAGCGCCCTTGCCTTTACACATTTTTGCTGCAACAAAAGGAAACGGAATTTATTATTATTATTATTATTATTATTATTATTATTTATTACTATTATTATTATTACTATTATTATTATTACTATTATTATTATTATTATTATTATTTTGTCGCTTCGATAATTCGAAAATTTGAAAATTTATCAGAAAATGCATGAAAGTTTGGAAAATGATGGTTTCTACAAAATCCGAAAAATTCTAATAAATGCACCAGCAAATTATTTTTTACACTATATATATTTATAATTACTATTATTGTACTGGAAACAATGATAGTAATTACAACTATTGTATCAAATGGCGATAATAGCGATTATAAATATCTTTTTCAATATTACCACACCACTACTATTACTACTACTACTACTACCAGACTACTATGATACCACTTTTATTATTATTATTGTTATTATTATTATTATTAATATCTGCAATAAAGCCCATATCCAGACAGCTAACTCTCGATATTAAATTTCCATCTCCCTGGAGCCGGGAGAATTCTTAAACGCAGTCGAAAAGGCACATCCCTTTGACGTTGATTTCTTAAAATCGATATAACGCGATATTATTTTCCTCCAATCCACACATTGCAAATGTCTTTTTGTGTACGTGTATGTGTGTGTATATATATTCCTGGGTCGGCATTTTTCCGCATGGAATTGAATTGTCTCTGAAGACCTTTGCTGTTACATGCATGCAACACTCCTTCAACGGTGACCGTTCTAATTCAAGCATTGCATCGCATCCCATGGCATCGAATGGCATCGCATCGCGTCGCGTCCCATTGCATCGTTGCAACTGCCTGTATCTTCCCAGTCTCTTATATATCCTTGCGTCTGTCGTCGCTTTTAAAGCACAAGTCGCTCTGGTGTCGGATCGTCTCGTAGGTATAAGTACAAGCTCGTGTTTGTATACTCGAGTGTAAAATGTAGGTATTCCATCGAATGGATGAGAATAAAGAGCAACAAAAAGAAAAATAAAATAATCAAAAAAAAAGAAGAAGAAACAGAAGGAGACACACATGTAAAGCAACAACTCGAGCAACAGCTTCGACACTCAAGTGAGTTCAATTGAAGTGCCTCGAGCGAGACCACGGAATGGACCGTTTCGACTCGAGTAGAGTATCTCGTGATGTCATTGCGACAATCGTCATCGTTCAGAAAAAAAATGACACACACACACACACACACACGAGCCGTTGATTTTGAAAGTGGCCTAAGTCCATTTTTAAAGAGTCGTTATATATCGGCATAAATAATTAGTTTTCAGTAATTTAATTATAAATTTTCGAGTTTTTCCTTTTTTTTTGAAAAATGGACTTAGGCCACTTTCAAAATAAATGGCTCATATATAGTTTAAATACGTGACAGTTGGAAGAGATAATTCGTTTCCAGATATTTCGTGAAATATATTTATTTCAGCCATTTCCGGGAAAATTGATATTCCGAAATAATTGGAAGTTGGAAGAATTTCAATTATTATTTTTTTTTTTTCAGGCAATTTCATAAAATTATCGAATTGAGTTAATGATTCAATTGAATATTAAATTACCGAAATATTATTTTATGAAATTACGTTAGTAATTTAATGAAATCAATAAATAGTAAATATTAAATTTAATGTATCTGAAAAAATGTTTTCCTCAAATTAATAACGTTTATAATCCAAATGAATATTAAATTACCGAAAAATTATTTATTATTTTTTAAATAATTATTTATTACCAAATCATTATTTATTACAAAAACAATTTAAATGTGCGCGAAAGAATGCTTACAATAAATTAATTACCATAGTATAATTACTTGTCGACGCTAAAAAATAATTATTTGGAATTTGCAAACAATTTTTTTGAAGCCTAAAAATAGAGAAAAAAAAGGTGGATTTTAGCTTTTTTTTTTCTCCTTTCCTTTGCTTCCGTTGGCTGTCGAATAATTTGAAAAGAAAAAAAAAATTGAAAAATACCGCCCAGACAAAAAGAAATGTTGACTTAAACGCACATTGTCTCGTTAACTCTCAACCGGATGAGGGATGATGAGACCTTTTCGATCATAGCGTATCGCACACGAGCGAGAGAGATCGGGGAAGATCTCTTACAACGTGACTGGATGGTTAGTTAGATAGCGATAGTTGGTCGGATGCGATCGTCGTCAAATGAAATTTCTAGGTAGCTCCTGTCTGTCGTCTATCCGATGCGTCTAGTCGCTGAGTAATTAGTAGTTGGGTCTATATAACACCATTAAGTTAAATTGCTTCAAGTGATTGAACGTCAATTCAATTTGTAGGTTTTGATCATACCCCCCCCCCCCCCCTTTCTCTCCGTCTCTGTATTTACCGTTCGTCTCTTCGATCTTCCGCAGCTCGGATCAAGGAAATTTTCCCAGAGGAGGAAGAGTGACAACAAAAGTTTAATTTTTTTCATACAAAAAATCAAACAAAATCAAAAAGTTAAATTTTTTTCATAAAAAAATCTAACTTTCTTTTTTTATCTCAAGAGGTTAATTATTTATTTATCGCAATAATTATTACACTGAATTACGACACTATTTTTCATTAAAAAAAAAAATAACCGAGGAATAAAACGACCCATTTTCCTTCTCTGCCGTTTCATTAACCCCGGTGTTATTTTCTTCCCTCTTCGCAGCTTTTTTTTTATATTTTCTAGAAAGAAGGTTTTAAAAAAACCGGGTAGGTACACGTAAGTAGAGAAAAGTAAAGTCGGGGCAGTCGACCCTTCGTCTTCGTCACCGTCGTCGTCATCATCATCGTCATGAATCCGTCAGAAGCATCGACCCCCTTTCTCGTAGTAATTAACACCGGCACCGCCTCGACCCCCCTCGCGTCTCTCACCCCCTTTCGTATCTATACCTCTTGCATAATTACCCTCTCGTCTCACGAGAGGTATAATAGAGAGAGGGCCGATTACAGTGATCACTCGTGAAATACAGCCTCTATCATCCCCATCTCGCGTTTTATCAAAACTTGTTCTTCCGAGAGTGATTTTTTTCTGGTTGGAATTCCCTTTTTTTATATTTTTGTATTTTCTATCGGTAACGAAATTTGTTTTTAGGGCAATTTTTCAAAATATCTTGAAAATTTTGTTGCTGAATATGATAATTAGAAGAAATGTCACTAGGAAATGACGAGAAATTAAAACACAAGAATGTGAATTTTGGTACAAAATATTTTAAAAAAAATAATTTAAAGAAAAAACAATTGTGATTTTTTTCTGGTTGGAATTTATTTTTCTCATTTTATATTTTCAATTTTACCGGTAAAAAATTTGATTTCGGGGTAGTTTTTCAAAATCTCTCAAAATTTATTGTTGAAAATAATAATTACAAGAAGTGTCACTTCTAAAATAAAAAAACAAATGAAATTTTCAAATATCCGTGTTTTATTACAGAATATGAGAATTTTTCATCGTCTTCGATCGAAACGCGTGGTTACTCTATAGCAGAAGCACTGATAAACAATTAACCCATCGAAGTTCGATTACAAGTCGCTCAACGGGCAGACTGGCGCCAGAGGAGGAATGTCTCTTCTTGCGAGCGATAGACCTACCGTTGGGAGCGAGCAAATAATGCACAGATAGCTAGAAGAACGAGGCGGAGGCGGAAAGATAAGAGAGACGAGATGAACTTCCAATCGGAATATTTATTACATCCTTCTCGCTTTTTTTTATTCAATATTAATCAATGAATAACCAATTGTCAAGTTTAGATATGCCTCGTCGATATCGTCCGGGATCGACTACGAGGAAGTATTTGTACGTTGGGTAATCATTTTATTAAAATATATTATTATTTTACATTAATACAAATTTCTTTTATTATTATTATTATTATTATTATTATTATTATTATTATTATTATTATTACTATTATTATTATTATTACTATTACTATTACCATTACTATTATTATTATTATTATTATTATTATTATTATTATTATTGTTATCATCATCATTATCATTATTATCATTATTATTATCATTATCATCATCATCATCATTATTATTATTATCGTCATCGTCAATGTATTATATTATATTATTATTATTATACGTTAAAAAATTATATATAATTCCAACTATTGGCCTAAAATTAAATATGGCAGCAACCATAGAATTCTATTAATTATAAAATGATTGATAATTAATCCAATTATATCTTTCAGGATCGACGCAACTAGAAATTAAATAATTTCTGTCTTTATTTTTTGTTTTTTGTTCGGTGTTACAACTTGTAAACACATACGTACACACGTGCAATGGTAATAACAGACTACCGTCCCAGGATTATAGTATTACACGTAGGCAGAGAAGCTATGGTTTAATGTTTTTTTCCACATGGTTTCGCGGGCTCGGAGTCCGACAACAACCCCTCGCGTTGCAGTTATGGCAAACCGTTTAAAATGCAAAGTGTCAGCAACAGTACCCGGGAACATGCATACATACATACACACATACATTGATACGTACAAGCTACATGTTTTCCCCATACGTCCTTTCTCCTCGCCCGGTTCATTTCCTTGTTGTAAAACCCCCATGAGTCAGGGGTAGCTCGCCTGTATAGGTCGTTTAGTTTAAAGGAGGGCCACGCAAGGGCACACACGTGCGGGATTTATTCGAGGGAGAGAAATTAGCTCACTCCTGTGTCGGCTGAATTTGTAAAATCTATAGTCATTATTGTGTTCATTATTTTAATAAAAAGAAAAAAAAGAAAAAAAAGAAAGAAAGAAAGAAAACGTGCATCTTTGGGGTGCGACGTGTCACTCGCGATTGCGTGTGACTCGTGATTCCTTTTTAGTTGGATTTTAAGAATTTATAAGTGACACTGAAATTTCGGGGGGAAATAGTTTTTGGGATAATTTTGATTTTTTAAAAAAATTGTGAAATATTTTATGTTTCGATTTTTAGTCCAGAATTTTTGGGGAACGAATTAAATGTAATTAAAAATAATTTCAGGTTTGTAGTAAAATATATAAATTTTCCGCACTTTTTTCAAATTCAAACTTTTAATTATAATTCTTCAAAATGCAAACTTTCATGGAAAGGAAAAAAAAAATGTTTATATATATGTGCGTCGAATCGAGCCCCGCAGGAGGAAATTAAAGAAGTCTAAGGGGGGTACCCCTATTGTTAGATGGGAAATAATAATTACGTGACGGATGAAATGTTTGATGAATGTCGGAGTAGTACAAGAAAAAAAAAGGGGGACAATGCTAAAACATAATATGTATATGTGTATATGTATAAATATTAATAGTGTGTGTATACTTCACCCACACGATTCACCATTTTTTTTTAATGTCAATGAACGTGTCTCACACACACACGCTCATACACACACACATAGACATAATTCCTATTTATATCTACATATATACCGCATTTAATATTTGAAATATGTCCACGTGTGTGTAAAAATATATAAATATACGCGAAGTTCGTAGAAACATATGCACGATAGTACGTACACGTACGTCTCGTTATATATAGCGCGAGATAATAAATAACGAGAAGATGATTATACATATAGTATATATATGAAGGTTTTTGCGTGGGCTCATTCATGAATTTAATTCAAGACGAACATGTGCATCGGGATCTTTTCGCGTTAAATTACCGACGAGGCTCGGGGATGAACTTGAACGTGCCATTTGGTCCGAGGAGTCTGTGAATATTTTTGAAATGTCAAACAATTTCAAAAATATTTTTTTATTATACATTATAATGGAATAATGGTATACTGTGAAATTGCAATTTTCGTAACAATGTTGTAATTACGAATTGACAATTACTGTATTTTTAATTTTTCAAACTCGAAATTTCTTTTTCTACTTTTTTTTGTAACAAACAAAAAACACTCGATATTACAACTCTACTTTATTTAACTTTAAATTTTTTTTGTCAATTTCAAAAATTGTAATAAAATTTTAAATTGCAAGAATGCAATTATGGTAACAATATTATAATTTCTAAATAACAACTATTGTCTTTTTAATTTCTAACTTCAAAAATTTCTTTCTATAATATTTTTTTCCAAAAAAAAGCCACTCGATATTACAATTTTACTTTATCTAAATTTAAAAATGTAAAAAAAAATTTTTTTTTAATTTACAATGTTTCTTTGTTATTTAATTTCTTGATTGGAAGCAAAGAAAACATGTAGAATTAAAAGAGAAACAACCGAAATAAATGAAATTACAGCCTAAGGGAATAAAATTTCTATTATTATTATTATTATTATTATTACTATTATTATTATTATTATTATTATAATAAGTCATTTCGAGAGTATATATTTTCTTAAACAAATTTTATTCCTCAACGCTAGAGTTTATTTTCCTTTCAACCAAAAACAATTCAATTCCATCCCGAGCCATTCCGTCTCCCTTGAATTATCCCTTTCCATTCGGTTCAAAGGAACGACATTAAAATAAATGACTGAATGAATAAATAAATAAATAAATAATTAGATTCCCATGGATACCACACACGGGAGGATGAAATGTTGACGGGGAGAAAAAAGTGGAAAGAATAACATAATAAAAGGTACGAGGTCACTCCTCCATTCTCACGCTCCGAGGGCGAGTCTTATGGGATCTAATGGGGTCCAGACCGTGAAGCAAAGTGTCCAGGGAGGTCTTTAAGAGGTCCTTACATCAATATTATACAAGAAAGGTAAAGAGTCCTTCCAGGAAGGATAACAGTAGCAAGGCGTGGGTACAAAGGACCAACTTGCACTCGAGGCACGGACACACGATCGCCGTATGCAATAATACAATTCCCTTCTCGCATGTGCGTAAATCTTCGTGTGTACCTTCCTCTCTTTCCTTTTGGCGACTTTCAAAGCGATTGTACAAAAATCCCACGCAGGCAAAAAAAAAAGGAAAGGAGGAACATTGTCAACGACAGAAGTACAACTGTACGCCATGTGTTCCGTCGTACATTTGTTTTGCACGTGAGCGTGACATTGTTTCATTGCGATCCCGGAGAAATCCTTAAGAAAAATAGTTTCCAAGTGAAAATGAGTAAAATTGAAGGATAAAAGTTATTTTAAAAAATTGTAAATCATAGAATTGCAAAAATTATGGAAATTGTGGAATTTATAAATTTATATTTAATTATTATTATCTGTTATATTTTTTTGTAACGGTTTGGTCATAAATTGCAATTTAGTGATAAATTGTAGGTAATTGCAACCCTGGAAAAACATAAAATTTATTTTTCGGAGTGAAAATGAGTAAAATTGAATGATAAAAATTATTTTCGAAAATTGTAAATCTCAGAATTGCAAAAATTATGGAATTTATAAATTTATATTTAATTATTATTACCTGTTATATTTTTTAGTAACGGTTTTGCCATAAATTGCAATTTAATGATAAATTGTAGGTAATTGCAACCCCGGAAAAACATAAAATTTATTTTTCGGAGTGAAAATGAGTAAAATTGAATGATAAAAATTATTTTCGAAAATTGTAAATCTTAGAATTGCAAAAATTATGAAATTTATAAAATTATAAGCTCCCTCCATAACTATCTGTTGTTTTTCGCAGGTCATAAATTACAGCTAATAATTAATTTTTAATTAGTTGCAACCCTGGAAAAACATAACATTTATTTTTCGAGGTGACAAAGAGAAAAATTAAATGACAAAAGTAATTTAAAAATGTGTAAAACATCAAAATTGCAAAAATTATGAAATTATTAAAATTACAAATGCTCTCCACGATCATTATCCATAATTTTTTTTTTCAGTAACCGGTTGATCGTCAATTACAACTTAAATACCACATTTTTAGAATTTACATAATTACAAATTGTAATTCATAATTGCGGGAAAAATAATTACATTGAAATTCCAACTCTAATATTATACCTATCAAGTTAATTAAATATCTAGTGAACATTTTAACTCTGAAAATTGGTAATTTCTAGGAAAATTCCCCAAACATTCAATTAATGGGATTAATTCTACGTAATAAAAAAATATACAATTTAATAAAAAAAAGGTAAACACCGGTTTTCACCATCAGAGGAATGAGATCATCGCCAGGGATAGTACCTAAATTCGCGCTGTCAGTAACAATAAAAACATTAAGCAAAAGAAACGAGAATGAAAGGCAACATTTGAATGACGAAATTTTCTCCTTCAGTCATCAGAGGCGTTTCGCTGATATATTTCCCCATGAATACCGTCACTGTATTCTCGTTAATACGACGTGTGATTGGCAGCCGAACGATCTGCGCTCCGATAGCGGATTCGTGCCCGCTTATCTCGTACTTGCAGTTTGCAAAAGTCTTGTTTCTTTTACATCGCTTATTTTCCTGCTTCGTTATTTTTCTTTCTCGCAATTGTTGTTATTTCGACGATTGCTTTTTTCCTTTTATTCTTCGTCGGTTCGTTCCTTCCATTGAAACATTTTTCGCAACCATCGTCATCATTATTATTGTTATGTAATATTATTATTTTTATTATATCATTATTATTATTATCATCAATATTATTATTATTAATATTATTATTATTATTATTATTATTATTATTATTATTATTATTGCGAATATCGCGATTCTTATTTTTAAAAAAAAAGTCGATATTACAATTTTTTTTTACTCAAATTTTAGTACTTAAAAAATTTTTTTTAGCAATTTCAAAAATTTCTATTTATTGTATATGTAGGTTTGAAAAAAAAAGAATTATTACATTAAGAAACAATTAATTTCTCGAATTATTAAATTCATCAGAAAAATACTAGATATTATTTTCTAATTGAATTGGAAAATAATATTTTAATTATTGAATTATTACTATTCGATATCAATATTACAGTATTATTTTATTGTTACAATAATTGCGCTATTATAATTACTATTATTACAAATTATAATATTCCGTAATATTATAATTACGATGTGATAATTATTTTTCAAAAAAATCAAATAAATATAATTTCGCGTTGACAAGCCTCGAAAGTGACACTTACACGCACGCACGGGTGTAACGCAATTGACACGAATGTCCTAATTTCCCCGTAACACCGGTTTTTTTTTTTCGTCTGGACTCTCCGAGGATAGCGAAATGTATGTAAGTGGAAATTAAGTCGAATCGAATCGAGTCGAGTTCGCATTTGCTTACTCGGCTTGTTCATTCGGCAGTACAACCGCCACAACCTCAATTACAGCAGTTGAGCAGAAACCGCAAAGTGTATGTAATTAAACGGGGGGAATCGATACCGCGGAGTCTATATGGGCGCCACTGCGTTACGCATAAATCAAAAGCTAATTTGAATTTATGGCTTATCGCAATTGCGCGAATCTCTCTTCTTTTCGTCCAACGGCCGTTGTGTTGCTGCACGCGTACCCCGTACACGCGAAACGAAATCCTATTATGTTGTGCCCGTTGTGATTACTAATTAATTGAGCAAGAATGAAGAACCTCGAATTTCATCTTCGAACCCAATTTGGTTCTGCTACTTTCTTATATTACATTATTATTAATATCGGTTCTATGTTTTTCTCCATATTCAACATTCGTCTTCGTTTATCATTAATTTTATATAATATTTTGTTACGTAATTACGTAACTAAATTATTATTATTATTATTATTATTATTATTATTATTATTATTATTATTATTATTATTATTATCATCGTCACCATCATCATTATTATTATTAGTATAACTAATTAGTTATACTAATAATAATAATAATAATAAATATAATAATAATAATAACAGTCCCTGTGCGCGTGTAAGTGCAGATACGGCCGCTGGCAACGTACCATCGATCATTTTCTCGTGAATGAATGGCACATCGAAATTATCGAGGCTCGAATCTGAAATCTCGTGAATTATGTAAATTCCTTCGGCTTCGTGAATTTCCTTTGCAGAGCGTTAAGGCGAAATCTAGCATCTGGCTTGGATTTAAACCTTCTCGTGTGATTCCAGGTACCCCCAAAATGTCACGCTAATTCTCCCCCCCAAAGTTAACGAATCGATATCATGTTATTGCAAAATTTCATCAAATTATTACAATTCGTATTATAAAATGCAAATATCGGGGCTCGATGGAATATCAATAGCCCGTATTTGTTTAAATTCAAAATTAATTCTCGGGTGAAAAAATAGTACTTTTGAAATTGTAGTATTAGGGTGTCCCATAAGTTTCTTCCGCGCCACGCTATGTATGACCTCGAGCCGGAAAGGAAGAATCTTATGGGACACCCCGATGAAAAAAAAAATTAGTAGAAATAGTTCAAATTGGTAAAGATAATTAAAAATCGTATTTTTAATTGGTTCACAAAAAAGAGTAACTAATTCTTGCATGGATTAAAAATCCGACGGTGCTGCAGTTGCAAAATACATTCCCTTTCTTTCTTTTTTTTTCTTCATTCTACCAATCCTCTCAATTCCACCCCTTTCATGTCCGCCGTCCTCGAGTGTCCATTCGTGCTCACTTTTTAGAAATAAGAGGGTGTGTGCAGTGCTTGGAGTGCAATCTTCTCTTTTTCTCCCCCCACGTGGAAACCCCCGTGCCTTTTCTCTGCGATGAATGGAACGTTTCAACGTGTCTTTCTTATAAATATGTATCAAGTGCACGTTACAATTGCGTGGATGTAATTTAGTGGTTTAGAGGCAGGGGTGGAAATCGTATTTATAAATATACGTAGATAGCTTCCAAATGGAATTGCATAATTTCAACTGCGGAAAATAAATGTTATTTTCAGCGAAAATTACATGAAAAAATAATTAATACGTGGAATAATAAAAACGGTAGATATTATTTTCGAATTAAGTTGGACAATAATATTTTAATTATTTAATTATTGCTATTCAATATTAAAAGTTATAATATTATTTAATGGTATTTTATTGTTGTAATAATTACACTGTTGTAAATAATATGATTTTAATATTATAATATTCCTTAAAATTATAATATTATTTAATAATATTTTATTGTTACAATAATTACACTGTTATAAATAATATGATTTTAATGTTATAATATTCCTTAATGTTACAATAATGATTTAATAACAATTATTTTTTGTAATTAAATTTGAAAATAATATCTTCGTTATTTATTTAGCGATTGCAATGAAATTTCTTCCAAGTGCACTCCCCATTCGATAAAGACGCGACTCTAGTATTGCCGGTGCACGGACGGGGAGATATAACTCATAGTTAGGAGGTTGCAAATTGATTCACGAAGGTATAAACCAGTTCCATTTCCGTGAGGGAATTGCACCGGATCGCGAGCAGTGTATTTAGCAGTTTCATTCGTCGTCGCATAAATGCATACGACGTAGCTCGGATCCTTCGCCTTTGAAATACCAACAAGTCACCGGATAAAGACTTTTAGAAAAATTAAAAAAAGAAAAAAAAATGTGGGGATAAAGAGCAATTATCGTCGATACAATTAATTGGCGTTAGAGTAATTTTCTATTAATAATTTTCATAATCAATCGCAATAATTATCATAATTACCAATTTTCTATTTTTTTAATCATTTAAATTCCAATATTTCGGTTCCATCTTCACTATTCGATTGATTGATAATAATTTAATTGAATTAAATCAATTTATAAATTGTAATTTTAAAAATAAAAATTTAGTTTAATTAAAAAAATTAATTTAAAATAGAAATTTCATTTAAAAATATTTGAAAATTGTCATTTAAGAAAAATCAAATTTATAATTTGGAGAATGAAATTTGAGGAAATTATTTCGGTAAAAAAATGAATGAATGAATGAATGAATTGGAGATCAACCTAAATACCAGCTGCGGCATTTCGTTGTAGTATTTATTTATATAGGAACTGAAAACAAAGTACCCGAGGCACATACATATAGGAATTACGTAAACATGCACATCGTGATCCATGACATAGAAAAGTAGGTGCCTATTTATACACATATGTACCCAGTTTGAAGTTTAGAATTCAAGCACTACTACCACTGCTATCCGGGTTGCTTTCAAGAGTTACAGCTTTTGCGGCAGGCAACCTTTGAAACCCGAGAAGCAAGAGCGTCTAGACTTTGAAACACATATTAACTAAATTTGTAATGCCGAGAGCGTGCGTCTGTCTCGCTCTCATTTCATTTTTCTCTTCAACTTCATAAACATTTCTCTGGCACTCACCCTTGAAAAAGTTTTCTCCGACTCCCGAGATTCGTCTTTCACGTCGGAAAAAGCCGCGGATGCAATTCGAGGGAAATTGCAAATTTTCTTATCGGCAAAATTCCGATTTTTGCAATTGCACTGATTTTGAAAAAAATTCGATTCCAAATTTTCCATTGATTTAAGGGAAAATTGCAATTCAATCTTTGTTATATATTTTTTTACATGCACTTATTTTTAATTTAACGTTCATAATTATTTTTATTTCTTTTTTATTTAATTTCTGTTTTTATATATTTTTTTTGGGAAAGATTGTTAATTTTCCATCTTCCTATTTTCAATTTTTAAATTTGGAGAAATGGAAAAACCTGTTTTGGGAAAATAGAAAATTATTAATAAAAGAAAAAAAAAGTAAACTCGTGCCATTACGAAATTTGAAAATTCATCCTGGAATTTGGAAATCGGCGGATGTTTCAAATAGAAGCGAGAAACGAGGGATGGGGGTTGGTGGATTTCCTGGAGGAGAAAAATTATCCGAGCATTTCCTTGCGACGAAATCGTTGGGGAAGGAAATGGTATTTTCTCTTTGCACGGTTCCGAAACGTATGTTATAAAATGGGGAAAGTGAGAAATTAGAAGGAGAGAGGTGTAAGAAACGGGGGAGAATGACGATAGAGGAGAAGAAAAAGAAAAGAGTCGCTTTCACCCCAAAGGAAAATCTAATCTTTCATAGCTTGAGGGTTGTCACGTTCACACATGCAGAGGGGATTGTTATTGTTATTGTTATCGTTGTTGTTGTTGCTGCATTTCATTCCCCGCTTCTCTCGAAAACTTGAAGTACCTATAAATTTTCTTTTCCGACGAAACTTTATTTCTGTTTACGAATTTTCCTATTTTTCAATCACCAAATTTCTGGTTCTGAATTTAAAAAAAAATAACATTTTTTTCAAAGCTGAGGTTAAAAAAATCAATTTTTTAAAAAATGCTGTTGGATGGAAGTGGATAAATGCTGTTATAAATTTACTAAATAAATTTCTATTATTATTTAACCCTTTGAACTGGAATTTTAATGAATCAGAAACCTCCCCTATATTTCCAAGAGTAATTACAAGATGATTTTCAAAATTTCGTAATGGCACGACTCTTTTATTTATTCATAATTTTCTATTTCTATAAAATAAAAAATAGAAAATTACCAATTTTTCCAAAACAATGTATAAAAATACAATAAAAAAAACGGAAACCGAAATAATTATAAACAAAAAACAAGCGCGTGTAAAAAATATAATAAGGATCGATTTGCAATTTTTCGAGTTTTCTGTTTTTCTAAATCCTTTGCTCTTTCAAAATTCCCCACTTCTCTGTTACTTAATTTCTGGTTTATGAAAATAAAAAATGTTCATTAAACCTCCAAACCTTGCATTTCATTCTAGAAATTCAAATTCCCAAATAATTACCATCCAGAAATCCCTGGATTGGAGTTCGGTGCAAGTAATCTACAAAATTGAGTGCCTCAGCCCTAATTAACCCCCTTCGGGTAAACTGCTCTTCGTAAACTCATTTTCTTCAAGTGCTACAACACACTCGTTCTTCTTCTTCATTTTCAAGCATTTCCTTTTCTTCGAGCACCTCCGAGAGAGAGAGAAAGAGAGAGAAAAAGAGAGAACACGAGTTTTAGTGCAACGCGGTTACTTAATCACTCCTAGGAAGAAAAGTTCTCCGCTTTTCACTGTCAGGCAGGAGCGCACTCTTGCACTTCGCGATAAAAGGCAATAGGTGGAGAATTGGAGAAAGAGGAAGAATGATGGAAAAGAGAAGTGAACTTCAGAGAACGTTACATGCATGTATGTGCATGTGCATGTTCATGCGCATGTACATGTGCATCCATGTGAAGTGGGTATTTTTTTTCCAACTGCACCAACACCAGCATAATCCATCCTCTTGTGTTTCTCTTTCACTCTCCTTTCTCGCATTCTGCCTTTCACTGGATCTTCGCTTCATCTTTCCTCTCCTCTCCTCTCCTTTCCTCTCCTGGTCCATTCGTAAAGTTGGAACTTTGAAGTTCCACTGGAGAGGGTTGTTCAGGAAACTAGTTTTCCTCCTGCATCCCGTGTATGCATTGTAGGCAGGCACTACTACCTATAGGATGGATTCATGTACCTCAGCTGCTACTTTCCGCGCTGGAGTATGACGTTAACATTTTCTAGAGATGCTTGTGTCACGAGTGCACGCGCTTGTATCAACAGTAGAGAGTGTTAACACAAAGTTCACGACGACTTTTCTCCTTTTAAGAAGACTCCAATGGAGCGGGCTCTCGTTGCATCAATATTTTCATATGCCTGTCGGATTACGGACGGTAAGTCGACGTGTGCTCCGATCGACTCGGCTCGTGGAAACTTTCCAATCCCAAAGATAAGATTGACGTGGAGTATGCGACCAAGGTAGACGATGGTTCGGAGAAATTTCTCCAGGGGAGGCGGAGGAAAAAGAAATGATACCCCCCCCCATCGGGTCGAATTTCACTTTGCTACGAATTTTTCCTGAAGAATTTGAATAAAAATGAAAAAGACAAATTTCAATTTGAGAAAAAGTAAAAATGATTTTTTTTTTGGCAATAGTGTCAAAAATTCCTGCAAAATTGGAATAATTCGAAGACTCGAAGTTGCCGAATTCAAAACGAGCCTGACAAATCTGAATTTCACTGGAAAAATGTTATTTCGAAAATCGGAATTTCGAAGTTCCGTCCTTGTGCGATTGGAAATATTCAAGGAAAAAGAAAAATGGGTGGTTTGACTTTTTTTTTCAAAAGCCTAAAAAATTCCTCAAAAAATTAAGATTTTTGTTAGGACTCAAAATTGTTGAATTTCAAGCGACAGTGAAATTTCGAAATTTTCTGGAAAATTTAATAAAGAAGGAACTCCAGAGAAAAATGGAATATTTTTTTATTCAAGATCCTTCGAAATTGCTGCGATATAAAAAAATTCTAGTATTTATAAAATTGCTCAATTTAAAGCGATACTGAAATTTCCTATTTTCTAAAAAAAAGGGAAAAAAAATGTTTTTTTTTCCTGATCATTCAAAATTGCGGGAAAATACGAATTTTCCGCGAATGAAAATTTTTCAACACCAAACGATTCTAAAATTAGCCTCTTTCACTCGAAATTTTTGCGAAAATTTTGAAATTCTGAAAAAAATCGATACAAATTTGAATCTTTGAAAGAAATTTCTAGACGCAGAAAAAAATCATTCCAGGCAAAAAAGGATCTTTTTTTTTCTTCAAGAGCATCCAACTGCAGTGAAAGTCCGATGCACTTGAAAACCGTGACGGTACGGGGTCGAGACGTGAACTTTCTACAATTATACCTACCCGAGCGGGTGATACATTTCTCAATTGCAAATAATGGATAAATTATTGGCGAATCGGAGGGACAGAATTTACGGCAGTGAATCGGCGGAATGGATTAATGTGGAAGACAAGTAAAATGAAATTGCACAAGCTCATTTATGCCTCCCGTGCTTCCTCATTGTGCGCAACGTCGTTATCATTATCGCTGTCACCCTCGTTAAATAGTTTAACGGGTTCCGTAGTTTTCATTATCGGGAATTAATAGTATCCATCAAAAAGCACATACGCTCCAACGGGTAACCTACGAGCGTACAATTATGTCCCCGGTATGATCGAGCGTAATCTTATCGATATCGTTATACTAATCAAACTTATCGATATCGCACTCGTACGTTTATTGATGTGCGTTCCGAGTCGAGGTTAAACGAATGCGCAATAATGGAGGAAAATAAGAACCATTTTGCCTGGTTTTGAGAAGACGAAGATAAGACCTTCCCCGTATCAGGCACAATTTGCGTTCGTTCAACCACACCTCGCGCTATTAAGTACATATTGGCTTACGTCGAATAAATCAAATGTGACCCGGGAGAAGTACAAATATTCGCTTTCTCGCTTTTAAGCAATTAAACTACAAAGATTACTAATTCGGCAATTAGTGTTTCCATGTGTCTTATGGAGCTGAGGAGGCAGGTTTCGAATTTGAAATTTCGCGCCCGAGGATTTCCAAAAATGTATTTTTGGAAATTATTTTCCAATTTATTAGGGTGTCCCATAAATTTTTTCCGCGCCACGCTACGTATGACCACGAGCCAGAGAGGAAGAAACTTATGGGACACCCTAATATTTTCCAAAAGGTTATTCGAATTCGGATACTTTTTGAGATTTTCTGTTTGGAACCAATTGTCATAAACCAATCAATTTTATATTAAACAATTCGATCACTATAAATTGCTGAATTTAAGGCGATAATACAATTTTGCTGGTTTTACTGAAAATTTTTCCAAAAATAGGAATTTTTGAAAATGAAAATGAAATTTTGAATGAAAATTCGAAAAATAGGAATCTTGAAATAAATACTTTTAAAAAAGCAGTTCCAGATAGAATGGGTTGTTCTACTTTTTCTTCAAGAAAATCAAAATTGCTGGAAAGTAACAAAAATTCCACTGTCTCAAAATCACTAAATTTCCAGCAATTACTAAAATTTCCAATTTTCCTTAACCTGCTGGCGGCCGGGATTTTTTTTCGTTGATGCATGCCTACTTTGGTGGAACACTTCCATATAATCATCCCCCAATGGTCCTCGGATATGTTCAAATCATGGCAACACCACTAAAGTGGTGATGCCGGCCGCCAGCAGGTTAAAAACGTTAGAACCCTCGCATATAAAAATAAAGTCTATAAAAATTCCTCTTCCAGTAAATTTCCAAAAATATCGTCAACTAAATTACATAGTTAAAACTCATTTAAAATTCTCAAAAGTGTCTGCTATCCAAATCCACTCAATTTACTGTATCACTTATTTATTCAAATGGTTTCGACACGAGACTGAACACGTTACATCTTCTTCTCTGCCATGTTCAGGGACAAAGTGATTAACGTATACATGGATGTAACATCTAATTTCTCTAAACCCTTGTCTCCCATCAGTCTGGATGGGTACCGAGAAAACGACCTGACGCGTGGTACGTAATTTCCATGCATGTATACAATATATTTACGTATTCAATAAAAATATTTAAAAAGAAAAAACAATAAAGAAAATGGAGAGAAGAGGAAAGGAAGTTTCATTAACGTGGAATACCGAATCCATAAATTGTACCTACTCGCTAATTTACATGTTGCACTTATCCTACGTTTCATTGAGGAGAGAAGTTGTTTGGTATAAGTGCATAATAATAATTTTCCCGATTTAATCGGCGAATATGTGCGAAGCTTCTATTTATATGCAACGCGTATACATATATACATATATATATAGTATAAAATGCAGCAAAAGGCAAAGGAAGTAATTTCTCTTTTTTAAGATGATACGCGATGATGGGAACGATGATGACGATGATGATGATGACGACGATAGAAACGACACAGAATGCAAAAGAGGAATATGAAGAAAAACTCGTTGGAAAAAGGCCAAGTCAAGTCGCCTCTGGCATCAGGTAAAAGGAGTAAGTAAACCTTGCATCCACGAAGACAGCTCAAGCCAGGCCAGGCCAGGCCAGGCCATGCTAGGCTGGGCTGGGTTGGACTGGACTAGGTTACTGCTCTTGCACCTGTTCTACATATTTAATAACGCGTAACCTTGCATCTTCGCGATTTTCTGAATGAATTTCTTTCCACTCGAGGTATGATACTATTTACAGCTTTTCCATTGCAATCAAGCACCAGGAGGAGACGGGGTTCCCGATGAAAGGAAAACCTTTTTTTTTACTACTCGGCTGGTCCGGAGCACCCGAGAGGACAGAAGTCCATAAAAGCGACGCTTTACCCGAGAAAAGCCCTAATTGGTCGAGGTTCTTCAGAAGTCGTATTTCTCTCGAGGAGGTATTTTCTCGCGAGAAATCCATTAAAGTCACCAGTTGGAAATTATAGAGCGTGTATTTTTCCCCTATTTTATTGAAAAAAAGAAGGAACGGAATAATTTTTTTGTTTATTACCACCCTGAGCTGGTTTTGATATTTTTCGATTGAAACAAATTATAATGAATTGCATAAATTGCCTTTACGTAACGAAACTATTTCAAATAAATATTGAGGAACAATTATTTGAAATTAATTTAAGAATCGAAATTTGAAAAAAAAATTGTGTCTTCAATTTCCCCACTTTTGGACGTTCCGTAATTATGAAAATTCTTATTGGTTTTGTAATTTTCGAAATTCCACAAAATCATTTGTAGCAAAAATTATTTTTTGCTTCAAAAAATCATGAAGAGCTAATTATGAATTCCAATTTTGTAAGTTACAATTTAGTGTTTTAATGAATATTTTTCTACGAGTGACAATTAATTTAGAAAACGATATTTTTGAAAAATTTGTGCCTTCGATTTCCTTATTCTCGGAAATTTCAAATTCATTGAAATTCTTGTAGATTTTGTAATTTTCGAAATACCACAAAATCGTTCCTACCAAAAATCATTTTTTCCTAGGAAAAATAATTATCTCAATTATCAACTCCAATTTGAAATTGCAATCGAGTGTTTCGTGAAACATTTTTCTTCAGAGATATTTTCAAATTGGGAAATTTTATTAATTTTGCAAAAACATTTGTTATCATCCTCTCGGTGAGTGTCACAAATTTTTGCTTCGGTTCTTGACCGTGGGGATGAACTAACTGGCAGTTGCGGAAAAGAATCGGACACAACTTCGAATGTGCTTTCGAGCGAAATGGATTCGGGATGTAATCCCGATCGGGAGAGCGACTTTCCGCCAAAGTTTTTCTCCGCGACTGGCTTTTCTACAGCATTTTCCTTTTAAAGGGGTAACTTTTCGGGGCATCGGAGAGGAAAAAAAAGAAGTTTGATAGGGTGGAAGGAAAAAACGGTTTCTCGGCGCAGTCGTGTGAGCAGGTAGTGCAAACAATGAGCAAGGTACATATTCTCCGAGGAAATACTTTGCGAGATTGGTTTTTGTGCCGGAAAAAGAGTATAGTGTCCAAATATTCTCTACAAGAAAAGAAAGGACGAGTGGGTGGAATATATACCTATATATATATATTGGGAAAATACAATGTTCTATATATGTATATGTATATATACAAATGCATACACACACACTTGAGGTCAGTGGCCTTTTCCCTTGGAAAAAGGAACCAGGATTTCTATGGATTTCTTTACAGTGTAATGTAAGAAAAGGGAGGAAAAAAGGAGAACGTGAAACGAAGGGGAATGAAATGAGAAAGGAGGGAATCTCTGTCGAGAGAAAAAAATGCGAGAAAATATGGAGGAAAGCGTCACACCCCCATGTCGTTTTGAGGGACCCCATGTTGCTGGTTAATTAATTCGACGATTTCGTGTGATACTTGTAAATTTCAATGATGGAGGAGGTTTTTTTAAATTCTATCGAAACGAATTTTCTAAAATAAGAAAATCTAAGACCGAGAATTGCTGAATTCAGAGCGATTTTTCACTAGAATCGGAAATTGCAAATTAGAAATGACAAAATTGCTGCTAAATAAAAAAAAATTCACAATTCAAAATAATACTCATTTAAAATAATATTTAAAAAAATGTATGTATTCTTTTTCCATATCATTTTAATTTGTAATTTTTTTTTATTTGGCAGCAATTTTGTTATTTCAAATTTTTAATTTCTGATTCTGGTGAAAAATGGAAAATTTTAATATCCCTCCAAATTCAGCAACAATTTTCGTTCTTACATTTTTTCTTATTTCATAAAATTCGCTTCTATCTGGATCGATCAATTTTTTTCGTGAACTGTTTCTAATAAAAAAAAAGAGAGTAATTTTAAAATTCATCGATTTCAAAAAGGAAATGCGGATGATGCTTAAACATACTTCAAATCCTCTGGGAATTTGTTAAAGCAATTTAATTCGTTAAAAAACAACAGCATGTAAAAATACATACACGCAGACACACACACACATGCACACATGAACATATTCTGTCCCTCCTTCTGTTTCTCCTCATTTGTAAACTTACAGTAACGCATTCCATGAATATTCCCATTCATGTGTATTTAATTTTCAATGCGTGTATTTTCACAAAGGTGGAAACCCCTAACATCCAGGTAGGTAGGTAGGTAGATAGGTACGTAGGTAGGTATGTGTATACTATATATATATATATATATATATATATATATATATATATATATATATATATATATATATATATATATATATATATATGTATGAATGAGCGAAGGTAAAGATCTACAAATAAATGCATATGTATACACGATGCACCCAAAGCTTTTGTTTCATTCTGTTTGCAATTCCATTCTCCGAACGACGAACGAGTGCTGATTTCGCAAACGTCAACGACACATATGCAGCCGGAGAAAAGAAGAGACATGTAATACCCGCAGGCTAAAAACACACGCATGGAAAAAAAAAATATATATATATATATATTATATATATTATATATATTTCGCGAGAATCAGAAATGAAAAATTTGAAATGACAAAATTGCCTGGAAATAAAAGAAGTTTACAATTTAAAATAATACTCATTTAAAATGATTTAAAAAAAAATACATTTTTGTAATATTTTAAATTGCGAATTTTTGAATTTCGCAGCAATTTTGTCATTTCAAATTTGTAATTTCTGATTCTAGCGAAAAATGGAAAAATTTGCTCCAAATTCAGCAATTCTCAGTCTTAGATTTTCTTATTTAATAAAATTCGTTTCGAAAAAATTTAAAAAATTCCTCCGTCATTGAAATTTACAAAAATCACACGCATGAGAATGTATATAAATGTATATAAATATATATACATATATACATATATACATATATAAATTGCTAAACGGTGACTTTAACTGTGACCGAACGGGAGGCATCGAATGAAGAACCCTAACAAGCTTCGCCGGAAGTCAGGGTGAAGTGTCAATAACTCGAAAGGACAACATCATCATTCTACAATTTACAAAAACTTTCCGAGTCACTTCAACGATTTAACGACTGTTGGAAAAAAGATGAGGAAAAAAGAGGAGGAAGAAAAAAAGAAAAGGGCCTGCATTTTGCTGCAATCAACTTGCTCCTATTTTCATTTAACCCTCTCTGTGGAAGAATTATCAACTATAAATTACAATTTAGGTGAAATATAATTTAATGGACGGTATATCACATTTGCCTTTTTCAAAAATTCGTAATATATTAAATATGCGTTACAGTAATTAGTGTCTGTAGTTAATGCGTAATTAATTAGTAATTATAATTAGGAGTAATTATTTTGCGACACCTATGCGTACACAAGGTGCTAGGAATAATTACTATGAATTAATAATAATTGCTGCGTGATAAATTCGTAACCGGAATTATTTGTGGTTGTTGCGAAAATTGTTATTAAAAAAAAAAAAAAATTAGGTAAAAGACAAAAAAAACAGTTAACGAAAATAGGGTTTAAGTGATAAAATAAAATAAAATAAAATAAAATTGTACAAACGCTCCTTTACACCCTTGATTCTCGTGGAGTAGACTTCGTTCTCAAAGACAAAGGGCATTGCTGCAATCCGATGCATTTAAGGACAGGAAGCTGTACGAAGTGTATAAAGTTTCGAATCAATCGAGAATCAAATTACGCGTCAATTTCAGCCGGAGAGACCGTTACAAATTCTTATACCATGTACCTCGTGTACTAAAGAAAAAAAATATATATATACATATATAATTTGTATACTTTTAATAAATTTTTGGAAAACAATTTTGTTTATAGGTAAATAACGGTAAAGATGAAAAATAGAAATAATTATTAATGTTAAACTCCGTATGTAGTATAATGGATATGCGAGTCTATTGGGAATCTTCTGAATGGAAGCGAATCGGTGGAATTCCAGCAAACTTAAATGTTAATTGCAATTCCATTAGGAAGTTGGTACAGAAGTTAGATGCATACGGCCGGTGCAAAACATATGCTAATCCTATTAACATTAATTACAGCCTGAAATTGCACAACATTTATTGACATTGCTGTGCAACTATTTCCTTGCGTCGATTACTCTCCCATTAATTTCCATATCTCTGCACATACGTGTATTTAATAAGAGGAAGAGGAAAATTATATTATCATTATTATTATTATTATTTTTTTATTATTATTATAATAAGTGTATTAAAAGCATAAATATTTTTATATTTTATAATAGCGATTCCAAGCCTACTTATTATTATTATTATTATTATTATTATTATTATTATTATTATTATTATTATTATTATTATTATTATTCCAACCATTTTCACCATGGGTTCAACTGTAAATTAAACAATTCATGGAATTTCTCTTTTTTCTTTTTTAAAAAATTTCTAATATTCTAAATTCGTTAAATTGTAACTGAACAATAACCATCATTTATAACCAATTACCATCACGAATTTAATACGCATTAATTATCAATAACAATTATCATCCTTGTGATAAATGCGTTTCAAAAATAATTAGAAAAAACAAATTCCGCTTTACAGTAATAATTAATTCACGACGCGAAATAATTAAATATTAATAATTATTATTACACACATATTGCCAATAATTATTATAATTGTTAGTATAACTAAAATACACACACATATATATGTATATATACACAAATACACATATACGATGGAGACTTCATTAGTCCCACGTGAAAAAGATGACTCTTATTACACTATTTACCGGGGTGGGGAAAATCTTCAGGAAAGAGGAAAATCTTTCCCTTGGAAAGCATTACTCTTTAAATGCTCATTTTCGAAGTAGTCTCACACGACAAGAATGTTCCTCCTCTTTCGGTCTGACTCACTTGGCTCCTTAACGAAAAGGAACGTAACTTTAATGAGATTTTGTGGCTGTAATTAGTGGAGAAAAAGGTGGCGGACAAGAAGAGGGAGGGGAAGCAACTTTGCAGTACTTTATATTAACGCGTCATTTTGCGTTACCATTTTATGGCATTCAATGGCCTTATACTATATATATATATATTTTTTAAATATATATATGTACCGTTATATAAATGCGAGACGCAGGAAGAAATAAAAAGACTCATTTCGTTTCTTTCCTTTTTTTTTGTTTTCTTGACCTTTCAACATCATCATCATCACCATCGTCGTCATCGTCATCATCATCATCATCATCATCACAGGAATAATCATAACAAATCCGCTACCACATTTTTTCCCTTCCAGTACCTGACCCCGTGTGCATCTCATACATACGTATGTAATACTGGTTCCTATGTACGTACATACATGCAGAAAAACACACGAGCTGAATTTATTCTGTAAATTCACTGCACGTTTCGACATAAATAAAAATAAAAAAAAAAGAAGAAAAGAGGCGAGTACACACTCCCGTAGATTTATAATAACTCTTGTAGATTAATATAAATGTAGGCTGCCCCTTTTTCAGGTAATATAAATATATATGTATATGTATGCGAGTGAATATATATCAAGAGACATTTTTATGTGCAAAAAAGCGGAATAAAAAAAGGAGACATTTTTTTTTCGTAGGAGGAAGTAAATTAGAACTTCAACGGTAAGAAAAAGAGTTTCTTGAAAGTCCGCTCGTTTCTGGAAACGAGAGGGACTTTAACGTAAGACGAATTATAATTTCCTGGATATTCATGAATTTATTTTTTGTGAATTTTTTATTTTTATTCTCAAGTTTTAAAAAGTTCCTCTTCTTTTACTCCCGAGTAAGAAAAATTAATGCAGGAATCGAGAGATGAATTTTTAGCTGTTTTAGAAAAATTTAATGAGTCATCGATTGCAATTGATCTTTCAATATTTCTTTGATGCTAAAAAATGCTGTAAAAAAATTACCAAATTTCAATAAAATTCAATTATCAATAAGAAGTATAATATTTCAATATAAAAATTATAACCATTAAAATTCTTGCAAAAAAAAATTTGATTATGAAATCATTGTAAATAAAAATGACAAAATTGTAATAAAAAGATTAATACGTATTAAAAAATATAAATAATTAAAATTCACGTCGTTCCAAATAAAAATTTGAATATCAAATTATTACAACCAAAAATTATTAAATTTTTTAACGAAAAGAATAATAATATTTGAATATAAAAATTCTTCAAATTTTATAAATTACATTATGACATTCGACGGGGGAATCACAATTAAATCCCCCGTCCATTATATCACCCCCTGGCTCTTATCGAGAAAAAAAATAATAATAATTCGTTTTTGGCGAGACCATGTTTTCTATAATTTATAAATACCCATTAAAATGCGGAAACAATACGTCGACAGCAATGCATAATAATATCGCGGTCGTAACTCCTGCGGTTAAGCTTCTTTTTGTATAATCAGTGTGCCCGTTCGGGGACGATCATTATATTTCGTTACGTATGCAGAAAAGTCCGCAGTTGAAAGCATCCGCGTGTGTTTGCAGGTAATGCTTTATAAATTAATGTTCCTACCGGCTACCGTTATGCACAAGAAAGAGAGATGCTTCTTTTTTGGCTTTATTGCCGCAGCATAACAGTTTCAACGAGTTTATTGGCACATTTCCAGCATTGAGGTTTGTGGGTTTCAATCACGTGCATGCATATGTGACAAATATGAAAAAAGAAGAAGAAAAAGGAAAAAAAGGAAAATCACGGGGAGGGAAAAAGCTACACGAGGTGCTTCTTTCCCCAAAACTGGCGTACCTACATATGTTTGCGGAAAAAGAAATTTGCGGTGCCCCAAACTACAGTTACCCGAGGTTACAAAAAAAAAAGTGTAATTTATTTGGAATCAAAATACCTTCTCTGTTAAATAAAAGTAAGGAATATTTTCTATTTTTTTATCGTTATCAATTTTTTTTATTCTTCTTGTATTTTTTTTTGTATACTTTGTATTTACTTGATATTTAATTTTATACATTTTTGACAGAATTTAATTGGAGTTCCTCAATCGAGTGTAATCACATAATTTATAAAATTGTAATGATTTGTAATATATTCAAATATATTACACTTTTTATTAAAAATTGTGTAATTTTTCTTTCTAATCATTTAATATTCAAATTTTAATTGTAACAATTTTTCCATTAAATTTTTTTTTATTTTATAATTTTTATTCAGCGTTTTTTGGCATCTTTGAGGATCAATTGAAATCGATAATTTATTACCACGTTTTTCCTATTATTATATTTGTCTATTTATTATTCTTTTTTACCAATTTCTTTTTTTTCTTCTCATTGTCAGAACAAGTAAGTATTTGCTTGAAAAATTGTTGTATGGGGAAAGTACGAGTTTCCATGCGAATAACAACCATATAGGAGGAGAACGTATTTTACTCTCCCATGTAGTGTAAATATTCCTCTGCAAATAGAACTTATGTTTGTATATATACATGTATATAATTTCGAGTCGGTTTGTAACGTTACAAATTTTTTACAAGGCAGAGTAAACACGGTTCTGCAAACAGAGCGACGCAAATAGATCGTATATAATCTCGAATGTCTACTTAAAAACGGCTAAGCTTCAAAATCCCGATGCGGTTACAGTTACAAAATGGGAAAAAAAATTTTTTTTTTACAAAAATCAAATAAAATAAAATATAAAAAAAAGATACCTGATGCCGAAAGGGAATTTAACCCCGACTGGATTGGCAAGTTTATTTACCGAAAAAGGAGAAAAAGCGAAGCTATGGAAAAACAAATATACGTACTTATATTGCTCGACTATTTTTATTCCACTCTATTTGTACCGGAGTCACGGGAAAAAAACCAATTCGTCCACGTATCGAGTATCGATTTGATGGAAAAAATTCGAGAAAGCGCCAAAAGTTCGCCACAAATGGGAAACATTCAATTTCGAAAGAACGAAATATTTCAATATTCCCAAGAAATTGGTTTTTTGGGAAATTTCACGGGACCCTTATCCGATATATATATTTTTTTTAGAGGAATCCTGTTTTATTATGAATTTTATTTTCCTTCGTTACAATTTTTTACTGTCGATGATAATCCAAATTAAGACGTTTTATAATTTGGAATTTTGGAACAATCGAATTTCGAATGACGACGATCCAAATTCTAAAATGTCATAATTTGTCATAAAATTGTATTTTCTATCTTTACAATTCTTTACCATTGGCTACAACCCAAATTATGACGTTTCATAATTTGGAATTTTGGAAAAATCGAGTTTCGAATGACGACGATCCAAATTCTAAAATGTCATAATTTGGATTGTCACCAATGGTCAAAAAATTGTAAAGGTAGAAAATAAAATTCATAATTATCAAACTTTTGACCAACGAAGTACTTCCATTATTTTCCAAATTATAAAACGTCATTATTTGGATTTTCATCAACGATAAAAAGTTATAACGAAGAAATATAAAATTCAAAATTTTCAAATCCCAATTTCATTATTTGAATCCCTAATATCGAATCAGATTTACTATTTTTCCGCAAAAAAAAATTAACAGAATTAAAAATACAAAAATCTGTATTCACGAATTTCCTTCAGGGTTTCGTTAAAACTCACTATCGCCATCGATTCTCCACCCTCTTTTTTTTTTTTTTTTTTTTTGCGAATGAACCCCATAGACGCAAAGGTCGTAATGAAGAGGTATACGCAGATCGAGCGATATTCGGGCGTTGTAAACCAAAAAGCTGGAAAATGTTCGTTTTTAACGAGTGCTGTGCGTGTATGGGCGCATACGAAGGCATAAAAACGCATACAAGCGTCTGTAGCAGACGCGAAAACAAGCTTTCCCGTCGAATGAAAAGAAATCTCAACGTTTTTAACGGAAGTAAAAACAGCCCGACGAGTGGAGCTATGGATGGGGGTTGATGGGGGTGGACGATGCCTCCGCTGTTGCTGCTGCTTGCATTGGAAAAACGGGTAGAAAGTGAGATGGGAAAAGCTAACGGGGAGATGGGAAATGAGAAAGATGGGAAATGTGTGTGCATGGGGGTTGGAAACGTTGGGGATTGGCGCCTGGAGACCATACCGGTTGCGATCGATTCCAGGGGTTTACCTACTACTACTACTACTCCTACTACTATTACTATTACTACTGCACGGCTATAGTACTACCACTTTACTACCCTTTTTTCTCCCTTCATGGAAAAGAAAAAGACGGAGAGGGAGGGAAAGACCTCAGGGTCCTTTCATTTCTGGTCAATGTCACGTTAGATTATAGAAAAGCACCCGCGTTTTTTTTTTTTCATATCGATGTGAGAGCACATAGGTGTGCGTTTGCAGACACCTACCACCTTTTATTTCTCGTCGTTGTTTCTTTCTTATGTTAGCCGCTCCAATATTGAAGCTAGAGTTTATCGAGAAACAATCGACGAAGAGTTCTGGTGCCATTTGACTCCATTTTGTTACTTCGATGCTGCCAAATTATACTTTTCGAATTTTATAATAATTGAATACAGGCCTAATTTTTTATTTATAACAACCCTAGTTTGGTTATTAATTTTTTGAGTCAATAGTTATTTTTTATGAAAGCAATTTCGCTGCTAATTAATTTCCATTTTTTTTTTCAAATAATTTATTCCGTCAATAATTATTTTTTTGTAAAAGCAATTCCGCTGCTAATTAATTTCCAGTTTTTTTTTTTTCAAATAATTTATTCAGTCAATAATTATTTTTTTTTGTAAAAGCAATTTCGCTGCTAATTAATTTCCATTTCGTTTTTTCAAATAATTTATTCAGCCAATAATTATTTTTTTGTAAAAGCAATTCCGCTGCTAATTAATTTCAATTTTTTTTTTCAAATAATTTATTCAGTCAACAATTATTTTTTTAGAAAATCAATTTTGCTGCTTATTAATTTCCATTTTTTTTCAATTAATTTATTCGTTCAATAATTATTTTTTCATAAAATCAATTTCGCCTCTAATTAATTTCGAATTTTGTTTCTTAATTAATTAATTGAGTCAACAATTATTTTTTTACAAAATCAATTTCACTCATAATTCAATTTCAATTTTTATTTTCAATATCAATTATAATTCAATTAATTATAATAAAATCTGTCATTTTTTTTTAAAAAGGCTGAATTTATCCTTTTCATCAATTAGCCCGATTCTTTTTTTTTATTCTAAAGATAAAATGGAGAACACGAGCATAAAATTACCCCGCAGTGATTTTGGAAAATTTCAAAAAGCGCTTCCGTAAATTGCTCGTTAAATTTGTTTTGGCCGTGAAGCATAATGAGCCGTGAAGGAGGAGAATGTGGATTTGAAAGAGAGGAAGGGAGAAAAAATTCATGAATAACGGTCAACAAAGGGTGCTCCGCGAAGATATGAATTATATATTAATCTTGCCGTGGCTCCTAATCCTCGAAAGGTTGAAAGCATCACGTCCCTTTCACGATTCTCTCTCTTTTTTTAGTGTTCTTGTATGCAACTTCCGAATGCATACAATTGTTCCAGAGTAGTACAGGTACATGGATAATGTGATTTTCTTTTTTTTTCATCGGTGTGCATAATGGAAAATAATTTCAGGTAAGCATTATCTCATCCTCGCGCTTTGAGCTCTTCAAAGGAGGAATTCATTAGTCGTTTCCATTATTTCAGAGAATTTCGAGCGAGCCTTTAACCCACGAGAAAATGCACTGACGTTAAAATTTACGGTATTCCTTTCTCTATTGTTCCACCAAAAGTGGGATTTTTCTTGCAAAAAAAAAATAGGGATGAAATTCGAGAATATGGAAATTTAAAAAATTTGTCAAAAAAAAATAATGGCAAATTCAGCGAATTTCAAAATTTTCGTATCCAAAGAGTGAAGAAAATCTCAAATTTTCCTGCTTTTGTAATTTTTCCTTAATTATTCTTTTAAAAAAGAGGATTTAATTTTAAAAATTTCTAAATTATTAGAAAATAAAGGAAAAATAGCAAAAATTGCAAAATTTTCGTCTAAAAGGAGAGAAGCGTGTCAAGTTTATCCGCTGCTATATTTTTTCCAGAATTGTTTTTTCAAAAAATGGTATTCTGTTTTGAAATATAATATTGACATTTCGAATTTTACAACAAAAATCCAAAATTCGAGTATTCAAGGACTGAACAAAATCTCAAACTCTACTGTTACAGTACTTTTTCCTTAATTATTCCTTAAATAAAAGAAATTTTATTTTTAAAAAATTGTTCAATCTCAAAAAAAATGGTAAAAACAGCAAATTCCAGAATTTTGTGTAAAAAGAGAGACGTTGTCTCACGTTCGGCTCTTTTTTGGAAACACAATTTTCGGCTGTACCGTTTTTGCTCTTTAAAATCGTGTTAGGATCGATCCAACCTTCATCTTCATCCTGTAGGAACGGTGGAAAGGGTAAATTCGTTTAGAGAACGAACGAACGAACGAACGAAAATGATGGCGGCACGAAACTACATCGGGTTTGCTTCTTGGAATAAATAAACCCGGGGCAAAAAAAAATCACTAGAGACAAGATTATTTAAAAGGCCGCCATAGTCGAGATTAAAACAGGGAAAAAGAAATTTCCTAGAATTCGCAAAATTGCCACATTTCGGGATTTCTGAAATTCTGGATAAATTTGGATTAATTCTGAAACCCCGGATAATTTTGGATTAATTCTGGAATTTTTGAAATTCTGAATAAATTTTGATTAATTCTGAAATTTCGAAAACGGATAAATTTGGATTAATTCTGAAATGTTGAAATTCTGGACAAATTGGGATTAATTCTGGAATTTTTGAAATTCTTAATAAATTTGAATTAATTCTGAAATTTTGAAATTCTGGATGAATTTGGATTAATTCTGAAATTTTTTATAAATTTGGAATAATTGAGAAATTTTGAAATTCTGAATAAATTCGGATTAATTCCGAAATTTTGGATAATTTTGGTATTGCTCTCGTCCTGCAGGATACACTGCTTCGGGGCAACAATCTCTCGTGTGACTACATAATTTGCATCACTGGGACCCGGGGTCTTTGAAACACGTTATCAGCGTTTCCAAACTCGGGAACGTAAAGTTTCAAAGTCAATGTAGACGTACTGCGAACTTTGCTTCCCACTGTTAAGATTTTAATCTCGCTGATGTGTTCGTAAACTGAATTCGCACTGTTATAAAATTACCAACGAAGGCCAATTTTCCATTAAACTCGTCTCTCCGGCAACGTGGATCTGACATATTCTCGTCGCTGTTATCGTGTCGAGTACCTCGTCCGATCGGGGAAAAAAACCAGAGAGAGAGAAGGAGCGACAATAATACACCCATCGATTGAATGACGTTACGAGAACCCATTCCGCGGATCAATAAAAAAAAAGCTTCTGTTATCTTTCAGCTATTGTCTTACACATTTACATTGTTTATATATATAATGAATTAGCGGGTGATAAATATACGTATGATTATTTAATCCCATTTAAATAAAATGAAGTTTTTTTGAATTTCTTTTTTGTATTCGAATAAAATTTGTTAACATTTAAAATGAAATTTAATTCAAAATTATTTTCGAAAATCTATGAGTCACAAAAAAATCGAAAATTAAAAAAATCCAGTTTTCTAAACTATTAAATTTACATGAATTATATTAAAATTAATTAGATCAAATCAATTTTTTCCATTTTTAATTAATATTAATTTAATTGATTTTTCATCGGACCAATTTTAATGTTTCCCTTTTACTTCTTCAAATTAATTAACTAATTTGCCATATGAAAAAATTTATAATTAATCAAAAATATTATATATTACAAATTTAATTATTAAATAACCACCCATTCATTGTATATATGTATATCTATATATGTTTATAATTTTCTATTATACATCGCAAACAATTTTCCCATTTACGGTTTTCTTTTCTGAAACGAATCTTTCAACAATTTCACTTCTAATGACGGTTTCTTTATGTCACTGCCGATACAATGCCGATCAATTAGTTGACAATGAGTCTGGCAATAGTCACGCAATCTCTCGCCGGAAGGAAGTTATTGATTTGGAAAAAGAGACTGACTTTTCTAGAATAATAGTTCGGCGAAGGTACAAAAAAAAATAGAGAAGCGCTTTGAGAGAAACGGAAGATGGGAATAATAATTATCATCATCCTGGGAGACTACGAAATAATCGTTTCGAGACAATCGGTAAGAAAACAGGTAAATGCGGACAAGAAGAAGAGCCGTAACAGCGAGCAATTGGTGTAGAATGATTATACGTCGGTTGCACGCATTTGCGTGACGGCCCATCGGGTTGAAGAAGAGAAAGAAAAAAGAAATTGAAAAAAAAAATATATATATAAATTATTTCTCTCCCCCCCCCCCCCCATGTTTATTTTTGGATTCATTGATTGACAGGTCGATATTTATTTTTGATAAAGAAAAAAAAAACGCTATTATATATGAATGCAGTCGCATCTTTTTTTCTCATTCGTGATCAGAAAATAAAAGTTCGATTAATTATCGATCGATATCAAAATATCAGAGCGTAAATATCGAAAAATGGTTGGAGTAATAAAAAAATATATATAATTTATTTGACCGCGTTTTTAATTTAAGAAAAAAAATTTCTTTTTAATTTTCATTTAATTGACCGCGTGCCAGTGAATGACCGTTGCAACAAAATAATGTAAATTACAAACTTTGGAATGAGTAAATGTTTAAAATCTCGTTCATTTAGAGCTTTTTGTTCGCATAAGTGCGATAAACAAATGGTAATTAAATAATATTCTTTATATAAATATATAGAGAATGTTCAAAAAATTTTTTAAATTAAAAAAATTAAAAAAACAGAATTCTTTATATAAATATTAACAAATAATATTCTGGTCACCTACTGGGCCTTTTATTTTTCATATTTTTGCAACTGCGTAAACAAAAATTAATTCTTTCTGCAATTTCAATAGTTTCTTTGCAATTACCCTACGTAAATAAAGAGAAATATAATTATAATCGTTATGAATATTCAAATACGTCAGTGGTTGGATTTATTACTCTTTGTGGTAGAATAAAAATTTATAGGGGAAAAAAAAAATAAAAACAAATTTTTCGAAGAACCTCCTTCAATCGCAACTCTTTGAAATCGGGGTCGCATTCAAGGATTAGAAGTTCAATGAAAGGCCGAGAGTATATATACGCGGAGATGCGAATCTGGTCGCTTAACGGTACCAAATCCACGGTTCAACTCCGAGCTCTCGAGCAAGTACGAGTACACCTTTTAACGCCGAGTACCCTCGGATGCAGGTAAATTTTATGCAATTATCGAATTCCAATTTTTTTTTTGCGAGAGAGCGAATTTTGAATAATTTTTGCACACGAGTTTGGAAATGCTGGAAATGTTGTATTTTATTCCACCGAAATAATAATTGTATAATTTCTCCCCCGTGTATTTATAGAGAATGAAAAACGAATAAACAAACGGCGAAATATAATGAAAATTGCGAGAGGGAATAACGTGTACATGCGCCCGTGGGGTGAAATAATAAAATAAACTAGAAAAACGGTTGATTTTCGTGGAAAGCTAATTAAGTTCAATTTTGTAATGGCTCTTTGTATTTTTATACCTGCTAATTTTCATTAAATCAATTTTCTCTGTGGGTAATACAAAAAAAAAACAATAAATATGATGGTAATACCGGCATAATTTTAAAAATTGGGAATTTAAATTGGTGACGTAAATTATAAAATGGAGAAAAACACTGGATATTAATGGAATTATGAGTTTCCAATTACTGGATGCATTTATTATTTTTTTATAATTTTGTGGTGAAAATATTTGATTATTTTTGAATTTTTATATCATCTTTTGAATAATTACAAATTTTATGTATTATTCAATTACAATTATTTCATGTAACTAATTATTTTTTAATAGGTGTCTATTAATAATAGCAAATTCGAATTTTCAGACATTGAATATGAAAATAATAAAATTATAATTAAAATTATTATTTTCGCATTCAATGCCTGACAATTCGAATTTGCGATTTTAATATTCTTAAATGGAAGAGCCAATAAAAAATAATACGCGAAATCTAAAATTTCCAAAAAGACTTGGAGCAGAAAGTAAGAGCTGCAGCAGCAAGTCCCAACGTGATCCCGATGATTCTTGACCTTCAAAAATATTTCCTACCTGAGCTAGGCTTTTATAATAATCCACTATTCCGGCATATATTAAATCCCTTTGTAGCGTAAATCGACTCTTGGGTCCAAAAGGGCGTAACTCCTATTCAAACGCAGGTCGAATTGCGTCTCGCTGCCTCTTAGCAGTTTATAAAATACATATATATATGTATATAAACCAAGAAAGAGAGAGAGAGAGAGAGAGAGAGAGAGAGAGAGAGAGAGAGAGAGAGAATGATGCTCGGAACTAAAGAATTAAATGAGAAAGAGAAGGAGAGAGAAAAAGATCCAAGATGATCACGGCTGATAAGGTAAAAGGCTTCACGCAACTTCTCCCACGAGATCTTTATACACCATATGTTCTTATGTGATATATATACATATATGTGTGTGTATAAACACACACACACATACATGCATCTAGACATATACACTTTCCATGTAAGATGTATACATTTTTTTTAATTCCATGCATTTGATGCCACCCTGGCTGTTGCAATACACGCAATTTTGCATATACCTGTGCAGTCCAATCCAACGAGTCGACATTTAAATATATATATATATATATATATTTTTTTTTTCAGACATTGTATGCGAAAATAATGAAATTATTTTAATGGTAATTGAATATTACGTGAAATTCATAATAATTCAAAGAATAATAATTATTATAATTTTATTATTTTCGTGTTCAGTGTCTGAAATGTCGAATTTGCTATTTTAATATTCGCAAATCAAAGACCCAATAAAACAAAAATCAATTATGCAAAATAATTGTAATTGAGTGTTCAATAAAATTCGAAATTATTCAATAGATGGTATAAAAATTCAAAGATATACAAATATTTTTACCAAAAAATTAAAAAAGCATAATTAATGCATACGATTATTGGAATTCCATTAATATCTACTACTTTTTCATGATGGTTCAATTTTACAATTTACGTCACGAATGCAAATTCATATTTTAATAAATTATTATTGGTTTTTTTGGTGCTACTCATAGAGAAAATTGATTCAATTAAAATTGGCAGGCAACAAAACGCTAAGAATCATTACAAAATTGAATATATATAAATTTTTTTTGATATGCCTATATATACATATACATATATATTTATATAATTTAAGCTTCCACGTATTTATGCATTTTCATGTGGAAATGCATTTCAAAGGCAAACTATGCCGAGATAGGATATCTATGGCATATATATACACACATATATATATATAATAGTGGGACACCTGAGAGAGTACTTGTAGGATTAATCGTAAAAGCATATCGGATCGATAGTGGCGAGTTGAAATATACCGTTGACCCGTTTCGATTCTTTCCCACATATTTACACTTACCCACGCAACAACACACGGTTCGATATAACTAATAATATATAAATTTAATAAAATAAACCTATCTCCACACACACTATAAATATGTATATATATATATGTACGTAAAGTGTACATATGGGTGTGACTCCAGCGATAACGCTGGAGTAATAATGAAAAATGATGGTAATCCTGGCATTATTCATAATAATAATGATGATGAAAGTAACAACAAGAATAATAACTATAACACTGAAAATAATAGCGACCGTGGACGTTAATGTTTTGTCGATAACGAAATATCGACAATCTGCTGCTGTTGGTCGTGCTGTTCATTTTTTTACTGGGATATAGAGTGTAAAAAAAAACTATGTATACATATATAGACGAATGGTTATTATTTATACCGCGACTGTATAATCTAGGCATGTTATCCTACTTTGCGTATAATTTTTATTTTATTGCAAATTTTACGATTCTTGCAATCGAATTTCTCGGTATTTTTTTGAAAAATCTTTAACAACGAATATATTATTATTATGTATTGTAATTATACTATAGAACCATTGTAAATGTACTATAGTTATAATATAATAAAAATTAACATCATTATTTTGACAAACCAAGGACATTATGTTAATTAGTAACACACGTTTGTACAATTTGCGCTTGACACGTTCTGTATAATATGTAAATGTAATTAATTAGAAATTAGCTATACATTATTATTATTATTATTATTATTATTATTATTATTGTTGTTATTTGAAAACCGTCTGGTTGTGGAACAAACAGTTTCTGTTCCATCAAAAGACTGCCCGGTATCTACTATCTGTCGGGAGCCGAAATTAAGCCCACGGAGATGACTAATCTCTCGTTTGCGGGAATGACCCGGTCGGTGTTACAGGTAACTCCACTGGGATTTCCCATTACAATCGATGCCATCCTATTTCCGGATCTATCGCGATACGTCGAGTGACTTTCGGGTCGAGTATTTTTTTTCCCCTTTGTGGACCTTTACTATCATTTCATATTAATAAAAAAAATACAATATAGTTTATATTTTTTCCACGGGATGAGATAAAAATAATATCGCCTTGAATTCTAAAAATAATAATAATAATAATGATAATAATTACAATGAGTATGGCAAGAAAGTGGAATGTACGAAAATTAACTAGAAAAATACAAAAAATTGTAAAGCAAAATTCTAAACTATCAAATTATTTAAAAATAAATAATCTATCAATAAAAATAAACGATACGTTATTTATATAGTTATTTATTAGTTATATTAATTAATACTATATAAGTAACTATATAATACTGTATAATAATGTATAATAATAATAAAATAATTCTAATATTTATATAGCATTAATTAACAGTATGAATTAGTAACTAATATTAGTCCATTTCATTGAATTATTTTCCTTGGCTTGATGCGTATTCGTTATTTATTAAATTACTCCACTACCAGAGCATTTATTAATAATTTGCTGTAAAACTTTAATTTCCTTATCAAAAGAAAATTCGAATAACGGGAGGTTAAAAAAACGCAGTATCTCTCTCTCTCTCTTTCTCTTTCTTTCCCTCTCTCGGGGAAGTGGCACTCTTAATTTACATTTTTTAGTCCCGACCCTCTTTGTTTCGAGCTTCTAAGCGGTTACAAAGGAGCTTCTTTGAAAAGCCGAGTCTGCATGACTCTTCCAATCGTTATTATAATGCTCCGATAAAGGAAATCGCTTATTAATAACAACGATAATGATAATAATAATAATAATAATAATAACAACAAAACGCATCTAATCGCTGCCGGTTATCCAATCAAATAAACTTCCCGCCATTTTCTTTTCCTTTCATAATCATCATAACCACAATAACAACACAAAACAACATCTAAACCCGAAAAATAACATATTCGATAATAATAATACAAATAATATAAATAATAATAATAATAATAATAATATACATAATAAAAGCCAACATTTTGGAAATTAAAAATAAAAATAGTAAAAATTCTTAATTACAATAGAAATAACATGAAAGAGAAAAAATTAATGAAATATGAAAGAAAATGGCGAAAATGAGACACATCGAACTCCAATAACAAAACATAAATGGCATAATAAGCAAGTTATGCAACCACTTGAATGTATAAAAATAGAAAGACGATAGTTTTCTGTACGTCACGGTGACGATTCGCGGAAACTTAAAAGAGGCAAAAAAAAACAAAAGGGGGCTGCGAAGAAGAAGTCGATGAAAGAAAATAAACACACACACACACTTATTTATGTACACCACATGCATGCGAAATATCGGTATGTGCGAAACTTTCACTCACTTGATTCAAAGTCGTCGGTATGATATCTGGCGTCTGCGGGAGCATCTTTTCTTCCGTTCAACGTGCAATTGTCATATACACATATATATATAGGTATGTCGAGTATTATTTTTCATAGGAAAGAAAACAATTCACTCCTGGGAGCCGAAGTCATCGTTAGAACGAGCAACTCTTACACACGTTCGGGGACAACTTCACACTCGGAAACTCAACAATCACTTTTTCGCATTGAATCGATAAATGGGTATTAATTTAATACGTCGAAATTGACACGAGTATTTTTTAATCTCATCCCGTTTTTTCGACGACAGTGAAAAAAAATCCTAGAAATCACACGTTACCAAAATACAAAAAAAAAGAATTATCAACCCACGAAGACGAGACACACACATCAACCCTCCTCGAGGTCGTGCGCGAGACTGACGGTCCGGGCGGTGTAAGCCAGGAACGATCTTTCGCGAAGATTGCCGAGCGAGCACGAACTCGTTTATCACTATCGCCCACCCTTCGAAAATCACAATTTTTGGACGGGATTGATAACAATGGTATTGATCTCGCGATAAGACATTTTATCCGTCGGCTTCTTTTAGTTTCGATACTCGATTCGAATGCGTTTGTTATCGCAGAGCGGGGTTATTTAAGGAGTATCCCGCGACGTGACGCCGATTATCGATTAACAATCGCCGCGGAACGGTTCGAATTTTGAAAATTACCACGGAACCGCGGCGCGTCGGTTATTTTCGGCGCTTCGTTCGAACGCGTCGGCCATTTTTGTTCTTGCCAATGAGGGATTATTTGACTATAACCGAGGTTGAAATAAATTGAAAATTTTATTTGCTACAGAAAGACGAATAATAAAATTAATAACGGAAATAAATATTGAGAGAAATGAAATAAGACGTAGAAAATTTTATTTTTCAATCTATGAGGGATTGTCTTCGTACCGGATGGCAAAGAAATTTGTAGCTTTTTAGAGAAAATGTGTTGGTATAGAAAAAAAAGGAAAGAAGGCAGTAAAATAAATTAGAGAAATGGCAGTTCTTGCGTATGGAATAAAATAAACTGGAAATGTGGTGTTTTTTTGCTAAATATTGAAGGTGAAAATGAAAATTCGTTTCAATCGATAAGATGGATTTCGGGAGGAAGGGAAGAAGGGCAAGGATGAGGAATAAAGGTAGCATTAAAAGGAACGAAACAAAAGGCCATATAAAAGGGTTCCAGTTAAAAATAAGTGGACCGGTTACGTCAACCAGTCCTTTCAAGGATCCAAGCCTCATAAAATTCCTGATGCCTTGTTCGTTTTTATCCCTTTTTCGTATTGTCCCTAAAAAGAATGCCGCCATGGTGTTATTGTCGAAAAAGAAACAAAGGGATTGTTTCCGCTGGGAACTCGAAAATTCCGGAAAATTGGAATTAATTAGAAATTAATTTCCCCATTTTAAGGATCAATAATGCCATGGAATAAATTGGAGACGCTGCATTATTAGGGAATGTCAATAAATTAGTAGCAATTCATAATTAGTTGACAATTAAATAATTGGTTATTAAATTATTAGGGATGCATTCATTATAATTAATAGGTAATTTATTGTTAATGGGTATTTATATTGTCGTATTTATTAATTCCATCCCAGAATCAACAAATCGCCCCCAATTGCGTGGGAATTAATTGTTGAAAAGTATCTTTATAATAAATTCAATTATCCAACTGAGAAACGTATTACCCCATAGCAGATAAAACACCGTGCTGAGGCACATGAATAGATGGTGTAGAAAATCTTTACGATGCTAATAACGTACAGACGTGATTCCCACATACACGCATTCTGGAAAAAAACGTTCGAGACAAGAATTCCTGTATTTCTCGTCGTCACACCTGTTTAAAGTACTGATAACCAAACTAAAGATTACAAAACGATGACTCAAACAGTCTTCCATTGTATTTTCACCGTGTGTGGACCGAGTGTTCGTCATCTTTCTTCAATTTTCCACTTTTGTCACTTTTGCACTAGCATAAAAAATTACAAAAAAATCTGGGAAAGGAAGAAACACGAATTTCAGCTCAATCGTGACTCGAAATTAAATATTTTCGTGTAGATATTTATTTTTACGTATTAATAATGTGAAATATCGATTTTTTTTTGCTTTTTTAAAAATTCAACTATTTTCCAAGTGTCAGTATTAATTTCGAAATATCTTCGACAGGTAATTTCGCATCAAAAATTACGGATCTATTATTTTAATTAGTTTGAAATTGTATATCTAAAAAATTGGGTGAAAGCAAAAAATTATTGCAAAATAACCGACTGCCCTATTTCTCGTCTCGATGCAATCGATTTCGTCACATCCACGTTTGACTTCCCACCATGAGATAAATTCCTTTTCCGAGATTCCTTTTGTCACCGGTCACACGAGCAATCAGTGGAAAGCATGAGTAAAAGACGTCGTTAGTTCCGGTTATGACTGATCGAAGGGAATAAAATTAGAGACGCTTAATTTCGGTGAGAATCAGTCACGCTGACTCATCCGATGATTTCCTCTACTTCTTCTTCTGCTGCTTCTTCATTTTGCTCTTCTGACCTCGCTAAACGTCACTCCTCGAATCATCACCAGCTGTGAACCTCGGAATTCGTATGTTTTTCTATTTGTCTATTTTTGATGATAAAAGAATTTCCAAATAGATCCCAAATTTCGAATTTCTTAAAGTTTGAAGTTCCTAATTTTGCGAACTCCTATGATTCCAAATTCCAAAATTGCCAATTCCTAAATGTCCAATTTCTAAAATTTCCAATTTCCAAGTTCCAAGATATCCAAATTCCAAAAATTTCCAATTTCCATGATTTCCAAATTCTGAGATATCTAAATTCCAAGATTTCCAAATTCCAAGATATCCAAATTCTAATAATGCTGAATTCCAAAATTTACAAATTCCAGATTCCAAGATATCCAAATTTTCAAAATTGCCAAATTCCAAAATGTCCAAATTCCAAAATTGCCAAATTCCAAAATGTCCAAATTTCAAAATTGTCAATTTCCAAAATTTCCAAATTCCAAGATATCCAAATTCCAAAATTGCCAAATTCTAAAATTGGCAAATTCCAAAATTGCCAAATTTCAAAATATCCAAATTCCAAAATTTCCAAATTCCCAAAATTTCCAATTTCCCAAAATTTCCAAATTCCCAAAATTTCCAATTTCCCAATTTCCAAAACTGCAATATCTCCGTCTGAAAAACGGAAAAAAATGGATTGCAATGCAAAAGTGCAAGCGATCAATTATCGACTCGTGATAAGAAATACCCGGGGAAAAGTTTCTTGGAACATACAATTTTTTTTTAATTTTTTCCAAAGAAACTCGTTGGACGTTCTGTATGTATACGTGCATATTTTCCCGGTAATACGCAAGAGTATGGTAAAACTATCCAGAAGCTTGGCGCCAAGAGCACTAGACGCTCATCCATAAAACATGCGGTTCGTCCGATGCGTTGATTCAAAGGAAAGGAAAGGAAAGGAAAGGAAGTGATGGCGAAGAAGAAAAGAAGAAGAAGCGCGGCAGCAGAAGATGGTTTTTAGGAAGAAAAAGAAGAAAAATGCATCTTCCAGCTTCCCCTGCTTTTCTTCTTCTTAACGCGTTTCTCGTTTACCCTCGGGACACACCGAGGAAGGCGACGAATATAAGTGGAAGTAAAACGAATGAATGATAAAAGTGAAGAATGATCTACTTTAGCTCTCGGCTATGGGAATCTCGCCGGCAGATAAGACAGCGAACGAGCTAATGTCCGGGCGAACGATTAATGCTGCGCTTTCTGCAAAAAGGGACCATTTGTCAATTTGTCAATTTGCAAGTTTCCTCTTTTTTTTCTTTCCCTCGCGCTTCCCTCGATGACGAAAATGAGATTTTATAAGCGCGCCGAGTCTTTTCATCGCAATTGTCTCATCCAGCAGGCCCTTGGCCTATTTTTCCTTTTAGGAAGTAGATGAATTTCTATTAGAAAAAAAATATACGTCATAGAAGAAATTTTTCAAAAATTGGATAGAATTTTTCTTTTCTTTAATTGTGATTGTTATTATTTTTTGATTTTATGATTTGAAATTCAATTTCTTGAGATTGTCGTTGTATGATGTATTCAGATATTTCCCAAAATTGCCAATTTCCAAAATTTCCTAATTCCAAAAATTCCGAATTCCAAAATTTCCAAATTCCAAAATTGCCAAATTCCAAAATATCCAAATTCCAAAATATACAAATTCCAAAATATACAAATTCCAAAATATCCAAATTCCAAAATATCCAAATTCCAAAATATCCAAATTCCAAAATTATCAAATTCCAAAATTTTCCGTATTCCCTATTACCCAAATTGTAACATTTTCGATTGAAAAATGGAAGAAATGGGTTGCAATGCAAAAGTGGATTTACGTATTTCCACATAAATAAACACATAGAGACATATACGGAAGAATCGATGACGCATGTAGCGAATTTCCGAAAAAAAAAAATGATCTTTCGGATTTACAAGGAGCAAGTAGCCGAAGAAGACGCCAGACTGTCGGGGCCGCCGGTTGCGGCCTTGCCATCGGCAATTTATTCACGAACCAGAATACCTTTCCCATCGTCCGGTTCTGGTACAACCACACGCGTGTGTGTGTTTGTGTGTGTGTGTATGCGTTTCTCTCCTTTCCATGCATCGGAAAGGAGAATAAACACATCGCCGCTGCTAAATGCAACCAAGAAAGTGGTGGTTCCGTGCCGATCTTTGGAATACCTACACCTTTCGATTCGATCGAACATGCGTGACTCGAATTACAAAACTCAGGCTTCCACCCTTCTTTTCATCGTGTCGCACGTCTGCGGGAATTCTTTCTTACCCTTATCATGTACCTACGCACCCATCCACCCACACACACATACACGCACACATATATGTGTGTAGGTACCTTGCAATTCAATTATTCTTATTTTATTCCAGTAGAAATGGTAATCAGAGGAAGTGCAGTTGTCACAGTTCAGAACTGCCTGGGTGGTTCGGCAATTGTTTGTAAGCGAAAGGGGATCCTCTTCCCTGTGGCGAGAGAAAAGAAGAAAATTGCATCATGTATTTAAATCGAATATGCGATTCCGGCTTCGAAGAATGGATTTAAATGGAAATTAGAAGCGTTAATGAAATTTCGAAAAAAAAGGCACTGGTAAGGAACGATTGGCAATCGAATGGCTTGATTAGGAATTTTTTTTTTCTTAATTCTGCAATTTATTCCATGTCTATTCTAGAATAAATTTACTAGTTCAATTTCATTCCTATTTTTATTAAACGAAATTTTTCTTTTTTTTTTAAATGTCATTGATATTTTGAAATATCAAATAAGGCATTCTATGATGTTACAGAATTTTATAGAATTTTACGAATTTATTGTTATGAAAAAATGGTAAATTTTATGATTATTTTATTTATAAATTTATTGTAAATTTTCATAGATTTTATATATTTTAATTATCACGAGCCTATAATTTAAAGATTCAATATTTTAATAATCCGTGCTTTTTAAATTATTTGTCATTTTTAAACGTCAATTCCAAGAAATTTGGTTAACCCTAATAATGCTCCTTAATTTGTCCAATTAATTTCTAACAAATTTTTAATAGATTCTGTAATTAATAAATTATAATGAATTTTAATAAACCATCCTCAAATTAGACACCACAATTATTTACAATATAAAAACCTCGTGTTTCATAAATAAACAAAATTCTCCTTCCCTTTCTTCAACTTTTTCAAATTCATTTTACCATCCACCCTCAAAGGACAAAAATATACATAAACAAACAAAAAAAAAAACACAAAAATATTCAGTTTTTCAAATTAAAGCCCCATTAAACATTAATTCTCCTTTTCTATAATTACGAAATGGCGTCTTTTGCATGCAAATTGTTACTTATGCGGATGCAATTCCACGGAAAAGCAAAGTTCCACGCGGAGGCAAATAATTCGAAGGTTTCATGAAACAAAAGTTAATTAAAACTAATTCCAAAGTCACGTCGGAGGATCGTGTAACTGTTATTCTTTCATCACGTCGCTAATGAAATTGCAAAAGCAATTGGCGAATTAGCAAGTCAAAATTCCGTTTCAAGGTGCATCGCCTAAAAGGACCGGGGGGGGGGGGGGGGGTAAATACAATAGGGGCAGGGGAGGGGAAATAGAAAAGCTATTAATTTGCAAGAATATCGTTGCAGCAGCGATCGTCGAAGGCTTCCTCGCAACTTCAAACTGCGAGCAATTGAATCGGAATGTGAAGCAATTACGTCAAAGAAAAACAGGATACTCGTCGCAGAAATTAATGAGGAGAAGAGTGTGGAGAAAAATAAAGGAATGACGATACCTTATCTTATAAAAGGAATGAGACGAGAAATCCAATCAGGTTTCGTTTTGTTTTCGATTTTCTCATTTTTTTTTAAACCGGCATCAGGAAAAAATGATTCCACCGAAAACGCGAATTTGATATCATTCAGTTTTGGTCGAATTGCGAGAAAATTGCGAGAAAATTTTGACCCATGAATATTTATCATTTTTTTTTATCAGAATTTTTTATGTAACGCAAAGTGTAAATAACAAATAATAACGATAAGCTCCCATGTCATTGTAAGAATTTTCTTGAGACTGATAAGATGAGGTTCAGAGAATAGGGTGTATAAGTTGATATCAGAATAGGTGTTATTTGATCATGCGATTATTGCAACAGACGTTCTTTTGATGATAACAGAGAGTCGCGGTTACACATGTGCTCGTTTCAACGAGGAAACCAACAAAAAATGAGTTTTTATTGCATTTCTAGTAAATGCAGTTTTTGTAAGTAATATACTTATAGAGAAAAATTTGATTTTTCCATCAATTTTTTCTACAAAGTAATTATTTTCAATAAAATAAATCTGGAAGCAGGAAAACTAATTTTGTAAATTTCCAAGACCCCAAATCCTAAAACTTCCAAATTCCATCATTGCCAAGTTACCAAATTTTCAATTTCCAAAAATTCCAAATTTTCCAAATTCCAAGATATCCAAATCCCAAAATGTCCACTTTCCAAAATTTCCAATTTCCAAGATTTCCAAATTCCAAGAAATCCAAATTCCAAAATTTCCAAACTCCAAGATACCCAAATTCCAAAATATCCAAATTCCAAAATTGCCAAATTCACAATCTCCAAATTCTCAATTTTCAATATTTTAATATTTTCGTCTAAAAAAAGAGGTAATGGATTCCAATTTATCGTCTCTATGATCATTTACTCTATAAAAAAAAAATACGAAAAATGTTTTTTTTTTTCAAAAGAAAAATAAAAAACACAAACCCTACACAATAACTATAAAAATAAGACAATTTCTAAACCATGAAAATATTATTGAAAAAAAAGTATGAATCAAATGATAAATTCAAAATAGATAATTAGCTTCCTATAATAATTATTATCTGCCATTCGATTATAACAATTAATTTAATTATTACTTTACTGAATACACCTGTATTAAAATGCAATGCAATTTTATTCGAGATAGTAACTAATTGTTCGAGTGATCTGCTAACATAGCAATTTTTACCAACTAGAACGTTGTACTAATGCGTCTCCAGTAGCATGATATAACAGGAATTTTTGTTATATTTCGCGAATTTCGAGGAACGCTTGTTTAGCATTTTTCTTTCTCAATCTTCTGGGCGTAATAATTAAAAGTAAAAAAAAAGAAAAGGAAAAGTTGTTCATTCATACGTACTTTCTTTATTGGATAATACTAAAGTTTTTTTTTTTTTCGCGGATTTGATCCTATTTGTTCCTCTCGGTTTACTTATATTATAGTTTATTACGACATTAGAATAAAATAAGGCGTTGCAGCCGAAAAACAATGTGACCTGAGCTTTTCCTTTAAGTTACGTACTGAATATGTACTAAGAATTATTATGATTATCGTTATTAACCCTATAATACTCTTGGCTTGGTTATATTACTATTTAAAAAAAATCGGAAGAACTTTATTAAAAAAAATTACCTATTCCAATAATTCAAATTTTCATATTTATTTATTTTTTATTCAAATACAATTTCTCAATAAAATACTAATTCAAAAATTAAATTGTCAATTGCAAAATTTGAACCCTGAAGTTGTAAATTGAAAAACAGTAAATCCAGAAAAAAAAATTATCAAATTTCATAATTATAATATTCCAGAGTATTATAAAGTTAATTGATTATGGTAAGGCAATTTACATAATTAACGGTGCCGTCTTTTATTTTGCTGTCAGGAAATTTGGCATCCCTCTAAGGTTTCGAATTTTCCATCAGAAGCAGCAAAGAAAGCCTTACCGGAATTTACACGATACATTTTGCCTCGTAATCGTCTATTTAATTGCATATACATATATATATAAAAAAATTTGATTTTTCTCTCTCGAGAAAATCCAACCGATGCTTAATATTAATACCGGAAAGCCAACGACAGCAAATTTCACATCCGATAACGCGCGTGAGAATCTTGGACAGAAAATTTCCAGTCGGACTGAGAAACAAATTTATTTGCATGCAAAAAGAGGACATTTGTTTAAATAACGTGACATTCCTTTGAAGTACCGGAAAAAGTAGTGGTAATTAAAACGAATAGGTAATTTCTCTGAATCGTCATTATTTATTTATATATTTTTTTGTTGCATGTAAAAAAAGATAAACTCGTAAAATACTTTGAATACAATAAATTTGATTTCTCAGTGTGATTATTACGTAACAGTGTTCGGTACGAAAAAATGAAAATATAAAAATATGTAATACCCAAGTTCCTATTGAATCACTGTAGGCGTGAGAACCGGTGGTTTGTGATTTTTGCGGAATCCTATTTTTTTTTTCTCTTCAATATTCGGCATGATTATATCGGACGCGGTATTATTTGAATTAACACGTATCTTAATTTACGTTTCAGGATTCACTGCATTTCGCAAGAATGGCAGTTAATTAATGCGTATCATGAGCGTATACGTTCGTCCACCTTTTGATCACGACGAAAAACTCTAATTAATTATTAGGACTTTTTTGTCTCAATCTTTTGATTTTTCAAATAAACGAAGAATCCTTAGACGTTTTCGCATTTTCAAAAATGTTACAATTTCATTTCGCAATTTCGCGTACTCCAATTAAGTCCCTTTTATCGAAACCAAAATAATCGAAGTTTCGGAAAAGAAACTCCAAATTTTTACCTTTAGACTCGAAAGCAAAAAAAAAAAATAAGCGCAAAAGGATATTTTTTCGAAAGGGAATTGGAAACAATATCAGCAGTAATCGAGCCGCCGGTGAAAAGTCTTTTCGGTTATCTGGAGTTAACACACGAGTCGACGTAATGTTCATTGTAATGGATACACTGGAATGATCAGTCTATTGTACCAATGTTCAACAATCGTCGTCATAATTCATGCTCGCTTCGTCGAACAATTGTCCGATTGCCGATTTGCATTCTTGTTTTCACGAAAATCCTCGAACTTTGTCTCGTTCCAACGAATTCGGCGGATTCCCATTCGCAATTTCAAAATTGGAATATTTTGGAACTATAAAAATAATATAGGAAATTTTAGTGACACAAAATCTAATAGAGATAAATTTCTAGACTATTTAAATTTCATTTTTTAAGTCCAATCAAAAAATTTTTAAAATATATTCGAAAAATTGAGCGTTAATTAATTTTTAATTACAAGTCGAATATTTTCAACTTGGTAATAAGGTGAAAAATAATACGAAAAAAAAGATCTCTAATTTCGTAAAGTTAGAAGTCCCTCATTTTTGCGAATTCCTGATTCCAAATTGCAAAAATGCCAAATTCCTAAATGTCCAAATTCTAAAATTTCCAAATTCCAAGATTTCCAAAATCCAAGATATCCAAATTCCAAAATTGCCAAATTCTAAAATTTCCAAATTCCAAGATTTCCAAAATCCAAGATATCCAAATTCCAAAATTGCCAAATTCCAAAATTTCCAAATTCCACGATTTCCAAATTCCAAATATTATATCGAATAATTTTTCTCTTCCAATCCAAGAATAAGTAAGAAAAATTCAATATCAATTAAATATCGATTATCTCTATTCGAAATAAATTCGCACGCAAACCTGAATTTTTAATCATCCAAAAAAAAAAAAAATTCGATCGGTTCGTGAAAACAAGAACATTGCATCTCGCTCCTCGGCATTGCTGTAACCAAAATCGGAAAAAGTTGCATGGAGGAATACGGATGGATATTCATCGTGCGCTTCGTCTATTAGAATTTCTCAATTGTTTCTCGATTTCGAACTGACGCAAATCGGCACGTTGGAGGAAGTCTTGTCTCTCCAGATACCCGTCCTTGCCTTTATTATGCGTGTTAATTTCCTCCTCCAGGTTCTCCTCCCTCTTGAAACTGTCCCAGTCGAGCTTGGATTTCTCCAAAGTGCTGATTTTCGCCTTTTTGCCCAGTTGCCCCAGAACCGAGGAGATCCCACCGAGGCCACCTCTTCTGCCCCGAAGAGCCGGCGGTCTCTTCGTAACCGGCGACGAGGATTCCTGGGAGGAATTTTCAGCGGACGACAAGGATAACCTCGCCTCCGCCGAATCCACGGGAACTTCCTTCTCGACTTTCACCTCCTCTCCGGCGAATTCGAAGATCTTCGTGATTTTCACCTTCTCTTCGATTTTGGGTCTCACCGGTGGTGGCGATTTTTCTTTCACCCCGTTTCTCGTCTCTTTGGGCTTCGGTTTGGGAGTTACGGCTGTCGAAGAAGCAAGAGTCGAAATTTTATGAATTTTTTAATCGATACTAAAGAAATTTGCATGATCGTATTAAATTATTTCGAGTTATTCGAAAGCCAACTTTGAAAATCAAGGAATTGTGAATTTTTATTGATCAAATCACAAATAAAAATTAAGTACCATTTAAATTTCACAGCGTCGAAATATTACACTTTGAAAATATGATATTATTAAAATTTACAGCGAATTTTCTTACCAGTATCTTTCATGAAATCTGCCCAGAGGGAATCCGCCCGTTTTTTTTCTTCCTCTTCCGTAAGTTTCTTCTCTTCCGCCACGACCTCTTCCTCCGCCTTTGGATTTTCTTCTACTTTCTTTCTCCGTTTACCAGATTTCTTGGTGCCTTTGCTGCGTTTCTTTCCCTTCTTCGACGTTTCCTTTTTGTTTTCGTCATTTTCATCCTCGGGTCCGCTCTCTGCGACACCTTCCGACTCCGCTTCGGACGCGGCTTCCTCCAATCCATCGGGAATGTAATCTTCGTCGTCTTCGTCGGAGTCCGAAGGTAACTGGTGCTCTTCCGACATTATTTTAATTTTTTCTAGGAAGAAAAATTAAACATCAAGAGTTTGCAATTATTGAAAATATTTGGATGTTACTTGTCGACATTTATTTTGTAAAATCTATTTTCTCGATAATTAATAACTCGGACAAATTGTTAATTGATTAAAAAAATAGTGCGAATAAAGTATTTAGGCTTTTTTTTTTAAATTGGAAATAAATAATTATCAAATTATAATTGTTACAAAATTAATTTTATCCCTTACTGATAGTCGATACATAAATTAATTTTTTTATAATCAACTTTCAACATCAATTTATAATTCAAAATATTTATAGATTTGATAAATGACGAAAATCGCACGTATCCAATTTTTTTCTGCAAATTGGAAAAGAATTTTACAATATTCTTTTTATACATCTATAATAATAATAATAATAATAATAATAATAATAATAATAATAATAATAACAATAATAATATTCCAATTATCAACAAATTTTATTCACTACAAATTCCACAAATCAACTTCCTCGATAATCAGTAACAATTATTACATTCACAATGGAAATATGTATCACTTGAAAAAGAGTGGGAAAATGAATCCTGCGTCCAAATTTCAAAAATCGAGGTATCGGTAAAATTTATTTGCCTTTAAAAACTGTTTCAATGCTAAGAACCATAACATATTAAATTGCTCGAGAAATCGAGCGCTCAAAAACCTCAAAATTCCAGAAAACTGATTGCTCTTATTTACATTACGACGCAAATAATTCTTATTTACCGTGGGATCAAACTTGTTGGAGTTTCGAACGGCCAAGTTGTTTTCCTTCCCCCGAGTGGGAACGATAATTTCGCGAAAAGCAGGTTATGTTAGGTATAGCGTGAAAATGAAGGGAGGTTGTATCAACTTACGTCACTTTCTCGAAACTGCAGTTGCGATTATCCGCTTGTAAGGTAAAAAAAAATAGAAATGTAAAGCCTAGACTGACTAGATTCTTCGGTAACTGGAGCCAGAGGCGATGCTGGAGGTGGAAGGGCTCGATAATATTGAACTTGGATTTTCCAATGGCTTTGCCGAACATTCAACTTTGCTTCGCAAGCGTACTTTGTTTTGTCTACTTTGCAATTCTCGGACTGTAACGGGACCTTTCCCGCCATCTCTCTTCTTTCGTGGGAAATAAGGGATCCCACGCACACAGTTTGAATAATTCAATTATTCATTAATTAAACGATCGATGATAACTTTATTGGAAAAGAAACGAAATATCGGATCAATATTTTAGAGACGCTTCTGTTTAAAAGGAAAATTATTTGAATAATTGGAGTCTTTTTAAGAAAAAAAAGTAAAAAATGTGGATTTCCTAACTTTTCTTACAATGATAACGCTACTTTATCAATGATTTTACGATAACTATGTATACATATATATATAATTGTGCATATAAAAAGAATATATAGATGTTGTTTTTGTTTTGAAAATATATATTTAATAAATAATTGTTCGGAATGTGATTTTTTTTAAAAACCGTTTTTCGCCCTTTACCGCGAGATTCAAAAGTACGTAATATAGTTTAATATATAATTATCTAATAATATTTTTTGAATCAATTAGATGCACCAAAAAAATACAATAAAATTGATTTCCAAAATACCACAGATATTTTTTCATAAATTATATCTCCGAATAAAAAAAGTCCAATACATTTATTCACTCTATAGATTTGTAACCGCGGGTTTTTGAAAATTACCACCGGCAGGTAGCGCTGGTGTCTCATTTCCACAGAAAACTGACATACCAACGTAAGAAAATCATATATATAGATATGTTGTGGCTCTTTTTAGGTTATGTTACCTGCGTTGTAAATTGTAATCAACTCCCTAGCACGTGGAGAGTGGAGTGTCGTAGTTCTCGAGGATATGGAAGCTCAATTGATTTCAATAGAAGTGTTTTTGTAAAATCATATTCCAAAGGATGTCTTTTTTCATAAGAAACAGTCGCGGGTCCACGGGAGCGTCGAAACGGAAGGTGAGTACAAATTGCTCGTGTTTATTTCTATTATTTTGCAACTATTGCTACTTTTTAGATTAAGTTTGAGGTTAGGAAGTTGCTTACATTGTTTATTTCTTATTATCTTTTCCTGAATTTTGAAAATTTTATTGGACTTTAAGAATTTTGTTTCCCAATATAATCATAAATGTGAAATATATTTTGAAGAAAATAAGGGTAAGTTTGAATTATTGTATATTTTAAGTTACTGTAATTTTTTAAATATTGAAATTTCAATACCGAGGCCGGGGATTAATCAAAATGGAAATTTTTGAAATCACAGTTCACAGGAACATCAAATTCGACGTTCGCTTCTAAATCGAAGAGGAAGGTTCCCAAGAAAAATAGGTCCACGGGCGACGACGAGAGTATAGCGAGTAGCGACGAAGAATTTGCCGAAGAGAATCAAAAGTAAGTGCAATTTTTGAAAACATTTTTTACTGCCTTTTTTTGACATTATTGAATATTAATAATTCTTGAATCATAGATCGAACAACTTTGATCATGAATCGGAAGAAGAGGAGGAAGAAGAAACCGCACAGGAGAAAAGATTGAGGTTGGCGAAGAAGTATCTTCAAGAAATTGAAGAGGAAGGTAGAAAATAATAGTAATTGAATAATTTTTATTTACTAACTCTGTAACATTTATATGATGAAAATGTCTATTTATAGAAAAGGACAGGGCTGAATTCGAAGAAGGGGCGGTAACGAGAAGACTGCAGGAGGAGTATTTGGAGGAAAAAGGAAGATTGAGGAGAACAGTAGCGTCGAATTATTCGGGTCATAACGATCCATTTGTATTAAAATGTAAAGATCATAAGGGTCCAATTACTTGTATTTGTATCAGCAGTAATGGAAAATTCCTTTTTTCTGGTTCCAAGGATGGTACTGTAGTGAAATGTGAGTATCTAGTCCACTTTTGTATTTTGTTTTCCATGATTTGCGTCATTTATTATTTTTTTTTAATGTGTTTTGTTCCGTTTCTGAAGAAATAATTTGAAATTTGAATATCAACAGTATGCCGTCCGGTGGCACCACGTTGGTGCCATGCAAAAACTATCGGGCAAGCGCCGGTGGCACCACGTTGGTGTCGTACCTAAAGATTTATACCGGCGCCAAACGAAAGCATCCCGATCAGACGTGCGGACGGCAAAGTGTCAATTAATAAAAACGTTCGTTTTTTTTTAGGGTCTTTGGCCGATCGGACAAAGGTACGAGTGATACGAGGGAAAAGAAAGAAAGAGGATGGAATAAAATCAGTGACGTGTATGGCGACTAGTACGGATGGCAAATTTTTGGTGGTCGGTGATTCCGGTTGTAAAGAAATCAAAGTTTTCTCGGGAAGTGACTTGAGTCACATAAAAGACCTGAAAAATCATCGAAATCACGTTACAGGGCTCGTGTTTCGAAGAGACACGCATACCTTGTATTCGGCATCCGAGGATCGAAGCGTCAAAGTTTGGAATTTGGATGACATGGTTTACGTCGAATCTTTGTACGTGTTTCCCTAATTTCCTATTAACGTTACGCCGTCCGGTGGCACCACGTTGGTGCCGTGCGAAAACTTTCGGGCAGGCGCCGGTGGCACCACGTGGGTGTCGTACATAAGACGCGCGGACGGCAAAGCGTTAATTATTATTGATCATCGTTAAAGTATCGTCACCGGTTATTTCATTGAAACAAATGACTTTGTCTTGCAGATTCGGGCACCAGAGTCCGATAACGTCGATCGACGCGCTTTCCAGGGAACGTGCGATCACGAGCGGAGGGTTCGACGGATCGGTGCGAATCTGGAAAATCGTCGAAGAGTCGCAACTGATTTTCAATGGGCACGGCGGCAGCATAGATTCCGTGAAGCTCATCAACGAGGAAAATTTCCTCAGTTGCGGGGCCGACGGTCAGCTTTGCGTTTGGGGCTGCTTGAAAAAGAAACCCCTTTGTTCGGTGGCCGAAGCTCATGGCAAAAACCAGCTCAACGGCCAACCCATGTGGATCTGCAGCATCGCGACTCTTCTCAATACGGATCTCGTCGCATCCGGTAAATTGCACAATTAATTCCACATATTTAATTAACACTTTGCCGTCCGCACGTCTGATCGGGATTATTTCGTTTGGCGCCAGTATGAATCTTTACGTACGACACCAATGTGGTGCCACCGGCGCTTGCCCGATAGTTTTCGCGTGGCACCAAGGTAGTGCCACCGGACGGCATAGTGTTAATCGTTTCTGTTATTAATAAGGTTCGACTTTTTTTTTGTGGAAAAACTAATCGAGAAATTAATAGAAAAAAAATGTTACAATAATTGCACGATATTTTGAAAAATACGATCAAGCTCCTGATGAATTCTTCCGAATCGTTCGAAATAAATATTTTAAAATCGTGGCGTTTTCGTGGAATCGTGAAACAAATGAATTTTTGCAGAAATAGGAATAAATATGAAGCTTCGATTGCAGGTTCCAGCAACGGCACGATCAAATTGTGGAAATGCGGCGAAGGTTTTCGATCTTTGAGTCCCTTGTTCGAGATCAATCTGGTGGGATTCGTGAATTCCTTGGCTTTTACACCGGATGGGAATTTTCTGATCGCCGGAGTGGGTCAGGAACACCGACTCGGCAGATGGTGGAGAATACCCGAGGCGAAAAACAGTGTTTTTGTTATACCGTTGATACACGAAGCATGTAAGTAATATTTTCGAAAGAACAAGGTCTAAATAAATCGTATGAATTATCTTTCTAAAAAAAAAAATACACCATGAATTTGAATTTTCTCCCCGAATGAGGCTTGGTAGCGAGACGAATAAATAAAGGCGGAAAGACGAAAAAAAGGAAAAGAAAAACTATCAGCGAATGAAATGAAAGAAATATTGGTCCACAGTACAAGTATTTATTTATTCTGTACAAAAGTTGAGTTATAAAATATTATATGTCCCATTTGTTATTTTTTTATCATTTTTTGTTTTCTTTATCTTTCCTCTTTTTTTTTATTTTCGTAGGTCTTTTGTTATCAGAGTCTTGTATACCATTTTACCGTCTCGCGAATTTCTTTCGTATAACAACAATTTTTGTATCGCCGTGAAAGCTCGTGCTTACGTTAAACGAACATGTGCTTTTCCAATTTCCTTTCTTTTAAAAGAGAGAGAGAGAGAGAGAAGTACAAACACACGCAAAAACATAATCTCGAAAGTCGAAATTTCTCAATTTTTCAATTTTTCATTCCTTCATCCTTTCAACGTAAAAACGTGCTCTCTTTATTTTTTTTTAGGCCTTGAAATCTTCTTCCACGTTTCCTCGCTTTCTATAAATTTTTTTATAATACAAATCAGCAAAATTCATTTATTTAACACTTCGTATCTTCTGTTTTTAGGCCTTACAGTCGTCGCTGCATTTCAAACCTTCGTTCGATTCTTTCGTTTTTCCTTCATTCTCCTCCTTCCACTAATTTCTTTTTTCGTGTCACATCCGTCTCTAAATCTTGCAATAATTTTTTTTCTTTAATTATTATTTATCAGTACCATTGAAACTTGACAAAAATTTTGCATTCGGCTGTTACTCGAAACATCGTTTTTCCCTTAAACTCGTAAATAATAGCGTATATAGAGAAACTCGTCCGTTTGTTTATTTTTCTTTTTACGCTAATTTCAAAAAAGATACAAAACTTCTACTAGTTCGTTTCCTTTTATACAAAAAGAAATCAGTGTGACATTTGAGATTCGTTGTATAAGAAAAAGCGACGGATAAATTTCAATTTTCTTTTTTTTGTCTCAGTATCAAGAACTTTGAATGAGTCTTTTTTTTTTTAGTTTACACGTTTATCATTATCTTTTAGTAATTTGTCGCTCCGGTGTTAACACGAGTAATTTTCACGGGGATCTTTTTTGCGCTATTTTCATTTTTACTTAATTTTTGTTTTCTTCTTCAAAATGTACCTATCAATTTTTTGTTTTTTTAAATATGTATAATACGTATTTACATAACGTAATTATACGATTCAATACGTCTGTAAATTGTATCTTTACTTTTAGTTTACTGTTACTTTTCATTATTTAAATCCTTCGTTTCTAATATACCTTTTTTTTTATTTTTTACTTCTTTTTTTAAATTTTCTTATTCTTCTGTTTTGTATCGTGTCGTTTTCTTTTAAATATATTGTACAATTGTTAATTTATAATTTGACGGAGTTATGGAACAAAAAGAGACGGATCTATATTCAAAAATGGGCACTGAACATTTTTTTTTTCTTTCCTCTTCGATTTTCATCTCACCTTTTTTTTTCGTTCCCTTTCTTTTCTTTTCTTTTTTTTCTTCCCTGCGTTACATCACTTTTCTATTTTGCAATTTTGTGTGTGCCTCCTTTCGCCAGAGGACGCGAGATATGATCGAGCTTGGCAAGCTCTCCAAATTTTTTAAGTACATTTTTTCTTCCCTTTCGGTTTCATGATTTTGACCAGATTAGAAGTTGACTAGAATTTCATTCCTCCCTTTCCATGCGAAACCACATCGGTCCTAAAAAAAAAAATTGGCTTTTCTCTGTAGAAATAACGTTTCACTCTGAAATGTAAGACTGGCAGTTCTTTTTTTTTGTTAATTGGTTTTTTTATCGTAACGAAAACATCTGGTCACGAAATAGACAAAGTAATGGAACTTCGCAATCGAAAAACTCTTTTGCCGCCGTTTCTTCCTCGCTTTTCCCTTTTTGTTTTTTTCTTTTAAATATCCTTTGTACTGACAGAGACGATTCGTGTAAGGTACTTTCACACCTAAAACTTATACCGAAATCTTAATTTAAGGGGCTTCCGGTCCCCCTTCTCCTTCGGCTGCTTTTTTTTTTATTATTAATTAATTGTATTGAAGAAATTCAGAAAATATTCATTTCACACTTTCTTTTTTGTTGAACTACAATTATGGGTTTTCTCAAGGAACGGAAAATTATCGAACGGAATTAATTAATTAAAGAGTGACAACGATGGAATTTTTAAAATTATAATAAATGTGATTACCAAAAAAATGGGAATTTATATTCCTGACTGACAAAATAAAATGGTATTTTTTTTTTTAAATAATTTTCCATAATTTGAAATAGAAGGAAACAAAAATAAATATTAAATACTTTGGAAAGGGGCGATTAATATTATTATTATTATTATTATTAGTGAAAAATTGCGATTGTCTTTGGAGGGAACGAACATTTTCTGAGTTTCCCAATACAGCAATAAATAATTTACTTTCAATTCTATCGATATATGCTCTATATATCGACAATGAATTACACAACAATATTGTTTAATTGTATACCTACGTAATTGTTTTTGTTTGTGTGACGATTGTAAAAAATCCTCTCTCTTTTGCTCTTTTTTCTTTTCTCGTTAAAGAAATGAGAAAAAAAAAACATACACACACACGTGGTGAAAAGCAATGAAATCAATTAACACACACGCGGGTGTGAATAATTACGTCTGTATGTTTTTTTCTTTTTTTTTTCCTCGAGATTTGGAATTATCACGAATCCCTTTCGGCGAGAAATGGAATTGCAATATTTATTTATTTACTCTTTTTCGAAATCCGTATGCCAAAAATTGACAGCTGTAGTAAGACCTCCCGAAAAAAAAGTGCCCGAATTGTCAGATTTTTTCTCCCAATTGAATTTTGGAATGAAACAAAAATTGAATAAATGAAATTCGAGAAATTTTGGAGAATCCAGAGAATTCGTAATTTTTCCAAACCCTGATTCCTCTTCGATTACCTATTTCTGTAATTTCTTTTAAATAATGTATTGCGTTTATTCTGTTTTTTTTTTAATTATTATTTTACGTTAATTCTGTTTGTAATTATTGTTTTGGGTGTGGTATGTATTTTTCTTTCCTGTAGTAAATAATATTATGATTATCAAGTTTAAGCTGCAGTTAAATTTTCTGAGGAAAAATTCAAGGGGGGGTTGATTCTTTTATTTTTTTTTTGGTAGTTTGATTATGTGATAAATTTTCCAGTTTTTTTTTTTTCGTTTTTTTTCTTTCTTTCCTGTTAAAACACTATTTCGCTACAATGGACTACTGTTTATGATTTCTACGCTACTTTGTAATCTGTTTAATTGTAATGCTTCGCATTGAACTGTACGTACTTGTATCTGTATTGCATTTCATTGTTTGTTCAAAAACCAAACAAATTATTTATAATATACACGAACACACCCTTAGTAGAAAAGAAATTAGCGTTCCTATAATTATCGAGTCTCATCTATGGGCGCGTGAATCCGCTCGAATTTCCGAAATTGCGCGTTTTTGCAAAATCGAGGGACGTTCCAACCCGAAAAAGTTTCGAATTCGGGTAATTTAACGAAAAAAAAAATAGGGACCAAAATCGTTTGAAAATTTCCTTCACTGCAAAGATAAATATTTTTCTGCCGCGAAAAATTTCGGCAAAATCCAAAAAAATCTAGCAAATTATAAAAAAAAAATTCTTTTCTATATTATAATTTACCATAAATCCTCTGTTTCCATGAATAATGAGAAATTCTAAAACTCACATATTTTAATTTTAATTCAGTGATTTTCAAATTGGAAAATTCCATTTTAATTTCAAACTTTTTCAAAATTTCATTTTCGATCTCTCATTTTTTGGAAGAGGACGAACGAATGTTTTTCGAATGATCTGCAAATAAATTATTTTACGAATTTCGCATTTTCACCCGTTCCAATTTTTTTCTGGAATTCCAGGAAACCTGGAAATTGCAAATTGCTTCGAAAAAAATGAGCGGGTGCTCGAAAAAAGGAATTTCCGAAACTTTTTCGTTCGAAATCCACCCCTTTTCGGAAAATTTCGTCGGTTCACAACGCCAACTGCATTTCTTGTATGTGTGATCATGTACTTAGCCATCCATAAAATGAACAATCGTTATAATAATGCAATGTGAGAGAATTCATAGGCTTATTTTTAAAGAAAAAACCCAAAAGATCGTGGTGTCTCTGTACTTTCCCTTTTCGTCGTTTCTTCGATTTTTCCTTCTTCCTTTCCCTCCTCATTTGATACACCTACTTATTAATTATTATCGTTTTCTCATTAAATTCGAAAACTCCCCACCGATTTCCCCATTGTTACCCCTTTAATTTTCTCTGTCAACTGTTTTGCTGTAATTCTTTTCACTTCATTACATTTCATTTCATTTTTTTTTTTTTTTTCAATCACTTATGACAAATTCATATATATTTCCTCGTCGGTTCCTATATTTATGAAAAATTCATCATACTTTTCATGAATCAACGAATGAGTCAATTAATTTCTATAAGTGTATATATTATTTATATGTGGCTGTGTAATTTTTTTTTTCTCGTGTACCATTTTTTTTGCATCATTTTTGTGGGTGTTTTTGAAATCCTTTCAATTTTCGTATCCCTTACAAGTGTGTTAATTAAAAATCTTAGACATCAACGTACATTCACTTGTATCATTAAATCGTTATTAGAAACCTATTTTGTTTACTTATACTATGTATAACTTCCCTCTTATTACTCACTTTCACGCAATTTTCATATAAACTCCCTTTTTCTTTTTCTTCTTCTTTTTCTCCTCCTCCTCCCGTTACACCCTCGCCTCTTCTTCGTCAATTATCTTTTTGTATCTCATTTTTTTTTTGTTTTGTTAATCATTACCTTAATTCATTCACACGTAGTATTTTATACTATTGTGTTTTACCTCTATTACACGCACACGCACTCGATCAACTTTCTCCCTTCCAATTCTTTTATTTACAAAGACGACTACGAATTTCCCTTTTTCCTCCTCTTATCCCCCTTAAATTATTATATATTTCTTTTTTTTTTATTTATTTTATGGCAGAATCTCTTTTCCTATGGTTTTCCGTGTATTCGTCGAATTTGGACTCGAACGCCAAACTGGGAAAAATTTTATGGATTTTTGTTTCGGAAGATTTCCTTTAAAATTTGAGAAAAAAAAAGAATTAGGGAAATTTTGAATTTCGAATTTCTTGTACTTTCAATTTTTTTAAATTTTCTATTTGAATTTGTGACAAAGTTGAAAAAAATGAAAATATGATCTTTTATTGATTTGGAGTCATTTAAATTGGTCAGTGATTATATTTTGTAAAATATGTAAAAATTGGGGGAAATTTGGAATTTGAAATTTTCTGGTCGTTTCCATTTTCAATTTGAATTTGTCGTAGGATTCAAAAAATTGATAACTATGATTTTTATTTATTTATTTTGAAGGTTTACGTATTTTAGAAAATCATAATTCGTCAATTTCGAGACAAAATTTACTTTCAAAAATTCGTGGCGGTATGAATTTTGAATTTGGAAATATCTTTTCTAAAGATTTTCGGCATAAATTTTTCATTCCGTTGAAAATAAAATTATTAATTTGAAATTTCACAAAAGTACGAAGATCCCCAAAATAGAATATATTTTAATTTTCCAACTATGCAAGAATCGATTTAAAATAAGGAAAATATGTTAAAATTCCAAAAAAACAACCAAATTTAGGAATAAAATATAAAAAAATATCCGAATAAAATTTTTCCCCAGTTTGGCGCTCGATTCTCAAGATTTCCGGGAATGCTGTGGGAGAAATATTGAATCTTCGGAATGAACTTTGTTGGCTTAAGCGAAATAATAATTTTCCTTACAAGGTAGACACGCGAAATAACGTAAAAAACGAACGGGAAAAACGGGAAAAAAAGGAAAGGGAACGAAAATGAAAATGATAAAAAGAAAAAAAAAGCGTAAAAACAGAAAAAAATTGTATTGAATGATCATTGTCTATTTTTCTATCGATAGTTTTGAGTTTCTAAAATTACTGTTATACTGTATTTGTTTACCTATCGTCATTTTTAATGAATGAAACGAAATCATTCATAATTTGTTCCTTCTATTTTATACCATCATGTTTCGTCTCCAAGAATCGCAAACGCCTAGCGTTTGGGCTTCTTTTCAATTGTTCTATGAAAATTCTTGCGTCATTATTACCTATGGTGTCACTTTTGCTAGAATTATCCGGGTTTCCTTGGACTTGAATTTCTTTGTGAGAAAAAAAAACGATTTTTTTCTTCCTCCAAATTTTCCGAATTAATAATCCAACCTATCACGTCGGAAGGACTGTGACTAGATTTTATTTATGGTAAAAAAAAATGTAAATAGTCTAACCACCCAATTTCCAGTCCATGGAAATTCTGGTTATTTTTTCCTTGACAAAATTTCCCTTATTTTCTAATTTTTCTCATTTCATAATTTTTTTATGAGGTTCCTTTATAAATTCATATTCCAATTTTTCTCAGAAGAATAGAAACTCAAAAAAGAACCCAAAAAAATTTGAAAATTATCAAATTATCAAATTCGGATACTCTTAATTTTTCCATGCTTATAAATAATAATTGATTTCCGGCCGATATCAGGTCGGTGCATAAATAATTGCGGTTTTTGCTTCGAAATCGCCTATCGAAAAGCGCAATTATTTTCGCACCGAGCGACTAATTAACGATTTCTTCACCGTTACAATTAATTATTCATCGATATCGGACCGGATTACGAATAATAAAGTCGCCGGGAGACCGGGAAAACCGGATAATTCTTTACAAATAATTTCTTTTCGTCCAGTGACACTGTTGTCAGTCCTGTTTGAAACGACAAACTATGACAATTACAAAAATCGTATAAATCGTTGCTTAAAAAAAAAAAGCGTTTTTCATTCTTTTGTTTCGCTATGATTTTTCCTTTCTTTCTTTTCTACACGGGTTTACCTTTTTATGACACACGGGGGACGACGGGGAAATTGTTTATAAAAGAAAAAAAGAAAGAAACGGTAAACGGACACGCGGCGAACAGATAAAGACGTAAGGCGGAGTAAAAAAAAAACAAAAAAATATAATACTTAGACTTAGAATACTGTAGTTTGATAATTCATTGTTACACGCATGAATTTCTTATCATGTTATCGGTTAGATCCGGTTAATTGTTTCATTCAGGCCTGTGGTAATTTGCATTTTTTTTTTCCTCTTCGCAGTTTTCGTTGATCGGTAGATTGAGAAGTAACGCAATAACGGAGCGAATAACGAAATTATTTATAAAAAAAAGATAATGAATGTTTCCATTATTTTGTCCAAAAAAGAAAAAAAAATCGGCCGATTTCCTGTATTCATTTTTTTTTGTTTTCTGAATTTGCAAGTGCGAGGAATCTACGTCGGTATCAAAGGGGATGACGAGGTGACTCGTTTTATACGTCGTATTTACAACAATTCGTTTATATTTATAATATGTATAATATATATATATATTTTTTTTTTTCGTATTTATACGTTCTAGTCGCGATCGAGTTCAATTCTCTTCACCGTCATCGATAAATTTCATGCGGAATTTTATGGACATATTGCGGCAATCGTAATCTGCAAACGTCCTTTTTGTAACACATTTTTTTTTTTTTTTCGTTATTATTAATTACGTTTTTCTATTTTACAAGTTTCATTTTTTACAAGTTTTTCAAAAACACGGGGTGTCCAAAGAACCTTTCTTTGTCGAAAATCACAATCTCATTTTTGGAATGTCAATAATAATTGTAATGTAATTAACGAAATGGGTAAAGAAAAATGAGGGAGAGAATTTAAAAAGAAAAAAAAATGTGTTACAAAAAAGTACGTTTTGACAATAAATAATATTCGAAAAACTGCAGAAAATTCTAATGAATTTTTTTTTTTCTTATATAAAAAAGAAAGAAACGAAACGCTCTTCTTCGTTCAGTTCTGCGAAAAATACAAAATTATAATAAATTACTGAATTCAAGGAGGAAACTTCCAGAAAGTTCGCCGATGGTTTTTACAAGTTTACGCGGAAATCGTCAATTTCCAGACGGAGGAAAAGCCATCGCGCCCAATGAATTTCATTGTACGCGAAGTCTTTTGCACCGTAAGTATCGATCGAGCGATTGTACAATATTACCGGTTTCGATATGAATAGAATTACAAAAGTTTACTATTTCAAGCACTTGAAAATTATTCGGTTTGTAAGAAACGAGTGTTGGCTTGGAAAAACGTTTAAGAGGAATTTTACAAATTTTTTTATCTTCAGCTTTTCTCAATTTTTTTCTTTCTTATTCCCCTTTTTCAATTTTTTTCAATTTTTTATAACAACCAGAAGAAAAAATTCCCCTCTTATTATTTCTTCTTATTTCGAAAAGAAATAATAAAGAATTTTTATTGGCAATTTTTTTCTTTTTAGAAAATGAATTTTTTCTTTTAAATCCGTTACTGGATTTTTTTTTAGAGATTGTGAATTAAAATATTTTTTTTTTTTTCAAATCAAGGGAATTAATTCCATTATCGTTTTTGGGCTGATTCGGATTTTAATTTTTTATTCCAACCACAAGAAAAAATTCCCCTTTTATTATTTCTTCTTATTTCGAAAAGGAATAATACAGAATTCTTATTGGGAAGTTTTTCTTTTTAGAAAATTCATTTTTTCTTTTAAATTTGTTACTGGAATTTTTTTAGATATTGTGAATATTTTTTTTCACGAGAAAAAAAAATTCGATCCAATTTTATTACACGAATTTGAGTTCCTATAATTTTTTATTTAACTTTTATTTTATAAATTCCGGGAAGGAAATAAAAAATTCTTCCACTCAACAATCGTTCCTTAAAACACGCGTAATTAATTCGTTCGCTATGAGATTCGATATCATTCAACTATGGTTACATATTTGAAAAAAATTCATGTTCAATCGTTTCGTCCCATAAAAAAAAATGTAAAAAAAAAAAGTGAATCAGTGGTTCGATATTTCCTCATTAGTTTCAATATATAGTTTAATTATATTCATATATATAATATTTATAATAAATATAATACAGTTGCTTTTTTGTTTCTTTCTCTATATTATAAAGTTCAATATAATACAACTATGATACAACAACAAAAAAACAGAAGAAATATCATCGCGAGTTTAATTAATTTTTCCCTGTTTTTTTTCTCTCTTTCATTTTATACTTAAATACTCACGAATTCAAATCTGAGATTCGAATTTTCGTCGCAATCGTATTGGGATTCAGTCAGTTTTGTTATTTTCTTTTTGTTTCTTTCATTCATTCGTTCGATTACAGGTCGAATTTGTATTTTATTCCTTCGACTGCTTTTTTTTATATTTTCCTTTTCGAGGAAAGAAACGAGAAAAATTGACGGACTCTTCGCGCGGCTTCTCCCCGGGGAGTGTCTTTTACGTTTAACGAGAATCCGGCAATTTTCGTTCGTTCCTTTCGTTGCTCGTTTTTTAATAAGACTTTGTTTTAACTAAGATTACGGCACTCTTTTCTCTCCCCCAATTGTTTCTTTCTTCTCATTCACCGAATTAAGGGTTGAATGAAAAGTTTCTAGGCTTAACTCTTACTCTCTCAGCCACTTACTTGTACATATCTCATAGGAAATTTATTTACAAAAACGCGTTAATCGTTCATTTCCCGCATCATTGTCTTTATCGTCGAAAAAAGAACGTCGAGGAAATCGTTTTTGCAATTTTGTCGAATTTTTTGTCGAATTCTCTCCAATTCCGAATTTTTTTTTCTCGACGCTTTGGCAGTGAAAACTTTTTTTTTCTTTTCTTTTCTTTGGTAGTTAAAGTTAATCCAAAAATGCCAGATTTAATTTAATAAAATATAATCATATTATTATTAATTACAATGGAATTTATTTAACAACAAAATATCCATAATTCGGTCATTTTTTTATTAATCGGACTTTCGTCAACAAAATATTGCCGGTATATATATATATATTTTTATGAATACCAAATTTTACAAAATTTTAATAAAATTATCCTCGTTGCTTTTTTTTTGTTTTAAATTTATATGAATTTTCCAGCTTCAAAATTATTTCTTTCGTCATTTTTCTTTTTTTTTTTTCGTCAATTAAATGAAATTCGTCGAAACGAAATTTGGCAAGAAAACAATTAATTACAACAAATTCTGTCCTTTAACCACCAAATTTCTGGTGTATCCTTTTCCTTTTGTCTTTTCTTTGCGAAACTTCTCGAAATTATTTTTCCTCTTTTATGTTTTTCGTCCAAAAAACGGGGGAAAAATCATTTCAACGAAAGGATTTTTTTTTTCGGCGCATAAATCGGATGGAGAAAATTGTAAAATTGCAAAAAATTGCAATTGCGGTGCATTTTCATTTTCCACGACGTCCTTTTCGCAAGAACCATGAACGAGCTTAACACGCGGCACGTACGATCCTTCATCGGTTCAAATAAATACTTATCATTTATTAGATTATTGACGAATGGAAGAATCAACGCTATTCCCGACAAAATAAGTACACACTATTTACTCATTAATTGATAATATGTATTAAACTATATATAAACGTGTGTGTCTCATTTCGTGACGTCGTGTCTTTTCTTCCGTCTAATAACAACAAGGTTCTCATTTTATTTTACTTTACTTTTTATTCTCCTCTCCTTTTTTTTTCTTCTTAACCTTCGTCTCGGTGTCCCGGTATCGTCGGTACCTCGTCATCGTCGTTTCATATCATTCGTCGTTTAATCGATCGATCAATTAATCATTAATATGGCTTTAACGCTCACTCACACACGCACACGCACGTACGCACGCACCTACGCACACGCATACCTTCGATTTTCGAGCTTTTTAAAATATATCGGATCGTTCGTGCACTCGCGTAAGGTGAAAAAACTCAATTTTTTCGGCCTTGCTCCTCCAATCACCCGGACTACTGCGTCGTCGCATTTTGTGTCTCGTCGACGCTTGCAATTTCGATTCGCATGCATTCTCGCATTCGTTCCTACCTGCAACTTGCACTCGCTCGCTCGCTCATTCGTTCGTTCGTTCCCTCGTTCATTCGTTTTTTTTTCTCGCGTGAAAATTAATATTATTAAACGTAGGATTATAATCACAGAAGAAGGGGCTCGACGATGATCGGTAATGAGTCGACTCTTCACCGCAATAATTCCGGCAAGAGGACGCTCAGAAGTGTTGTCATCGTCAGCAGCAATAGCAATTGTTCCGACCGGTTGTTGTGACGTGTCGTGGAACCGTTGTACGTTAATTCCTCGTTTTTCACCACTTCGTTTGGATGATCCGAGTACTCCTCTGCGAACAAAGAAAGAGGGGTTTCGTTAGTTATCGGTATCGAGTGGTGACGATTCGATTAGGGATAGATTGGTTTTGGGTATGGACAGATTTTTGGACGATTAGTGGGTTGTTAACCGATTCGAGACGGCGACTTTTTTTTTTTAACACGGTCCCCAAGAACGAAATTTTGTTTTCTTGGGGGGATATTATTATTATTATTATTATTATTATTATTATTGCCTCGCAAATCGGTTTTGAATGTGTTAATAGGTAATTAAAGGGACTTTAATGGTAAAGGTGTTAAATTTTTGGGATTTTAGTGTTAACTGAGAGCCAAAATGTCACTATTTCCCTAAATTTGTAAGTTTTGGGTAATAACCCCTTATAATAATTGTATTTTTCCAATTTCTGTGAAAATATGAATAGCTTTTTTTTTATCGTAACGCCAGAAAAAATATTTTTTTACCCCTTTGGACTTGTAATTAATTTCCAAAAATCGCGAACAACAATTACATTCAATTTCTCTCGATATGAAAAATCATCAAACTCGAAAAGCCCGAAAATGTCTTCGTCCCCTGGGAGCTGAGAAATTCCCTGACGTGGAATAAAAACGATTGAAAGAAACGCGTTTTATCGAAATTCTTCCAATTGTAATAAATTTGCGAGAATCCAAAATAATAATAATAATTTTCGATTTTCCTTGTTCCCAAAAAAAAATTATCAATTTCAAAAATCTCTGTACATTTTCATCCCCGAGGATCTAGAAAAAGTCTAAAATAATATGAAAAAATATCCTCCCCCCTAAAAATTCTCATATTTGCAATTAATTAAAAAAAAAAGTTTGTGAAAAACATGGGTCCCCAAAAAATCGTAAAATTCGAGAATCCCTAAAATTTCTGTATTCCCTGAAACCCCGGGACACTAAAAAATCTTCGAAATATTGTGAATTTGGTGGAAAAAAAAGGGCAGGCGTCAAATTTGGAAACGAAAGGAAGGCGAAGTAGAGAAGAAGGGGGGGAAAACGAAAAAGGGCAAGGTGTGTGCACTTACTGTTCTTCTTCTTCTGGGTGATCGAAGTCTTGGGCGGTGACGAAGCCGGCTGTCCATTGTGAATCGGCGGTTGCGGGTGAAGTGGATGCACCGGGTAAATCGCTGGCGGTGGTACGTGGGGAAGAGTCGGCGCCGCCGTTCCCGGTTGATGATCGGGATGATGATGAATGTTGCCTCCGGGGTAGAATCGATCTCCGCCCTTCAAAACGCTCGGCGGTGGAGGTGGCGGTGGCATACCCGCGGATCCGCCGCCCAAAACCGCCGTACTTGTTGAACTGCTGCTCGGCACCGTGCTGCTCGTCACTGGCACTGCTATTGGCAACAAACAAATTGTTAGTCGACATTCGAGCCTCGCTGCTGCTCCACCGTAATTGGTTTCCCAAGGGAGCGCAACCATTAACAACAACAACAACAAAAACAATAATAATAGTAATAGTAATAATGGTAATAATAGTAATAATAGTAATAATAATAATTATTCCATAACAAATTTTCCCAATATTGTTGTTGCTGTTATTATTATTATTATTATTATTATCACTACTACTACTACTATTACTGCTACCAGCGTATCCATAATAGTAGTAATAATAATAATAATAACATTAAAAATTAGAAATTCTGTTATGGGATTATTATTATTATTATTATTATTATTATTATTATTATTATTATTATTATTATTATCATTCTTACAATTATTATTGCTCTTGCTATTATTATTATAAATACGTTAAAAACTAGGATTCGTGGAAATAAGAAATATTCTTATAAAAAAATTAGTAATATTTAGAAAATTAATGGTGACTCGTAAAAGGTCAGCAATTAATTGGAATAATAATTTTATTATAAAAGTTTGCATTTTATATCCTCAAATTTTTCCAAAACACTTCATTTTTGTTTTTTGTATCGAATTTTACTATCATTCTTCCCCGCTTTTGTACTTATTGCAATATTTTTCTCAGCAATTCGAATTCAACAAATTCCAATTTTCTTGTATTACTTTATTTTGGAAAATCTGTCACCGAATCGTCATTGTAGAAAATTACCATTCTTGTAACTATACAAAATTATTTTACAAATATTAGCCTCTCTTTCGGAAAAAAAGAAAAATTATCAACACACTCTCGAATGATAGAAAATAATTGATAACAATTATTTTTCTTTCCCTTTTCCCTCTTCTTTTTTTTCGGAAAATCGTTCGATTCGAAACCACCCTCCCCCCCTTTTCGAGCGAATGATTTATAGTAGCTGCGGGTTTTCGTCCCCTTCGGAATACTTTGCGGGTGCAACAAATGGTGCACGGTAAGGATTATAATTGATAGGGATTATTTAACAACCGAAAAAAAAGAAAAAGAGAGAAAGAGAGAGAGAGAGAGAGGGAGAGAAGAAAAAAAAGGAAAAGAGGATTAAAGAACCGAGGGTGGGTGAGTGAGTATAGTATTAGTTAGTGATGATGTTGCTGTTGTTGCTGTTGCTGGTGGTATATGGTAGTAACACTAATACGACCATTACTAAGTTAGTGTGGTAGTGGTAGTAACGTTTCTGAAGATGATAATGAAGGAACTCGGTTGGTTGGCTCGTTTATTATTACCGAGCGACTCTTATGTGAGTGATTCGGCCGAATTTATGACTCCAATCATTTCTGTATCATCTCTTACGGTACAATGGGTCTTATGGAATAAAACTAATTAAGAGGGAACGGGGGAGAAGGGGGGACAAAAAAAAGAAGAGAAAATGAATGTGAAAGTTAGAGGAGGAATTTCTTAAGAGTCTTCGCCTCGGTGTTTTCATTTTCCAGCTTTTACGTTTAGAAATATAATTTGTAGTGACTCCAGTTCTAAACCTTTTGACAAATCGGTACCGGAAAAGCTCGAATCTTTTGACAAAGGAAGCCACGCCCACGGGTAGCGGTCATTGCCTGCCAAGGACTATGTGAGTGAATATTCGCCTCAAGTTCGCGTGCGGTGGAAACTCGCCTTTATGCTTCGAATATTTTTCAAAAAAAAAAAGTTCGAAGTGAGCGTCTTAATTTTGAAAGAAGCAAATATTTTTCTTCAATTATATCGAATTTAACTTTCGTGCGAAAAATTGTCAGCCGAAAGAGGGCGCTGCCAATGTCAAAAGACTCGAAAAAACAATTTCAAGAGGTTTCAGCTGACAAAAGGTTTAAAAATTGTGTTTATATCAATTTTGATTTTTTGCATCCAAGGAAAAATGAATTTTTTGGAGGAATGGGGGTAAAATAAATAAATTGACGAGAAAAATTGGGAAGAAATGGACGCAAAAGAGGAATACTTATAAATTTGGATTTTTTTTTCTCCATTTTTGCATTCAAGAAAAATAGATTTTTTTTGGAGGAACAGGGGCAAAATAAATAAATAAATAAATATTACAAATATAGAAATTGGGAAGAAAAGATATAAAGAAAATGGAAAAAAAATGGACGAAAAAGAGCAACACTTACAGTTATTGCGAGAGGTAGCGGAGGAAGATGATGAATCATTTCCACAGCAAACTTTGAAAACCACTTTCATGTTATGCGAGGTACATCTACCACCGATGCGCCTGTGAAGATCGTCTTTGGATGATGTGCTAATAAAGTAGTAATCATGTCCTGGAAGGAATTCCAGTCCCCCTGGCTGAGGGGTAAACGGCCTAAATGTAATAGTAAAGTACATTGTTTTGTTGGGTTTATCGCACACTGCTATCACCCTGGGACTCGGGTTCGTTATCCGACAGGTCTCGTATTCCTCCTTCGATACCTGCAACAAACATTTCGAGAGAAAATTTTAGGAATATTGAAACTCATTTTCAATATTTATAGATAATATTGTTGTTTATTAAATTTTTCAGAGTCGCTTCAATACTTTCGTCAACGAAATTCTATTTTTTTTTTTTGGAAAGATTCTATAAATTCCTATAAAAAAGAATATAAGCGCATTTTTAATAGATCCTCTAATATTCTATTTGCCCATTATGCAAAATTATTCCATTATTCTATTTTGTATACATGCAAAATAATCGAAATTTGGAAATAAAGATTAATACATTTCAACAAAAACTATTTTGAAATTTAATTCGGCGAAATAAGTAAATGGATTTTAAAATCAACAATTATTTAGAAAATTCCATAAATTGCAACACCGTGAAAATTCAGAATTCCAAATATCATCAAAATGCAACTTGCTTAACTGCAAAACAATAAAAACTGAAAAAATGCATATAAATGAATAAAATTCATTTGCTAAATTTAATTACGTAAAATAAATCAATTAAATTGAACAAAATTAATAATTATTTAGAAAATTCCATAAATTACAGTATCAACAAAAATTCAGAATCCCAAATATCCTAAAAATGCAAGTTGCTTAACTGCAAAACAGTAAAAATTGGAAAAATGTATATAAATTAATTAAATTAATTTCCCAAATTTGATTCAGCAAAATAGTACAATCAAATTCAAAAATAAAAATTCAAAACCATACACAATATTACGCATCTATGCTTTCGCCTTTATTTTTTATTTTCTTTCACCAACACGGTTCGAAGAAAAAACGCTCTTTTGGGGAAACATCGGGACTGGAATTCGATTCTCTGGAGCTTCGATTTTGGAATTTATATTAATCCCTCGTCTTTGGATACAAAAACAACCCCCGAGGGGGTTGAAACGAGGGAGGGCGAAGGACATACTTGGAATCGGAGAAAGGTGCTTTTCTTCCCCGCACCTAGCGATTATTTACTTGGCATAATAAGTTTCACGGGTACATCTTTACTGGACTTTTAATTGGTACCTGACGAAGATGTGGTACACGAAGAAACCGGTTGCACTGTTGCACTTTACCTACGAAAATAAACCAAGGGTTCCCTCTTCTTCTTCTTCTTCTTCTCTTCTTTCCCGTTGTTATGTTCACCACGCGAGATCAAGATTGAGAAAGAAAAAGGAAGAGAGACAGAGTGTCTTCCTACAAGATTCTCTATTCTCTCTCTCTCTTTTTTTCTCATCTCGTTTTCTTTCCTTTTAGCTTTCATTTCCCTTCGTGTTTATTGGCACACGACGATAGACGCGAGGGTAAACGATGTCATGCTATATCTGCTACTTCGTATATTTGTCTTAGGAAAAAACTATGAATATTTAGACAGCTGCTGGCTTTGCAGAGCGAGAGGAGCGGATAGAACGAGAGAGAAAGAAAGAGAGAGAGAGAGAGAGAGAGAGATGGGTAGATATTAATTTAGATCAACCGCAGAATGAAAGAGTATCGGTTTGGCTTTCGTTTGATGGAGAGCCGTTTCTTTCGAATAATAAAACGAAAATAAATGTCGATGTCGCCAACATGTGACGTTCCTCCAAACCATGGACAGTTTCGGCATTTCATCTCTTTTATGGACCCCGCCGAGGAGATTCGTCCACCGGAAGTTTTTGGGGAAATCAGGAAAAGCCTGTACCTGGATAATTGGCGTCATTTGGCAGGAATTTCTAGTTTTGTCTTTATTGTAAAAGCGATTTTAATTTTGTAACCACGCGTTTGTTTTTTTTTTAAATACAGTATTTATATATTTTTTTTCGGTCCCTGGAAAGGGTTAAAAAATAAAATCCCTAAATTATGATGGAATTATCGGATAATTATTTGACTTTCCCCAGATATCCTTATTTTTAGATTCCCGAGTAATTTATATTTTTTCTTTGTGAATTAATTTATTATAATTTTAGTGCAATTTCAGTATAATTTTCACTCTCGATAGAATAATTTTGTTTTGTATAGTTATAATATAATTATAATGTAATATAATTATAATAAATAAAAATAAAAATTATAATTGAAAATAATTATAAAATTACAATTATAATTATAATTAAAATTATAATAATATAATTATAATAATTATAATATAATTTATTAGATTCTCGAGAAATTCAATTCGCCTGATTTCGTTGACGAACGTCGTTGACTAATTATCTCCGAATACGGTTAATTGAAGAAATGAAAAATTAACGATGGATTATATCGCGTAATGAATAATATTAATAACAATAAATGGACTCACGTTATAGATGATGTATTTTTCAGCCTCATCGTCGTACGTGCCGGGCGAATAAACCGGGCAAATGATATTAACTTGATCGTATTCGAACGCTGCGTTGTTCTTGTTCACGTCTATTATGTGATCCGTGTTGTCTATCCGAAATCTGTAACAGACAAGAAGGCCAAAAATTGAGTATAATGTTGGCGACGATAATATTTTTTTGAAACCCATACATCTTTTTTTTCTTCCTCGCAATAAATAATATTTGGTTCAAAAATTCCTTATAATTAATTCTATTTTGCTTAATAAATACAAAATATTATTTAACGAATGGTAAAAATATTAATTAACCGAGAAATATATTATTAATTCAATCTTTTTTGTAATTTATCCCTGAAATAAATAATATTTGGTTCAAAGATTCATTGCAATTAATTCTATTTTGGTTAATCAATAAAGATATTATTTAACGAATGCTAAAAATATTAATTATCCTGAAAATGTATTATTATTCCAATTTTTTTAAATTCCTCCCTGAAATAAATAATATTTGGTTTAAAAATTCATTCTATTTTGGGTAATAATCACAAATATTATTTAACGAATCCTAAAAATATTATTTATCCAAGAAATATATTATTTCAATTTTTTTTTTCACTTTCTCCCTCGAGTAATTTATACTCCAGAAGAAAAACACTTGTACTTCCAATTCGGAACCCATAAATATCTTTTTTTTTTTTTCGTTTCTCTGGATTTCTCGACACTTTACCATTTTTTTTCTCTCCCTTCAAATAAACAATATCCGGTTTGGAAATTCCTAATTTTAATATTCTACTTTATTTGCGTAATAAATAAAATAAAAAAAGGGTAATAATAAATACGACTGAACGAATAGTACAAATATTATTTATCCTAGAAATATATTATCATTTAAATATGCTTTTTTTAAATTAAATTTCTCCCTGACATAATTTATAGCCGAGAATAAAAACACTTGTACTTCCAATAAACATTTCTTTTCTTTTTTCTTTCTTTTTTTCGTCAATGGCTTTCTCGATGCTTAATCATTTTTCCGATGCACGATGATATTCCAGGGAGTCATTTCTTCCTCTCCCTCTGGAAATCTCACCGTTAGACGATCGTTTACCGCAGGAATAAATGCATGCACTCGTGTAAGCAAGCTTCCCCGTGTATCCGAGTACGTGTGTATATAGAAAAACAGAGTTACTATACTTTCAGTTGTAACGGCAGTCATACATATTCATCGCAAGTATTTACCTAAGAGATTGAGAAAAAAGGGCTGTTAAGAGAGAACGTAGGGCTGCTTGGTATCGTCTTCGGAGTACAAGGATGCTCGAGATTGTACAAACACGTGTATGTAAATGATTCCAGCGTGGATGTATGTATATATACATACCATCCCGGCTGCCACCCAAAAAAGAAAATTAAAAAGGAAAATACCGAGAGATGGACAATAAAGAAGACGAGTCTTTATATTCGTCATGTTGAAAATCACAGGTATCCTGGCGCACATGCGATGACACACTCGTCAAGTCAATTAAACGTATGTAACTATACTCGGTTCCTTCGACTCCGCCATCAGAGTTTTCCAGAGGCCACGCGAGGAAAGATTTTTTTTATTCCCTAGGAATTTTTTGGAGGGGATTTTAATGGTTTTGACGATAATGCGAAACTTAAATTATAATTTTTTATGGTTTTCAAATTATAAATTTGAAATTTTTTGTGGCCTTTCCAATTATAATTTTTTATGCTGGTAATTTTGAAAAATGATAATGGTGAAACTTTGCGAGGAAAGATTTTTTATTCCCTAGGAATTTTTTGGGGGATTTTAATAGTTTTGACGATAATGGGAAACTTAAATTAGAATTTTTTGTGGTTTCCAAACTATAAATTTGAAAACTCGGAAATTTTTTGTGGCCTTTCCAATTATAATTTTTTATGCTGGTAATTTTGAAAAATGATAATGGTGAAACTTTGCGAGGAAAGATTTTTTATTCCCTAGGAATTTTTTGGAGGATTTTAATAGTTTTTACGATAATGGGAAACTTAAATTAGAATTTTTTGTGATTTTCAAACTATAAATTTGAAAACTCGGAAATTTTTTATGGCCTTTCTAATTATAATTTTTTGTGATGGTAATTTGGAAAAATGATTATGGTCAAAATTTGCATATTCGCGAATTTTTTTCGAGTAGTTCCAAAGTGTCTGGAATTTTTCTTGCTGATCGAAATTTCGGGTCCAAAAATTATTCCCCTAAAAATTCCAAAATATTTGTTTCCATTGAAATTAACGAAACATAATTGACAAAAAATAACAAAAAGTCCATTTTTTTTAATTACGTGGAAAAATGAATACCTGGAATTTTTTTCGAGCAATTCGAAAATGTATCGATTTTTTCATGCGGATTGAAATTTTGACTGTACAATTATTTCTCTGCAAATTGCAGAATCTAATTTTTTTTAAAAATCGATCCCACAAATTTCAATAAACCCAACAGACGAGATTTCCAACGAGGTAATTTTTTTTAACGATGATAATTATAATTTGACGCGATAGAAAGCATTTGTTTAAATTAAAATTGAAAAAAAGTCAATCTTTTTTGAAAAATTCCACGAAAAAATTTGATACCTCAAATTTTTTCGAGTAATTCCGATTCGAAAACGTCTCGAATTTTTCTTATAAATCTCAACAATGACACCCAGAGTGATTCCTCCAAAAATTCCAAAACCAATTTTTTTCTTCTTATAAATCGAAAATTTTCAGCGAGATAATTTTTTCGTTCTCGCGATATTTCCAAATTACCGCGGCGGTAAAATCGAAATTAGTCTTCGAAAATGACGTAACGGTTACGGTAGGCTCTCGAATTTCACCGTGGCGTCGTTAAAGAGAACAGAGACCAACCAGCCCCGGCTTGGCTGCGGGTCTGTTTGTAATTCGATGGGAAATGGCGAACTCTTCATTTGCACTTATTAATAAAAAAGGACGGGGGAGCAAAAAAAGAGTAATAATCGTAACGATAATGATGATGATTATAGCGATTATTATTGATGCCCGGGGTAGTAGTCTCATTTCTCTTACTCTACATACACGCTACTCTCCCAGCACGCATAGTTATTAAGTTTCGAGCCAAAGCATGCGTATATGTTCGTCCACATTCATTTTATATATGTATATAAATAAATATCCACGCACGCACACACACACGCGTGTGGGAACACATAGCAAAGAAAAAACACGTAAGTGTGGTCGCTGATTGTTATCGCGTAAATTGAAAAATAAATCCATACATATTATCGCCTAGTAATTATTATGTATAAATGTACGCGCGGAGGCAGAAGTCTCTTATTTATCCATTTGTCATCCGTACCAATTTATTGAAACGATATCGTAATAAACGCTGGTCCTATCGTCGCATTTACACGAGTCCTTACGGACAGGACGCATATATATATATATCTTCAAGAAATAAATTCGACATTTTTTTTCTATTTTATTTTTTTTCACACGGATTTTACGATATCTTATTTTTTTCCCCCTGCTTATTTTTTACATTTTGTTTCATTTTATTTTATAATACCGATAATATTCCACAAGGAAATTAATCGACTCCCGATATCTTCGAATTTTTTTTTGCAAAACTTGACGATCAATAATTCATGAAAATTCCAAACCGTGACTTTGTTATCAAGGGAATTAATTATTTCCCTGGAAATGTAGCAAACTCGAAATTTTAGAAAATTACCGAATTTCCACATTTTAATTGGACCTTCGAGGAAAATTCGAATTTTGTGATATCATATTTTTTTATTATTATTTTTTTTGCTCTTTTTATTAATTTATTTATTTGTAAGCGAGAGCCAATATTTTTCCCGAAAAAATTGTCAATTAAAATAAGCATTTTTCGCAACAACGACATCTACGACAAGGAAATTTCAATAAAACGTTTCCGGAAAAACACAAATTCGAGATTTCAATGGATCCGCAATTCCAATAAACGTCGGAACTGTACCGAATTCTCAAGGTATCGTTTCGGAATATGAGAACGTCAGTCTCCCGGGTAAATTAGCGGGGGAATTTATCGTAACGTGAAATCCTTCGTTTTGAAACATTTTCCCCCACGGGAGTATGGGAAAACCGATAGGCTATGAAACGTAGAAGAAATTCGATAAAGTATATACGCAGTAAGGGTGAGGGGGTGGATTTGCTTGTCTCTCTCATTGAAAGCCCGTTTATCGATAAACGCCCACTTTTTCGGCATTTCAATTTACCCTTTCTGCCATCAAGTTGAGTTTAATCATCCGCAGATTGCTATCTGCGGCTCGACTTTACGTGAAATTGAACATCTCTTGGCTACTGTCAAACTATTTCCCTTACTCATTCGACAAATTCGTGTCACGACTGCTCTCATTTATATTTTTACCCCCCCCATCCGCTGGCCGTAATTCCAAACGGTCTTATTAAAACAATGAAAATTGACCCCTCAACTGCAATTTCGTGTTATTCCGCGCGTATATAGAATTTTTATAGAAAAATTGCTATCTCTTTGAAATTTTCCAAATTCGCAACTTTCATTATTTCTTTACATAATTTTACTATTTTTTTTTATTATGAACGCATTGTTATTGATTAGCATAGTAATTATGTACTATTTTCTAAGTTATTTCGATAATTATAAAAAAATTTGCATAATTTTGAAAATTTCCAAATTTGCAACTTTCCCAATCTCCCCAGGCAATTTTCCTATTTTTCATCACGAATGTATTATTATTAATTAACCTAGTAATTTTATATTTCATTTTCTACGTTAATTTGATAATTATAAAAAAATTTGCATAATTTTGAAAATTTCCAAATTTGCAACTTTCCCAATCTCCCCAGACAATTTTCCCATTTTTCATCACGAATGCATTATTATTAATTAACCTAGTAATTTTATAGAATTTTCTACGTTAATTTGATAATTATAAAAAAATGTGCATATCTTTGAAAATTTCCAACACTGCAACTTTCATTATTTCTTTACATCATTTTACTATTTTTTATTACGAACACATTGTTATTAATTAACATAGTCAATTGGTATTATTTTTACATTCTCTCTCTAATTATAAAAAAATTGTATAATTTTGAAAATTTCGAAATTCGCAACTTTCATTATTTCTCCCCATAATTTTACTCCGATGGGGGTTGGGGGCGAGAATCGTGGGGTTTTGAGGGTGATATTAGCTTCTAGGAAGCGAGGAAAATAAAAAAAATAGTAGTTGGGGCAAATTATAGCCGATTTAAGTATATTAAAAAAAAATTATAGTTTTCTCGATTATTAAAAAGGGATTAAGGAGCAGAGATTTTGGTACCAAAGAAATTTTCTAGGGTAGCGAATTTGGGACCGAAAAAAGGTACAGGAATTTTTTCCTTTTTTTTTTTTTCGTTTTCAGTAGAAGAAGCAAAGAGGTGGTTTCCGATTGACCGGTAGCGAAAGATACCAATTCCAGGGGGAATCGAGGAAGCAGAGAAAATAAAAAAAAAAAGAGTAGTCGAAGGTAAAGATGGTCGGTGCAGCAACACACCTAACGTCAGCTAGTCAGACGCCGATGGTGTCGAGAGTTGCTTGGGTTGAAAGAGGAGAATGAAAAGGAATAAGGGTTAAAAGAGGAAAAAGAGGAAGAAGAAGAAGTGGAAGAAGCTGAAGCTCGGAAAGAGAAGCTGCGGAGAGCAAGAAAGATGAAGAAGGCTTATTCGGAGATGGTTTCAACCGGTTCTTTAACCATGAAACACACCATACGTTATGGTGCTCGGAGTAACTCACATCGGAGATCCAACTTGAACCTACCTACCTACCTACCTACCTACCTACCTATGCCTTTCTATATAACCTACCTCTCCGCCCTATTTCGCATCCGAGTATGGACCTATTTTACAAGGAACAACCTTGCCTTTCCTTTCCTTGCCCTGCCCCTCCTTTCTATTCTTTTCCTCTTTTTCTTCTATTTTATTATTTTAGTATTTTATTATTTTTACTCCTTATTGTCGATACTTCGTATTTTCCAAAGCCGTCCCCGATTCCTTTTACCCTGGACTGACAATGAAAAAAAAAAGAGTCGTCGAAACAATAACGAAAATTATTGTAAAAAAAAATAAGATAAAATTGATACTAGTGTATTATTACTATGGTATTAATTGCTTCTGGTAATATTTAGTAGACATAGTATTTTTTTTTAGCAATTTTCATTATTTTGATTATTCCTTTGGCTATTTTTATTGAAAATCAAGGATTAACTGCGATTTCGTGTTATTTTATATATATTATTTTTATAGAAAAATTGTCGCTCTGATAATTTCTAAATTTACAACTTTGATTATTTCTTTACATAATTTTACTATTTTTTATTACGAACGCATTGTTATTAATTATTATAGTAATTTTATATTATTTTCTACGTTAATTCTATAATTATAAAAAAATTTCCATATTTTCAAATATTTCCAAAGTCGCAATTTTCCTAATCTCCCCAGACAATTTTCCTATTTCTCATCTCGAATGCATTATTATTAATTACCCTAGTAATTTTATATTATTTTCTACGTCAATTCTATAATTATAAAAAAAATTTCCAAATCTTCAAAAGTTTCCAAACTAGCAATTTTCACCCCCCCCCCCCCCCCCCATAATTCCACTACCTTTCTTGCTGGTCCCACTTTCCTCAATTTTTCCACTAATTTTCAAAATCCTTTCGCTGCTTGTGCTTTTTCTCGTCTCCACTTTTGCTTCTTCTGTTTCCCCTCGTTCATGCGAAGAGGAGAGAAAGACATGGCGTCGAAAACGCGTTTCGACGTTTCGGTGTATTAACGGACAATCTCATAAGTGGGCGTGTAAGGGCTTGAAAATTGGAAGGTAGGTTGGACCTCCGACCAAATTAACGTTTGGCGATAATATCCGTTCTTCGTTGTAACATGCTTTCGGTACTGTCTCCTTCCCTCTTTACCCGTGTTCTCTCTTCACTCGAATTCACCCTAGGCAACTGGCCCTGCATGTGCATACACGTGTGCACCTTTTTCCTTCTCTTCCTACATACGAACATTTACTGCTCATTTCGCGTTACCTCCCCTTACACGATTCCCTGGGATATTGCCGCAAATTTTTGGAAATTAATTAGCAGCCCCGAGTAGCTACGGCTATTATTGCCGATTCTCGCGAGTTTTCACGCTCGTTCCGAGCTCGATACTCGTGTCAAAGTGTATTTCGAGAGCGAGAAGACGATTTTTTTTGGTTGCAGCGAACGCTAGGATTAGAAAAGTGCATCCACGAAGATAATTAAAAATAATTGCGAATTTTTATATTTTGATTTGAAATATAAAAATTCGAAATTTTGGAGGAATTTCAGTTTTTTTTGGATTTTGGTTTAAAAAAATATTTTCTATGAAATTGTAGAAATTGTTAAAATTGTAAGAATCTACAAAAATAATTGCAAATTCTTAGTTTCAATTTCAAATTTGAAAATTTCAAATTTCAAACGAATTTCAGTTTTTTTTTGCATTTTGTTAAAAAATATTTTCCATAAAATTGTAAAAATTGATTGAAATCAAACAATTTATCAAAATAATTGCAAATTCTCAAATTTCGAATTTCAAATACAAAAATTTCAAATTGCGAAAATCCGACCGAGAAAAGCTCGAGTTAATTCGAGGTTTCCGAAAATCCTCCAAAAGTGGGAATAATTAAGAATAACGCTAATAACGCGAAACGAGCTTTCCTTTCCTTTTCCTCGTGGAATTTCGGGGGAAACGAGCGGAGTGGCTTTTATAGGGCAGCAACACGGTCCTCTTATAAAGGCAAGAGCAGTCATATGCTTATGACTTCTTTCTTCTCTTTTTTCTCTTTTTTTCTCTTTTTTATATATATATTTTGCTCGGTGCGTTTCAACATTTTCCTTCTTTCTCGCCTCTTTTTTTTTTCTTTTCCCTTCCATCTCGTTCTCGCAAAACGCGTTCTCTTTGACGCTGACTTGGCTTTGATATTCCTGCCAGAATATCCCTCTCTTTGGGTGACACGCCCTCCTTACCTCGTCTAAATTTCCTTCTGCCCATCGTCTCCTCCCTCTTTACACATGTGGCTTCGTCTTCTATGCTTCTCCTCTCCTCTTTCCGTCGTACTTACTTACTTTCAACTTTAGCATACGCTTCTTCTTCTTCCTTCACGGTACACACACACACAGCATACACACAGATACACACACATACATACGCGTTTCTTTACCGGACTTTGTACTTGCTCTTGATTTCTTCATTTCACTCCAACCGGCTGCGGAACATAACAATTCCTCAAATTCCTCGGCTCCACCTTCAGTAAAAGCTCCCTTTATCCCACATTTTTTCGGTTCTTCATCTCATTACGGACACACTCTTTCCGAATAGATACACACACACACACAGGCACACATACATTCATACACGCGCGCGCGTACACTTTAGCTTGTACGCACGCGCGCGCACGCAAACATACACGAAACAGGGTACACATGGTTTTCAAAAAGTAACGGACTCGCACATAACCTCAAAACTGCCGTCGAGTCATTTTTTCCCTATAATGCATAAATTCCGAGAAAAGGGGTGGGCCCCCTTACTTTTTATGTTATTAATAATATTGTGAATTTCTATTTTTTTTCAGGTCAGTAAATATTGACTTTTTGGAATTTGGTTAAAAAAAAATATTTCTATCAACTTGTAAAAATTGCAAAATTGCAATTTATGAAAATAATTCCAAATTCTTCAATTTCCAATCTAAAATTTGAAAATTCCTAATTCCGGAGGAATTTTAGTTCTTTTTTGCATTTTAGTTTATAAAGATATTTTCTATCGAATTGTAAAAATTCTTAATAATTGCAAAATAAATATATAATACACGCACACATGCGCGTATACTACGACCGGGTGATTTATTGGTTTAACTCCGGCGTTTTCCTGGGCCGTGTGAGCTTTTAATTTCGGTAAACAATTCAATCCCTTCTTTATTATTTGCCCTCGAGTCCCTAAAATTTGATACCGAACGTCGGGTTGAAAGGAAAACGCGGTCTCTTTCCGAATGTGAATACATATATATATGTACTTTAACATGAACACGGTGTGGTTAAAGTTATGTATATATTACACAAAGTGTGGGTGATGAACGGCGGCATCCTTTAAAGTTTTCGTCATTAGAGAAAGACAGCAGAGGAGGCAGGGAAACGGAGAGGACAAGCCAACGTTATTATTAGTGAAGCTCAAATATTTATCGTATTCTTCCGCGGACGGGTTTCATCTCTTACGAAAACTCCCTACTAATATTTTACTATTCTTCGTACTTGCATATACATATATCTTACGGGCAGACGTATACGTCGAGACGTACGACGGAATGTTTTTCGACGTCGAGTAGCGAATTTCAAAGTCATTGTTTCGAAAAATCCGAGAATTTCAATATTTATGTTTATTCTAGAATTTCCCATTGACTTTCTTATTTTAGGCTTGCCAATTGCCAGTAAACCCTTTCCAAGGGATACAACAAACAAACTAACAAATAAATAAATAAACAAACAAAGAAAGCAACGAGAAAAAGAAAAAGAAATGGCTTTCGGCTTCGAGTAGCAAACACATGGCGGAGCTAAAGACCCACGTTCCGTAAATCTACGGGAACACGGTTTGATGGGAAACACAAGTCCTTCTTCACTCCAGGTACCGACGTCGGGTGAACCTTGAGTTTTACAACAACACAAAGGGACGTACGGTGCGTGTTCCTCTTCTAAGGCCCTTTTTCTCGGGGCAATAATCGTATAGGTACCGTTAAAACCGTATTATTTCCAAGTACAACTGGGAATCTCTCTTGTTATGATGGAACCGACTTTTCTAATCCCATTCGAATACACATTTCTGCGTGTCTGTGTGTATACCCGCGCGCGGGCGCATGCGCATAAGCTAGTCCATGCACGGTAAAGCATTTTTACTGTGATATTTTTTTAACGAATTTCACAAACCATTAATGGCAAACAATTAAATAAGAAATTTCTCTTATATTTTTTTTTTAAATTGTCTCAATTAATTATACTATTTTGAAAATCACGTTTTGGGGGTGGACGTTCTAGAAAGGAAATTATTAACCCTGGAATTCTTTCGTGTCTTGTTATATTAGTTTACCCACTTTACCTTTTTCTTTCTTTAGACTTTTCCGAGTAAACATTACCCGTAAGAGACCGTTGGAAATTCCTCAGAAACAGGGAGAGAGAGAATTTTCCCCCCTTCTTTTCTCTCTCTCTCTCTCTCTCTCTTCGAGTTCTTCCTTCGAGATTTCTCTCAAGGGCCACGTGCGAAAAATAATGGTGAAAGTCATTTGGTTCCTTACATCAGAAATATTGTCCCTCTGTTTACTCGGCTGTTTAGCACGTCGTAAAAGCAATCGAGGATATTTCCATGAGCATGGAGGAGCGCGAAGGAGCGACAGAGACGGGCAGATGTGATCAGGAAGAATTTTTCAACAAGATGACAAGGGAACCCATATTTTCCCTTGTACAAATTTACATAAACGAGTGGGAATGGAATTTATTGCTGTATTGAAACCTACCAGATACTCAAAAAAAAGAACAAGAAAGACGGAATACCTAAGAGGCTAGCCTTTTTTTTTTAAACAGTTTTATATAAAAAAAAAGAGTTTCTTTTTAGATTTTTCAAGGTTCCACTTCAACATCGCGTTCTTTCTGGCAGAAGTTCCGGGTACATCGAAAAAGAAAAAAAAATAATGGCATTAATAATTCGATTTCTCGTTGACTTGATCGTGGATTTAATTAAAATTACTAGAAATTAAAATTTTCATCCCTTCCTCCTCCAAAAAAATCTCAAATATTTTCGGAAATGCCCACAGTCCCCGAAGACCCCGAACGAGCTTTATCCGCACTGGCATCAATTATTCGCTACATTATGGGCTCCGTGTTTCAAAGTCACGAATTTTTAGTTTCTTCTTCAACTTCAACCCCGAAGATTGAGTGTTTGAACCCTTAACTTATCGCAGCATCTTCGAGGCTGCATCGGCCTTTGGCTCGCGAGGAGACACACGGTCGTTGCACCGTTCCTTTTTGTTTTAGTGATACATCATAAAGTCATTTAGTCTTAGATTTCTTTCGCTGTCGTTCCTTTGGACCTTCTTTCCTTTCCATCTTTTTCCCCTCTCTCTCTCTTTTATCTTTTTTTTTTTAATAAAGTCATGGGTCTCCCATCCCGTCCATTGGCCGGTAAACTCGTGACCATATCTCGAGATTCTCGGGATGTCACGCTGGTGTGAAGCGTCACGGCACTAGGAAGTGACCCCGAACTGTCGTAAGTACCGCGTACCACGACAATGTCCATAAACAATGGAGCTATCTCGGGATATCAACACGATGGGCGCTTGAGGGATCTGACCCAAGAAAACGGGGCCCTGACCTCCCCACCCTTCTGCATCAGGACACGTACCATCCTCCATGGTGTCCCTTCACGGACAGAAATGTCTCAATGCAACCTCGCCACGTAGGTACTTGCAACATGCCCTCACGAAAATGTCGACTCGAGATGGGCCAGAAAGTCGCCCAGCAGCCGGTTGCTGCTCTTTTTCTAATTACAAAAATATTTGTCATTCGATTGAATGGCAAAGAATTTTTTTGTTTATTAGAGTGTAAAAAAAATTTACTGTATATTATTGCGATTTTGGTGAATAAAGTGGAGGTTGAAATTTATGACGTTGTTGTAATTTTTACAAATTGGAAAATCGGCGAATTTCGAAGACGAAATTGCAACAATTGCAAAATACCATTGTTATAATGTGTTGCAACAATTTTTACAAAATAGATGTTATTTATAGAGTAACTGCAATTTTCAAGATGCAGAAATTAAATTTTCGCGTGATACTATAATTTTTTACCCCATAACTTGGTAACTTTTTCCGTTACATTGTAAAAATTGCAAAAATTGCAAAATAAAATTATAATAACATAATTAACAATTTTGCACAGAGTAGATGGTGCAATTTGTAGAGCAACTGCAATTTCTATAATGCAGAAATTAAATTTCCACATGATACTATAATTTTTACCCCATAGCTTGGCAAAATTTCCCACTTTGTTCTAAAAATCCCAAATTTAATTGCATATTAAAATTTCCGAAAAATAATTAATTTTGTAAATACAAAAATAAAACCAGATCGCATCCAAGGGACACAATCCCGTTACGCTCTAAAAATCGAGTGCATCCCAAAAAAAAAAGGTTTATTTCAAACCACAATGAAAAAATTTGTTCGAGATCCGAAGGGGGTCCAAAGGAGGATGCTGATGCACTTTTGTGATGCACGAGGTGCTATTCACTCGGAATGATTTCAATGCCCCGAAATAATGGCAGCCCACGAGGGGTAATGAGTGCAAGAGGGAGGGGGCCAAAAGTCGATTTCCAGGACGAGCGAGCAGGATGGATCATCGCCCTTGGCTCGAGTTAAAGAAGGATGGCTCCTTCACCTATTTAAATAATCATTGATTTTACAAAAGGTTGATTTGTAATGAACGATCGTGACGCAGGTAAAGTTTAAGTGACTGTTCGACGATATGGCGGAAGGAGGAGGAAAGTTAACGACTCGATGCTCGGGTAATTTTAACCCCGAGGTAAATTCCATCCGGTTACATAGTGCTTAACTGTAAAAGTGTACCGAGAAAAATAGCGAGAGACCGGGAAAGAAGAAGAAGAAGAAGAAGAAGGAGACGAAGAAGAAGAGAAGCGGGCAGTACCCTTGGGGCTGGACAATTTTTTTTATCAGCAAATTCCATCCTTATGAACCACATGTAAGCGATTATCAGCTCCGGTATGATATTATTGCAATTTACGTTAATTCACTCACGTCCACGAGTTCCCCCCGGATTCAATTCCACCTTCAACACTCGGCCAATCCTTATTCGTCGAAGTCTAGGGGATTACAGGGGAAACAAGATGGAGAATTTCTAGAGTTTATGCAAAAAGTACCGGTGGTTGATAAGAAAACGAGGGCGAGTGATAAGAAAGTATCTGGGCACAGAGTTTGCATAAGAGCATTTACCGACAGCCAATAATATATTAATTTGAATTTTGTAGAAAAAGAGTTTCCCTAAAATATGATAATATTTATTTCCCGGGGCTGTAAGGTCTTCGACAAAATTGTAAAAATCGCAGTTGCAACAAAATGCACCAATTGCGCTATGCGAATGCCCCCTTTTCTTTTCATTTCTAACAAAATAATGTACGATTCGCTCATAGAGTTGCGAGATTACGAGGAAATTGATCTGGAAGCGCCCTCTTCCATAACTCACGCTTCGTAAATTTCCAGATACATACATACGTCGCGTTGGAATGACAAAAGCGGCGAGCGGTGGCTGAAAGTGTAACTTCATACTTCAACTTCTGCTGCCATTAAGTATATTATCTGCCTATTAAAAGCTCGGAAGTTCGTAAAATACCAGTGGATATCGCGACAGACGTGGCCGTTATAGTTGTTGGGCTACGAAAGTGCCTAGAAGCAGAAAAAGAAGTCGAGGGAGTGGGGGAAGAAGAAGAAGAAGATGGACGGGACGGGACGGGACGGAATGGGACGGGACAGTGTCAAGCCTTGGAGATTGGAGATCAGAGGATTTCGTTGAAAGAAATAGTCTGGCTCAGAGAGACAAGCTTTACTTGTCCCTGTAAATGTGGAGGTTAACAGTACTAGCTAAGCAAAAGTAGCTACGAGCGAGCGAGCGAGAAGTCTAACCGAGCAACTCAACAACCTACCAAGCATCCAAGATCCGACCAGTCTACCACCTTCTCGTTTCTGTCTTTCGTTCCTTTTAGTTCTAAAGAGAAAGAAAGAGTATAAAAGACACAGAAACATTTTACGAGCTTTCACGCATATGCTTGAATCACACTCGCTTAGCTCTCCACTAATTTATCAGCTGGCATGGTTACAGAGCTATGTAAGCGTGTGTATGCACACACACACGCATGCGCGGGCACGTAAGTGCGTACGTATGTATCCATGCACGTATATACGTATAGAAAATAAATTTGTATATATACATGGATGAATAAAAATGTGTGTTTTTAGGTGTTGTGTGTGTGTGTGTGTGTAAACGCTGGTGCCAAAGAAGTAAAGTAAAGTAATGCAATGCACACGAAATGTTTCCTTTGAGCTCCTTTGAGTTTCTTTTTACCGGCAGGTGAACACTTACGTTCCATTTTTTTCTTCTTGTTATTGTTATTATTATTATTGTTGTTTCGTTTCATATCAAGGTGTCGAAGAGCCGATAAACGTTCTCTTCCTGAGCTAACTTGGATATGACCTTACCCTATTCTTCCGCTTTCTTATTTTCTCCCCCCCCCCCCCCCCCCCCGTCCTCTGGCTGTCATTTTTTATTCCAAAAATTTGGAATTTTGGAAATTCTGGAATTTGGAACCAATAACATTTTTAATTATACTATAGTAATTTTTTTTGCAAATATAGTAACAAGTACCATTCTTTTACCCAAAAATGCCCATTTCGAGAAAATTCCCGAAATTCGGAAATCAATTCGAACATACTAAAAAATTCGACAAATTACAAAAAGCAGCTGAAAAACAAAATATAAAATTGAAAATCTCTCCCGAAATCAAACGCAACCGTCTCTAAATTAATACGAATTACCTATTTATTACAATAACTACGACTTTCGACCGAAAAAAAAATAGAGTGAACCAACTGCTGCGTTCTCGGTCCCTATTCCGTTCCTCGTAGACTTCCGGGACTCGAGCTCCCGACGTCGACTACGATCTACGTCATAGATCGTCCAGTGTTCTGGCATCTCGTCGAATCGTTGACGTTCGCGTTAGGGGAAAGAAGGAGTCGAGACGTTAGGGAGGACGCTTATCTGAAACAAATCGATCGGAATCGATGATCGATGTTCCTAGTACCGATCTACGTACTCGGGGGATAAATTCCTCGAGCAGATGTCATACGGAAGAAAGTATAACCTGCGGGATACCGAAAGAAAATATGGGTTTGGGGTCCTCCTCCTCGTGTTTCTCGGTTTCTTTTTTCATTCCCTCCCCCCTTCCCCCTCTATTTCTTTTTTTTTACTTTCTCGTTTAGAAGAATACAGAAAGAAGGTATCCCATCCTCATGCGTCATTAGAGTTTTCGACTGTCGACAATACCCCACCGACACTTCTCTCTACCAGGGAACGCCAACAGAGGGCACAGCGTCCCTATACGTACACGCCATCGGGGGCAACAAAAGGAGAAGTTAAATAAAATGGTATATATAGAAATACATCCAAATACATATATATATGTATATATAAAGAGGAGGAGAAAGAGAAGAACCGCAGCGCCGGCATTAATCTTACGTAGGTCTGAAAATTTCTTTGAAAATCTTTCTCCCGACATACGTCACACAGACCCACCGAAATATATATGTATATACACGTTCAGATGCGTGTGGGTGTGGGTGTGCGCAGGTATATGTATATTATATGGTGAACATTTCACGGTTTCTTTCTCATTCAAGAAGAAGGGTGCAGGGCCCAGGTATAAATTTTGGCATTGCTGCTGCTGCTGCTGCTGCTCTCTTAAGAGAAATAAAAATAAGAAGAGGAGGGTCGAGGGGAGGGAGACCCAGCTTCTCTCATGGTAATCGATTACCTCCCCCGTATCCCAGAAATCCCATAGTGACCAGCCCCCATGGCCTCAGAGATTAAAACCTTCGATAGCCCCAGCTACGAAATTTTCGTCTTCTATATATATATATATTCTTTTATATTTTTTTTTCTGTTTCTCTCTTCTCCTTCATTTTAGGTTCTCTCCCCTTTTTTTTTTGCAAGGTCTTATGCGTGACGCTATACTCGTGGCATAATAATTCACTTGACTTTCTTGGAAAAAAGAAACGTATACCCTGTAATGAGACACGGGGTAGCACTTATTAGAAGCTGCATGCGCGATTTTTATATTATATAGAATATGTGTATGTATGTATACATATATAGTATATTTTCTTTCCTTTTTCTCCGTACCGGGACGGTAAGAATTAATTCCGTTGCTTCTATCTGCGTTTCTTCATTAATTATGCAATTTTTAATAATCGAGCCACCCTCTAGCAATTTTTCTTTAACCATTTTAGTTATTATTTGTACCAGTTTTCTTCTTCATTGTTATTATTATTGTCACTGCTGTTATTATTATTATCATCGTTATTACTATTATTATTATCATCGTTATTACTATTACTATTATTATTATTATTATTATTATTATTATTATTATTATTATTATTATTATTATTATTACCATTACTATTATTATTACTATTATTATTATTACTATTACTATTATTATTGTTGTTATTTTTATTGAGAATTTTCACAGCAAGGGATGAAATATTTTTTCTTGCGTAATTTAATTATTATTTCATATACCTCATAATTAGTAATAATTAATTTACTTGCATTATAAAAGATCTCTTTTTTTTCGTTATTCCCTCAAATTTGAGGGACTATATAGCAAAAAAGTGGTAGAAAGACAGACAAACGGATAGATGGATGGAAAAGAGAGAAATTCGGTATCGCTAGAACGCATTATGGAACTGGTACGATAATGGTGGTGAATTACGGACAATTCTCGATAACTTATCGATCATTTTAGAAGAGTGCCTGGCAGCAAGATTTTTCAAGCCTCGTGACGTCACAACGCTTACGATCGGCAAACCAACAATTTGCTAGCATTAAACGACCAAGCCCTCCGATTTCAAAGCTAGTCCTTTGGCGTACTCTCACATTTGTATTTATATACTTCATCCCGGCGATATATTTGTCAGATTTCCCTCCTACATATATACAGTGACTAACGAAAGTATTTGAACACTTGTATAACATACTTATTATAATTAATAAAGATTTTCATGATAAGTGTTCAAATACTTTCGTGAGTCACTGTATGTACAGAGAAATATATTATATAAACTAGAAAGAAAACGGGTCCTTTTCTCGAAATATCGAACTCCTTTTTCTTCCAATTTTCAAAATTTCTATAAAATTATTTAACAAATATTTTTATAGGAAAATACTTAATAAACATATCTATACTAATTAAAATTGCCTAAATAATAAAAAAACTAAGAAAAAGAAATTTCTATAAAAAAAATAAAACACCCCCTTTTGTAAATACATTATTAATAAATTATTGAATAAATAATTTTACAGAAGTACCTGAAGAAACAATCATTAATTTACTAAAATAAAAAAAAAATGAACCAAAAAAACAGGGACACTAATTCATAAAAAACCGCGAAATAAAATCTACACTAATTAAAATTGGCTACATAAAAAAAACTAAGAATAAAAAAAAATTTCTATAAAAAACAAAAATAAAAAATTCCCTGTTCTCCCAAATATCGCGATTTCTTTGGCGTCCAATTTACGGAATGTTTATTTTATTTTCGTTATTATTATTCAAAACCCCACGCTGACTTTTTACAAACAATAATTGCATCCAGCGGGACTGAGGCTGCATTCAACATTTTTTTTTTTTCAACAGCTACGAGTCGCGTCTGCTGCTGAACTTTCAACTCGTTACTAAAATTCGCAACTTTTATGAAACCCCGGGAAAAATTGTATGCAGTTCCATCCATCCACCCGTCCGTCCGTCCGTCTGTCTGTCTATCTATCTCCGGCTCTAGATGCACTTGAAAGCGTACAATGCGAATTTGAATATCCATAATTATGTGCAGTTGTAAACTAACTTTCTTCGCGCTTACCAGTCGTAAATATTTAATTAAACAAATTCCCTCGAAACTTGGCAATTTCCATGCGTTCGCCGGGAGGAGAAATCGGCTGGAGCAACTTTCAAACGTCGGGTAAAGTTTGTCCAATTTGCAAAAGATTTTTGGGTTAACTCGACTCGCGATTAACAACAGAGATTTCGGCAGTCGCGAATTTTCCGCGGCGAAGTTTGCAGCCTCGGAGTGCCGCAAATTGCAAATTCTGGTATTGGATTTTCGTTAAAAGACAAAATAAATATAATTTTTACGAAAATTTCGTAGAAAAAAATTAGCAAAATTTACCAAAAATCATATTTATTTGTTTTATTATATGAATATTAATAAATTGGAATAAATTGAAATTCGGATAAATTTTGTTTTCGTGTAAAATAAAAGTGGCAACGATTAAGAGAAGACAAATTCAATAAATAAAGAAAAATGGGAAAAAATTAATTAAATTATAATTAATAAAAAATTAATAAAATTTTAATGAATAACAAAATAAAATCGAAAGTTTATTTTTTTTCCCCCGACACAAAAATTGTTATTGGACAAAGAATGTTACGAAATCGCGTGGTAAAAAATGAGCGATAATTAGGGAAAGAGGTGATTCCAAAAAGATGGAATCTCCACGGTCAATTAATTTCAATCACTTATGTACACGCACGAAAGGGATTCGGAGTTGGCGTTGAAACACGTATTAACTGGAATCGGATTAACATTATTATTTATCTTCTTCTTCTTCTTCTTTTTTTTTTTGAATGGCGCACCGACGTAAGAATTTTGTTGAATGAATCGCCAATCTTACGATGTATACTCCAGTGTAAATACAAGTGTATAGATTCTCCAGGTAATGTTTACACACTCTTCTGATCTTTCGAGATGTTTACATTCCTCCTTTTCATTCACGAAACTCAAGTGGCATCCGATGAAAATGTTTGAGCGCCCATCCCTACGCCCTTTGGTTGTATATCATTATTATTAATTTTTAAAAAATAGCAAAATTAATATTGTCAATTATATCAATAACACCATTATTCGTAATAATTTATTTCTATTTTAATCTAAAATTTATTACTGCAATTATTTTTTAATATTTAATGACTATAATAACGATAATGATTATTATAATTATTATTATAATTATAATAATAATTATAATAATAATAGTAATAGGAGTAGAATCAATTATATCATTATTATTTTTATTATTATTATTGATATTTAGAAAATAGAAAAATTAATATTGTCAATTATATCACTAATACTATTATTCGTGTTAATTTTGTTTCTACTTTAATCTAAAATTTGTTACTGCAATTATTTTTTAATAATTAAAAATAATAATAACGATAATAATAATAATAGCAATAGTAATAGCATCAATTATATCATTATTATTATTAATTTTTTCACCCCAATCGAAAATTACCTTCTGGAATTGTTTGTATAATAAGAAAAATAATAATAATAATAATAATAATAATAATAATAATAATAATAATAATAATAATAAAGCCTTAAATTTCACTGAAAATACTGTAATAGTAATACACAGGTGCCTTTTTTTATAATTTTTCCCCGAAACATTATCGCCGAAAGTGTGTGTGTGTGTGTATATATGTATTAAGTAATTCAAAAAGGAATTCTTTCCCCTTTGTTCCCGGGCATATTTCAACTTTACAGCGAGGCTCAAAAGTTATATTTATGTTTCACCCCGAGAAAAATATTCTACATGTATAACGCGGAGGACCTATACCTAGTACCTTGCGGAGGTAGGCAGTAGGTATTTAAAATTCCCTCCTTTTAAATGCCAGGTTCCGAAGGTAAATAATATATTTTACTATGGAAAGCTTTTACCGGTATAATACCCTCATTGTCGAATCTCAAGGATGTGCCATTGTGTCAGGCATTGGGTCCACAAAAAATAATATTGTCAGCGTGGAAAAAAGAAACAAGCAAAGGACCTATGAACAGCTTGTAACGCGCCATTGTCGCTTAGGATTTGGGTTTTAGGACCTCGAGGAGCATCGCCAGGATTTACGAGGAATTACAACACTACTTTTTTCCTTTTTTTCTTTCCTTCCCTTTTGCGCCCCCTTTGGCCCCGGCAAAGGTTACAACTGTGAATTAGGGTAATTATGTTAAATAGCGAATTTTCATTCTTTCTTTTTTTGCCACCCCAAGGACGAAGAGAATCCCTTTCGGGTCCGTACGTCACCGAATTCCCATTGAAAATGGCACACACACACACACACACACACACACACACACACACACACACACACACACACACACACACAAAGATTTACCGATACGAATGCTCGGGATGCTCTTGGCTGCAGATCGTGCAGTTTGCACTCGGCGCTGGGGAAGTTAAAAGTCCTACATTCCCGCAAGTTTCAACAATTCTTAAAGCCTCGCATGCAAAAGTTCTCGCAAGCAAGTTTCAAGATGTCTTCAAACTTGCCTGCATTTCCAAATAATTGCAATTTCACGAAAGCCGCGAGTGCTAAAACGTTCCATCGGATCTTTTGGGGATGCGCTTTTCAAGTGTCGAACTGCAACTTTCTGGATGTGTACGAAAATCCTTTGAGAATCCGCAACTTCCCTAATGAGAATTCTCACTTTCCTTGGCATCGCTCAAACTTTTTTTGCAATTATTTATCATAGGATTTTGTTTTCAAACTTATTACGATCAAAGACAATAATAATAATAATAATAATAATAACAATAATAATAATAATCCCATTTCCCATTTTGGAAAAAAGCAAAATACATCAATAAATAATTTCCTAAAGACACCGATTCAAGTTACGCAATTTCTATTATATTTATACCATAATTCTGCAATAATGCAATTTTACAAATGCTATGTAGGATAATAATAATAATAATAATAATAATATTAGTAATATAATAATGACAATTTTCCTGCGCTACAATTTCCAACAATAAAAATATTAAAATAAATAAACAATTTCCCAAAATTACCGGTTAAAATTATGCAATTTCGCGACTATGCAATATTATAATTTAATATTCCTTTTGATACATCATTATTATTTTATTTTCCTTGTAAATGTAATTTCCTCGTTCAACTGAATAAAAAAAAAAATTCCTTCTCCCGAGAAATCCTCAAAAATTCGCCCAGTTCATAATCACCTTTTATTAATGTTTCTTTTCTTTTTCTTCTTCTTCGTGCCGCTTATGGCTAAAATAGCGTTTATTGATAAAACAAAATTGGAGATGGGGATCATCAGGAATTATATGTACCCCACGACCATAACAATATCGCATCTGGAAATCCTGGATAAGGATTTCCGTCGAAAAGCGATTCTCTCTCCTTCTCCGATTGACTCGGCGAGCTTATAAATAACAAGGTAACGTTCCTTTAATAACATAAATAATATCAACGACGAGGATGACGATTTCTTTGAAGGTCCCAAAAGAAAGAAAGAGCGACGAGCAAGGATTCAAAGAAGCGAAAAGGAAAAACAGATGGGATGTATTAGTTGTTTATGGTGGACATCGAATACCTACATGTTTATTAAGTCTTATCCCATGAACTCGACTGTTTATATCCGGCAAAGAGTCAAGCTAGTCAAGCAAAAGAGTTTCGTTTCGTTTCGTTGTATTTATATATTCCATCCGAGAGAGAAAGAGAGAGAGGGAGAGAGAAAAAGGTTCGCGGTTCGAATTACAAAAAGCTTTCTTCATCCGTGCCGCTGGAGCTGCTGTTCACATATTATATATATATATATAAAATATATATATATATATATATGTGTACACTAATACTCACACCCACGAAGAGAGCTTTTGCTGATCACGACTTCTTCTCTTCGCGATCTTTATCTCCCGGCGTCTTCTCCACTCTTACGGTGACTGCGGCTAATTATTTTACTGCTGCCTCTTAAAAACTCGGCGATTCCAATAAGTACATATATATTTTATTTCGTCAATATATATTTTTCTTTGGGCTGCAAAAGTCGATCACAAACTCCCACGAATTATTATTCAATATTCAAAAATATAGGCTGCTGTCACCGCAATTACCTCGAAATTCACCACAAATTGCAATATTCTAATACTAATATTGCTACTCACGCCGCGTGGGTCGCAATTGCATAAGCTGCTACATTTACCGTGACCGACGCGGCCCGAATGGAAAATTCATCGTCCGTCAACTTCGTACAAGTGCGAGACAAATAATAATAATAATAATAATAATAATAGCAATTTTCCTACGTTAAAATTTCCAAAATTAAATGTAATTAAATGAATAAATTTCAAAAATTACAAAATTCCATACAGGCCACGCCGGTCGTGGTAAATGTAGTGGCTTATGCAATTGCGACCCACGCGGCGTGAATAGGAAGTTACGTAAACTTGGATAAATATACGTAAATAAATAAATACATATATATATATATATATATATATATATATATATATATATATATATATATATATATAAATGCTCGAAGATGAAGTTAATGAAGAAAAAGTGGGTGAATCGGTAATTCCGGGCGAGCAATTATTCCGAAAGACGAGACAAGGGGAGGAAAAAATGCAAAGAGAAAGAAAAAGATCCCGCAGAGAGGAGGAGTTATCGAAAAGCTCGAGGAAAAGACGACGTAATAATAAAACGCGATGCCTTGAGGATCAAAGTTAATTTACAGCGACACGCGGAGTCGAAGGTAGTGTCATTAAGGCACTCATTCTTCGAACACATGTCGAAATACATGCACTCCCGAACGAATCAGAGAGGAAAAAAAAAAGATCAAGAGAGCGAGAGAATCTTTTTAAGAAACCGCCGACGTATGGAAAAATAAGAAAAGAGAGAGAGAGAGAGGGAGAGAGTGGCAAAGCAGCAACACCAAAGTAAAAATGTGCCACGTAACGCCCCGAAGGCTCCTCTTTCGATGACCAAAGGAGAAGAAGAACAGCCAAGCAGCCATTGGCTTGGGAAAAGAAGGCAGATGCAACCCTCGACGGAAAAAAGAGAAGCAGCAGCTGCACCCTGTCCATGCACATACGTATAGGTAGGTACCACCTATAAGCTTCAATTTCTGTTATGATTCTTCTAAACTCGGCTAATACTTGCATCGTCTCCTCTTCCCTTTTATCCTGCGCCTCCTTTTCTTCGACGAAAGAAACCTGCGATCGACCGGCGAGCACAAAGGGGATTCGACTCGACTCGACTCGAGAGAAATCGAGAATTCTTCAAAGAAAATATCTCCCCGCAAAATGTCTTTCTTTCGCCACTCGAATTTGTGCTCAATGGAGCCGGGATAGGGGAGGAAAAAGAAGAAGCGTGTCTTGCGGTGGCCCGGGTGTGGAGCCGGAAAAACGTACCTACCCGGGATTTCTGGGTAAATATTGAGAAGTCATCGAGTCCGAGAGGGATTCCGGGTAATATTTTGGGAAAAACGAACGTAGAGAAGTGTCGAAAAGGAACCCTTGCGCGATGGAAATCGTCCCTGGAAACGAGGTCCCCCAATAACCCGATTTTGGAACTTCGATTTTAGCACCCCGTTGTTTTGGAGCGCGGGCATGGGACGTGGTACCCCTTCGCTACCGCGAGGTGGGACCACAAATTTGAAAATGTTCTTGCGAATGCTTGCAAAACAATTGCAATTGCGATTCTCGCGAACGTTGGCAAGCAATTGGAATTGCGATTCTCGCGAATGTTGGCAAGCAATTGCAATTCTTGCGACTGTTGGCAAACAATTGCAATTCTCGCGAATGTTGGCAAACAATTGCAATTGCAATTCTTGCGAATGTTGACAAACAATTGCAATTGCACTTCTTAGGAATGTTGGCAAACAATTGCAATTCTTGCACATGTTGGCAAACAATTGCAGTTGCAATTCTTGCGAATGTTGGCAAACAATTGCAATTGCAATTCTTGCGACTGTTGGCAAATAATTGCAATTCTTGCGAATGTTGGCAAACAATTGCAATTGCAATTCTCGCGAATGTTGGCAAACAACTGCAATTGCAATTCTCGCGAATGCTGGCAAACAATTGCAATTGCAATTCTCGCGATTGTTGGCAAACAATTGCAATTGCAAACGCAACGTCCGATTTTTTTTATACAATTTTTTTTTATCATTGACCCTCGGAGCCTAAACGTTTTATCGCAATCGGCAAGTCGTATGTCCAGGGATGAAGAGGAAACGTCACGGCTCCTCGTTCCCCGGAAGGGGACGAGGGCCCGTGACGAGGCCCGCGATGGGCAAAGGGACGCGGGGATGTATCTCGAGATAACTCTTCCCAGGGAGTTCGGTGGCAACTGTGGGCGGCAATTGCAACTAATAGCCTGCGAATTTCCGAGCGTGTCACTGCGTTGATTAAAGACTCAGAAAACATAAAGCGATCGCTTGATGAGAGGAGCTTCCTGAAAGCTTGAAAAACGCAAAAACTCATTTTCATGAATAATTCCGCGATAGGGGGGAAGGACAAAAAAAATATACGGAGAGGGATCGCGCTTAATTAAAGAAAGGAAGAGCGAGCGAGCGAGCCGGAGATGGCGAAAAAATGATTCGGGTGTGAAAAGATCGAAGGAAATAAAAGAATGATATATATATATATATATACATATATACTCTCGAAAGGAGGAAGTGTTAAAAAGAAGTAGCGCGGCGGGTACGTACGCTCGTATAAAAGTAGAAATTTATAAACCCCCTTCTTTTGATATTCATTCCTCGTTTCGATTTTCTTCCTTTTAAAATGCCTTTAAAAGGGTCCCGCTTGAACCGTAACGCAAATGCGTTACGGTCTCGCGAAAGCGGAACGTGCATATTGACTCCTGGGTATGATTGTTGAGTCTCTCACAATTCAACCTGTACATACATATATATATATACACATACATATACGCATACACGAGGGTCCGTTAATGGTATTGAAAAGGCCACGGGATCTATGCCTATTTAATTAACGATCGATTGTTATTCGCGATAATGTTTCGTTCCACTGATAGAATATGAGAGAAAACTATTTATTATATATATATAGCAACAATAGCGAGAACCGATTCTCCGTCTCGCGAAAGTCCGACGTTCCTTTATATTCTCCCGAGTCTCCCGTTGCAATTGGATGCGTTTTTCCAATTATTCCCAATATTTATGTTATTCCGCAGTTTTATAATTGCGAAATAGCGCGATGATAATAATAACAATTATTTTCTAAAAGTGCAAGCAAATTAGGCGTGAAATTGTGTCATTTTGCAATTTTATAATTGCAAAATTGCATAATAATAATAATAACAACAAAATAATAATTTTTATACGTCGCAATTTTGAGAGAAAAAAATAATTTTCCAAAAGTACAATCAAAATTACGCAATTTTGCCATCCCACAATTTTGAAATTATGAAATTGCATATTAATAACAACAATAATTGCTTTTGCAATTGGACGCATTCCCAAATAATTCCAATAATTCATCCAAAGCGTGAGAAAAAAAAAAAGAACGAATAGTTGGAAACTTTGGGGGGGGGGGGGGGAATATTGACACAAGGGTTATTTGTGGAGATAATTATATGTGTAATAATGATAATGAAATGTTCATTTGCTCAAGCAGAAATACACAATTCGTGTACACATTTGGCTAAAAAATTAGCGAAGCTCGTTTCCTATTTACAAGGGAACAAAAAAAAAGTATGAAAAACAAAATTGTAAACCAAAAAGACACATAAGGAAACAGGAAGAAAACGAGTTTCTTATGTACACGTGTGGCGCATTGTTATTGAATTGGCTATTTACACACATGTGTGGCTCAAACGCGTGTGTAAACCCGTGTTTTTATTTTCCCTCCTTTTCCCTCACTTGTAATTTTAGTCCATTTGACAGACGGCTCGTAAAAGCCACGGAGGACATGGCCACGTGTGACTGACTCTTGCTGGAAATTACCCGGCCGATACTACGATTTCCAATTAGCGGCTTTACTCGAATTTACATATGTACATGCATGTACATATGTATTTACATGCCCCCCCCCAAAAAAAAATCGGAATTTAAATGCATAAATGCAGATTTAGAAATTGCATTTTGATATAAAATAAAAATACAATTCTTATTTTATATCGACATTGAAAAAAAAGACAAACCGCCGGGGAATCGCCGAAAAGAAAAAAAAATGAAATCCCAAAATTGATAATTTCAATAAATCAATAAAATTCAATAATACCATTACCATTACAATATTACCATTCTCTTCAAATTATTAATAATAATAATAATAAAAATGATAGAAATAATAATAATAATAATAATAATAATAATAATAATAATAATAATAATAATGATGATGATGATAATGATAATAATAATAATAATTTGTCTTCCCCGACAAAAGTCTTTTTTTTCTCTCGAATAAAATAAGAGTAACTCTCGAATCGACCGATCCCGTATTTCTTGCGTCTCCGATTCTCCATATCGGGCGGAACAAAAAGGGGAGATAATAGTTTTCCGGGCGGACGGGGGTATTTTAAAAATTCGCAAAGCTCTCGACGTCTTGGGCGAGACAAAATTGCTAAAGCGTGCAAACATTCCCAGGGATCGGAAACTTTTTCAATTTCAACTTCCCACTGGCGGCTGGAGCAGCTCCAGACTCCGATTCCTTGTTCGGCCGCGTGTAATGTTAAAACAACACAGAACTCACGCTAACTCGACTTTCTCTAACAGTACTTATTCCCGGCGCAAAGTTGACCAGCAGCCTTCTCGCGGGTATTGTTATTAAAATTCTATTCTTGATAAATATTACATCTGTACCTACGGTAAACCAGTTCCTTGCCTATTTTGACGAACCGGGAAGGAGGAAAACTGGTTGGTTACCCACCGAGTAATCCATCCATCCATCGCACCGTCCGTCCGTCCGTCCCTTCTCCCACCCCACTTTTGTATCAACAGAAACGGGCCATGTATTACAACAACGGTAGCAACAACACAACAATGAGCATCGTATAATGCCATTAGAGCGTTAAGACGATTTCGAGGAAAGACGGGAACGGGAGAAATGATGACATTGACATTGTACGTTTCGAGTGGTATTAACTAACGACTTACTTGTGTTACCTAACGTAATCGCGTAATCATCATTTGTCGTAATCGCGCTCGTTAATCGACCCTCCTCCGCTCGATCTCGGCTCGGCTCGGTTCCGTTCGGTTCGGTTCGGCTCGAGTCGGCTCGGCTCGCTTACCCTAACGTTTAAAACGTAACGCATCTGACATATTACCACTGTTTTATACCTATTATACGTTTCCTGAATAATAAAGGCAAGACAGAAAACGGCGACAAGTTTTCTCAAACAAAGGAATTTTTTTTTGGATCACTGACTTTGTTATTTTTATTTTGCATTTATTTAAAAATTTAGGGACAGGGCGCCTAAAAATCGGGGAAATGGAAATAGACATTTTAGGAAATTGTAAATAAGTAGAAGTGGAAATAGTAATAAATTGTAATAAAAAAATGTAACAAATTGAATAATAATATATTAATATTGAAATTCTATTTTATTTAGAAGCGACATGGACAAATTTTGCTAAAAAATTAATATCAATATTAAATGGAACAAAAATAGTAAATAACGATATTATAAAAATGAGTAAAAATAAAATATAACCCAAAAGTAATATACGAATTTGAAAAATGTAATGTCTATAAAACCGGTATTTTCTTTTTTTAAATATAGTAATATTGAAATTGTTAAGTTCTTGAATTGTAAATATTGAAATTTAGAAGCATTGTGGGGCAATTTTACTAAAAAAATAATAAATAACGATATTAAAAATAGAAGTAAGAAACACAGCGAATAATATTATTCTAAAAAGAGCATAAACATCGAAAGAAAAAATTATATGTATATAAAAATAAAAAGAGAATATATCAGATACAGGAATAATATACGGATTCGAGAAACTTGGGTAATTTCCCAAGAACATTTTTCCCCATGAAACGGATATTTTCTTAACTCCATACACTCCCTTCTCCGGCCCTTTTTCTTTTTCCTTCATATATTCCTTCGTATACACCTACATTTGCATCGACATCGCATTATTTCCCTCCTCCCCGGCCGATTTACATATAAATTTGAACTAGTTCTCTTTAGCAATTAGCATTTAATTCCGATGTTATATTTCCTGCTCTATTTACATATATTTGAAAAATACAGCATTATTTCGGCTAATTTGTTTCTCCCCTCATTTGCATTTCATTATTTTCTAAGTGGTTGTACCGGTATCACCGGTATTCGAGCCCAATGCACTCACGAGTTTCCCAGTTTTATGAAAATCCTGCATAACTAGGGTCACCGAGATTCCAAAAAAAATTAATGAAAAAAATTATAACCTTCCATTTCCAATCGGCACCGACCAAAAATCAAGAGTTTCCCATTTTTATGGAAATTCTGGAAAACTAGGGCCACCCAGTTTAAAAAAAAAGAAAAAAATTATAACTTTCCATTTCCAATCGGCACTGACCGAAAATCAAAAGTTTCCCATTTTTATGGAAATTCTGGAAAACTAGGGCCACCCAGATTCCAAAAAAAAGAAAAAAATTATAACCTTCCATTTCCAATCGGCAAGACCCAAAAATCAAGAATTTCCCATTTTTATGAAAATTCTGGAAATTTAGGGCCACCCAGTTCCCAAAAAAAATTTAAACCCACTTTGACGAAAAATCGGCACGATCCCAAAATCCCCGTCCATCTTGCAACGCATAATTTATGGATCCATCCGGGATCTCGCGTCAAGACCCGGTGAAGATAAAAATGACTGGCACTCGTGGCACACGTTTTTAACGAAATAAATGACCACGTGGTGAAATCGACGATTCTTCCCCAAATGTCACCGAAAAAAGAATTAATGAGGGGTCGAAATCGGTATAACGAGGCATCCTCCAATTTTTTTTCTCCTTCTTACACAAAAAGAGCCCGAATGGTTCTCCTCTTCCCTCTGCAGCCTCGTCCTATCCTTCGCGAGTTCTTCGAAGCAAAGGAGTGCCGTAATCTAGATAATAGAATACCTGGACTCCTTCTAGTTTTCTACCTCGTTGAACCTTTTTTTTCCCTTCTTCGTCCTCTTCGTCCCTCTCGCATGGAGAGGAATTCATCCCTCGAGCCGAAGTTTCTCTCCCCGGGTTTGGGTTCTTATGTAAAATGTCTCCCGTGCTTGACGAGAGCCGAGGAATGCCGTGGGTCCGTGGACAATATGGTCATCACGCTTGCTCTCCATCTTGTGACACGTGTTTTTTCGAAAAAATTCCTCGCCATTGGAACAAGGAAGGAAAAGCCTCCTCATGCGATACCATCGTATCGGGTTTCTTCGGGGCTGCTTTTTTTCTGGTTAACGAGGTTACAACAACCGGCAACTATATTTTTCCCCTTGTTTTTTTTTTCTCGACAAGTGGTGGTAGTCTCATGTTAAACCCGAGTTTTCTCACGCTCGGTACCTTTTTTTTTCTGTCCCGAGTCCGATTAGGTATTGTTTACCTAGTAGGTACACTTGTTTTTTCAATTTTTTTTTTGTTTTTGCCTTTCCATGATCGGTAGGAATCGGACCGAACTGGTCGATCCACGCCAGGACGAAAACCATCAGCGACCGAACGATAGCTGATAAGTCGAGAAGGAAGAGAAAAGTGCACTTGTTATGGCGTTTCTCGGTACGCTGATGACTATTGGGATGATTGGATGGTTTTCACCATTCCTCTTCCATGGGGAGTGGAGGAGGCCTATCGCCTACTATTCCATGGCGAAGAAATCGCAGTCCTGCTGGGAGTGTGAAAAACAAGTTTTACTGCGTTCTTCGGTAATAAACTTGCATGTTTTCTCCCCCGTTGGTGGTGTATGTGTGTGTGTGTCCATGTGTGTGTGTATGTGTAATTTTGCGTGGATGTATTGTAATACAAGTTTTACGGTTAGTTACTTTTAGTGTATTAAGTCACTTCTGTATAAATGAGGGATAGTTGCTATATATATATATATATATGTAGCCTAGAAAAATTGTGTACAATTGTACCAGGAAATGTAGAGCGAATCTGGAGCAATTTCTAATAAGAATAATATTTTTAGTAGAAAAATTATAGTATTACACTATTTTTATATTTCAATATTTTAATATTATAATATTATTGTAATGGTGTTCACTATAATATTATATTATAATAATATTAGGTTGTCCCATAAGTTTTTTCCGCGCCACGCTATCTATGACCTCGAGCCGGGAAGGAAGAAACTTATGGGACAACCTAATATAAAATACTATATATCATAATTTACATTTTTATAATATATAATTTATAAAATATACACTTTTATAATATATATTACAGTATAATAATGCTATATTTTGTATATTTTCCCTATATTTGTATTTTGGGGAACCTAAATGTAAACAAAATTCGATAAGTAACGAAGGTTAGAATAATTTGTTAATAATAAAGATATTCGCACAATAAGATGGATCGGTTACCGGTTAATCAAAAGTACCCCCTTATTAACCAAAGCAACGCAAAGTCAACACCCTGATAACGTTGGTTATCGTAATGTACTCTACGTACAACACGCCTTTTGTGCCAATCAGCATATTGTTTAATCTCCGCAGATTGAGGTACAAGAAACGAAGGCATCAAATTTCATATTAACAAGAAGACAAATGATGGGGGGGACGAAGTTTCCACTCCTTCCTCAGCAAGTTTCTTAATAATTTGTTTATTTAATAAAATTAAATAAAATAAAAAATAAAATTCCTAATTATTTTCAATTAAATATTCATTCATTGATTCACAAATTTCGATAATTTTTCAACAAATTTCACATTAATTTTTAACAGAAATCAGGGTTGTTATCCATCATCCCCTAGAAATTATTATTAAATAAATAGAGAGGCAATAGCAAAACTATCAATTTCCCCGAACTTCACACCCTAACAAATTCATTTTATTAATAATAATAAATTGAAAAATAGATACCGAGTTTTCAAATTATAATTTCTAATTCATCTCAAATCAAACTATGAATGTTCAATTAATTTTCAATTAAATACTTTTTTCTATTATTATTTATAAATTCAATTCGTATTAATTTCCAATTGAGTATCAATCAAAATTCGCAAAATTCGCTAGGGCTACTACGTTTCAATGAATTTCCCATAATTTTCAACCAATTTTCACCAAACTTTCCTCAAAATTCCCAACACAACCTACATTTCTGCCATTCTGCCGAAAAGGACACTAACAAAGGGCGAGAGAAGAAGTATCGGGCGAAGAAATGGATGAAGGTATAACTATCAGCATCCTAAAAAAAAAAATATTATCATGTTTTCCTTTTTTCTCCTCTTCTTCTTATTATTATTATTAAAGATGGTTTTAAGCAAGAGACGGATTGTCCTTTTCTCTGCGGGATAACGGAACGATATATACGAAGGAGTCTTCCGATGTTGAATACACCTCTCATTACAGGATAATGGGTTATTTCGATCCTCCTCGAATTACCGAGTCGACAATGAGGGATTCGATTTGAGAAAGGCTGCACACGAGTCCTTTTCAAGACCTCTTCAAGAAAACTCCTCTTGGCGAGCCGAAAAAAATGAGGTGGAGAATAGAGAGAGAGAGAGAGACAGGGAAAGAAAAATCGAGAAAGAAGGAGAGAGAGACAAATTATTTATTAAAAAAAAAAGAGAGAGAGACGAGGCCCAGAGAGATCCTGTGGCCTGGTTCATACAACTCCAGAGACAAATGAGAACGACGAATCCTCGAGAAAAAGAAGGAAGGGAATTGCATACATTTCTCTTAAAAACCTTCTTCCTTTCTTTCTCTCTTTCTCCTCACCGCAGGACTTCAAGGTGTAATCTCCTTCACGGATTTACAAGCAAGCAAGCAGCATCACTACCACTTGAGGCATTTTTCTTTTTTCCATTCTTTGTCGTGTTTCCACCGTTCTTTCGGGAATTACTATAGGATGTAGTATGAATGTACCAACCAACGTCTCTCTCTCTCTCTTTCTTTTTATTTATTTTTCAGTTATATCCTATACATGTATATATATATAGATACACATGTACCACCTTCGTCGTAGAAAATCAGCGAAGTCTTCCGGGTGTGACGGAGCGGAAATCGGTATTGTGTCGTTCTCGCATTTACTACAGCACTCGTGCGAGAAGAAAGGTTGTTCTCTGTTGGACAAAGTTTCCTCTGTCCTCTTCCTCTCGTGTACGATTTCAACGGAGAGACACTGCAATTTTCATTTTTTTCCCAAACGCGAGCGTGCACGTGCATGCCCACCACTCGGGATGATTCTCCTTCACGGATTTTAAATAGCGTTCCGTAATCATTATCGCACGTGTATCCGGGAGAGAAAAGGGTTTCTCCGGGAATTACATGTGTAGCGTTATTGTATTATCGTAAAGTCGAAGCTTTGGGTGTCCCGAATTTTTTTTGTTTTATATTTGATGATTTTTTTTAAATTGGAGGAATATTATGTATTGGGTTGTCCCATAAGTTCTTTCCGCGCTACGCTATGTATGATCTCGGGTCGGAGGGGAAGAAACTTATGGGACAACGTAATAAGAGAAATTAGTAAAAAAAATAAATCGTGTTTTGAAAAATTAGTAGAAATAGTTGGAATTAGTAGATCGTTGAAAATCGTATTTTTAATTGACTTGCAAGAAAAGAGTAACTAATTCTTGCGTAGATTAAAAATCCGATGGTGCTGCAGTTGCAAAATACATTCCCTTTCTTTTTTTTCTTACGATTAGTATCGTAATTGATATTAATTTGTAATTTCGTATTTTGTAATTTCAAGATGAAATTTCGAAAATTCTAGAAATGTTGGTATTATTTTCATGGTTTTCCAATTTTTCTAATATCAATTTTTAATTTCCATTGATTATGCTTATGTTATTAAATAATATTGATTTTTAATTTTGGGTAATTGATACTATTTCATTGATGAATATTAATTTTTATTGATATCAATTTATAAACATTCAGTTTCTATTTTCTAAATTAATTTTCATATTTTGTAACCCTATTTTCTATAATAAAAAAAATCCCTCCGAAAAACTTCGTTTCACGAAACACTCGAGTTCTCCTCGAATTTTTGGAAAAATTATAAACACATAAAAAAAATCCTACCCTTGGGCATTCAATTATTATATAAAATTACTAAACGAAGATAAACATTCAATTTTACCAACATCGGGGCAATTTCATATTAATTATCGCTAAAAAAAACCCCATTCTCTCCTTCGCTGCACCGGTGACGTCAAAAAACACCTACTCGGCGCTACTATCGGAGCGATACGAATTGCCAACGATTGACCCAATAAGGAACGGAATCATTCAACTCGATGATAATTGTTTCTCTCGCAAAAAGAATAACCAGAGTCTCGAGTGTGTGCGTTGCAATTAAATCAGTGCAATTAAAATATCGCCGTACCTGTCTCGTTAGCGTTTGTCTTCCGTTCTTCAATTCTTTCCTATTTTTCTTTCTTTCTTTCTTTCGTCTTTTCCAGAAGAATTCGCGTCCAATCATTGGCTGTCTTTTGAATCAAATTCCCCGTTAAAATAATGGAGAGAAAAAAAAAGCAAACACCTAAGAAGAAACGAGATTCAAAATAACGCGAGGGTTTTGCGTTAGAACAAATAATAAATAACAATAAAAATATAAAAATCAATAGATATATGTGTGTGTGTGTGTGTGTGTGTGTGCGTGTGTGCGTGTGTGTGTACGAATGAAGAGTTATTAATATTGGATTTTTAAATATATTATTTTCTGTATAATTTCCACTAAGACCGCGTTTTTAAAATTATCTTATCAAATTTTAGATTATTATTATTATTATTTCAAAAGTTACTTTTACGTAGAATTTGCAAATCATTTAAAAATTACCTTTTTTTTTCTTTCAATGCAAAAAAGATACGTAACAATAAACGAGTTTCAAATAGTGATAGAGTCAATAATAATAATAATAATGATAATAATACACTTTTAGAAAATAATTTTTCTAAAAGTGAAAAAATTCTCAAAATTGTGACGTAAAAAAATTATTATTTTGCTATTATTATTATTATTATTATTATTATTATTATTATTATTATTATTATTATTATTATTATTATTATCATTATTATTAGGCGAATTTGCAATTATAAAATTTCAAAACGATAAAATTGCCTAATTTTTCCTGCGCTTTGAGAATTTTGTTTTAAATTTGTTACGTATAAAAATGATTATGTTACTATTAATAATAATAATAATAATCCACAGTCTAAATAATAAATAATAAAATCCCCAAGGTAAAGGCCTTTTTCGTAGCCTGGGATTCTATGAAACTCGAAATTTGAATATCTTCGAGATATTCGAAGGCTGAGAAGCAATAAATAAAAAGATTCCAAATTTCTCTGATTATAGTAATTCCACGTTTACCTATATCTCTCTCTATATATAATATATATCACAATAAATAAATATATATATGCGTGTGTGTACGAATGAGGAGGAAGATTTATCGAACCAACTATCAATTCTATCCGAGGTTCGTTTCCCAATGTATCATTGGAAAGGAAGGGAAGGGAAGGCAAGGCAAGGTAAGGCCTCTCCTTAAAACGGTGAAAGATAATATATATAGCCATATCTATCGAAAAGAAATAAAAGCGTTGTAATGAGCGCTTGTTAGATCAAGAAACACCGCGAGAGCGAAGCAAAGCAAAGCAAAGCAACGTAACGTAACGCGATTGCTCCTCGAATCCACGTTTTCAGCACATGGCCGGCCGGCCGCGCCGGCCTGCGTTTTTCCTCTGGCGAGAGATCAAGGAGAGAACAGAACAACAGCGAAAACAACCGCGTCAAATTAGATACGCTAGAAATTCCTCAGTGGGTGTGGATATTCCACTTATGTGCGTATACAACATTTCACGGTTGACTGTCCCTCGTGTCCCTTTCTCTCCCCAGAAAATTGCGTTAACCGCACATACACACACGCTCGGCATTTAGCGGGCGAGAGCCCACGGCCCGTTTTTTCCCCTCTTTTTCCGAGCTTTTCGACAGGAAACAGCTGTCGTCCTTTCTCCGATTGTTCCGCCGCGTCCAAACACGGCCGAAGTGGCTCCGGGAAGTGCAGCATTTCTCTCGTGAGCCCTCTCGACTTTTCCCAAATTAACCGTTAATCCGAGCGGGAATCAACTCCCCACTATTTTTAGCAAATCCCACAATTTTTCCTACCATTTTCCACCGAGTCTTTCTAATTCCGGAGCCGCGGCAACGAAAAAATAAAAAAAATAAAAAAATCGGACGCAAGGATCGTTTTCTCTCCAGATACGATCGTAATCCCAGAGCGATTTGAAATGCGTGAGAGTCGCGCGGTCGTGTCTCCCTCGCGAATCAACCGTCGATGAAATTTAATGAGTACACGCAAGGTGTACTTACACCCCGCAATCATATACCTACTGAGCCTTAGAGGTTCAAGGACGTGTTAACACGTACGCTTCTTCTCCCAGGTACGTACGTGTGTTCTTATGAAACACTCGTTCTTGGGTATTTTCTTCTCCGACTCGCATCATCCATCTCGGAATAGTCCTTTCTACTTGTTACTGCGGTTCAAGTATCGCTCGGATTTGTAGAATTACGTGTTTCCGGTGAAAAGTTTGGGGGAAAGTGAATTTGGCGACATTGGGGAATTTTCGAACTTGGATTTGTGTAAATGAGGGAATTAGACATTTTTTAATTTGAATTTGCGTGAATGCCAGAAATGGGAATTTTTGAAATTGGATTTTTGTAAACTAGGAAAATGGGAATTTTCGATTTCGAATTTGCGTAAATGCGAAAAATGGAAATTTTCGAACTTGGATTTTCGTAAATGACGAAAATGGAAATTTTCGAACTTGGATTTGCGTAAATCAGGAAAATAGAAATTTCTCTAGGAAGTGTAGAAAAAAAATGTGAGTTGACCTAAAAGAGTATTGCACAAATATCGCATAGGTATGGCACAAAAGACACATTGCTTTTTTCCTTCCTCCTCCTTTCATTTGATTACAGGGTAAGAATAAGTCGTGACCGAAGGAATCATTTCCGTGTGATTGAGTATGGATAGCACGACATCGTTTGTTTCCCTGAACCGAATAAGCGAATATTCTTGTTCTTGCCAAGGTAGGTACTAGTTTACTCCTTCAAGAAGCCTCTGATTTGCGAAAGTATTCCTACAAATCGATGCGATACTTAGAACGGTCTTTGATTGACTGCTGCACTGGGAAATTATCCCTGGGAAATATATACACTGCGTTACTCAGCCGCGGTTTATTGTTTCTCGTCTTTACCCTTTTTTTTTCACGTTTTTACACCAACTTGGCAAGCTTTTTCTCTCGAAGTCGGAAATTCTTGAATAATAATTCCCTTTACGTGGAATTTTTCGAATAATAATTCCAATTTTACCGAATTTTCCAATTTCTGTTATAGAAATTCCAATTATTTGGAATTCTGCTATTTCTAAAATAATAATTTTGATTTTTTAAAATTTCCAAATTTCTACACAAATAATTCCAACTTTCTACATTTCTCGGTTTCTAGAATATTAATTCTAATTAACAACATTTTCGAATTCCCAAAGTTTCCACAAATTTCGAGGGTAATAATTTCAACATTATGGAAATTTCCAATTTTTAAATTAGAACTTCCACTTTTTTGGAATTTTCAATTTCTACAATAATAATTCCTATTTTCTCAATTTTCCAGTTTCTAGAATAACAATTCCAACAAACAAAATTTTCAAGTTCCTAAAATTCCAACCAATTTCTAGGGTAAAAATTTCAATATTATGGAATTTTCCAATTTTTTTCATTAAAATTCCAATCTTTCAGAATTTCTTCATTACCAGAATAATAATTCTAACCAGAAAAATTTTTTAATTTCCAAAATTTCGATTTGTCCCCAAACAAATTTCAATTTCTCGAATAACAATTGCATATCCCCAATTTCCCCATTTCCACAGTGACAATTCCAATTTGACCGAAACCACCAATTTCTAAATCAATTTTTCCACAAGATTTTTTTTTGACTTCGCTACATTTGCCACTATTACATTGCAAATTTCCCCATTCCCCAAAGCTGGTAAGAAAACTGACAAGAAGAACAGATCCTTGTGGAACTGCACCGGGGATATTTCCTACAACTGCACGTTTTGCTCAAAGTTTTTACAGTGGCTGAACACGTGATCCGGTAATTTACATGAAACGAGGGAGATTTCGCGTACGTAATTTCTTAATCAAAGTGCAGTAGCATAAATGCAGTAGCCGGAACAACGAGCGGTGCGGTGCGATGCGATAGCGAGTGCAACCATCGAAAGTGCTATGTAGTTTCCCATGGATGCGAGGAGAGAAGGATGATGAGGATGATGAAGAAGAAAAAAAAAAGACAAAGAGAAAAAGGACAAGGATGAGAGGTTCAAAAATAAGAATATATCCTTCGATTTGTGGCTGCAACTGGGGTTGCCGAACGACCTTGTATCGCTGCACCGTGCAATCTACCTACTGCTGACGATAACTTCAAGTATGAAGCCCGTTACACACTTGCATTTTCGAATTTCCTCTTTTTTTCCTATCCTCGTTACAAGATGAACGTTCAATGCGATGAATGGCTACGTAATTATCGCAACAACCGTGTTTTCATGTTTTTCTCACCCAAACAAGGAAACCCAAAGGATCCGATGCAACGTTTCGCTATTATTGTTGCATTAATTGTAATTTAAGAAAAAAAAAAAATAATAATTGAAGTAACGTCCAAAAAGAAATCGGTATTATTGAAAAACTAATAATTAATCTCAATTTTGTATTAAAAAAAATATATATGTAACAAACACATTATTATAATTAATTATTAATATTTAGTTATTATAAATATATTATCAATATTTAATATATTATTTTCCGCATAATTTTCACCACGGCTGCGTTTTTATAATTTTCGTAACGCATTTTCCATTATTATTAACTAAAAAAATCTCAATATTAATATAATAATAATATTAATAAATTTTGTTTACTTGAAATTTATAAATCATAATAAAATTACTCTTTTTTCGTCTTTCAATGCAGGAAGTTGCGAATCGGATTCCACACACGGTGGCTGTCAAATTTCGTACTTTAACACGAGATGTCGCGCAAAAAAGAAAAACGAGAGGGAGAGAGAGAGAGAGAGAATCGGCAAATTTGCATTAAAAAAAAAAGAGAAATCACATTGACAAATGACCTTCGCGACACTGGGACCTCGTCTTCGAATAAATTCGAGGCCCGAATTTTGTCCCCGACAAAAGCATTGCCAGCTGTCATAGGTGGGCATGTATGAACATGTACGCGGAATCGCCGATGGATTGGCTCGTAAAGGAAAGAAAAAAAAAAAGAAAGAAAGAAATAAAATGAATTAAAGAATGGAAGGTGTATGGAAATACCGCGACACAATTGAACTCACCAAAAGGACAAAAAGGAGGAACGTGTGTCATTTGATTCCAGGAAGACGGTATAACGGTTATTGACTCCGAGAAAAACCTTAACATTAGATCGTGTCTGGTTAGAAAAGAATGGACATGCATATATATATATATAGATATATATATATTTCTATACGAGGTTGTTCATTCTTTCTATGAGCAATACCTGTACCTGCTCTATTCAAGCATTCAAGTCTCCGACTGTGCAAGACTCTTCCCTGATGCTGCGAATGGCAGATAGCCGAGGTACATCGACGTGTGCGTACTTTTTTGTGGAAATATATATATTTTTTGTGTAGAAAAAAAGTTTCCAAAAAAAAATTGCCGAAATATTGAGAATTCTTACGTTTTGAATATTATTAATATATTTTTTTTGTGTAAAAAAAAAGGTTTTACAAAATTACCAAAACATTGAAATTCTTAGGGATCGAAATTTCGACAGATTTTGTTGTTGTTGGATGTAACCGAAGTTTTAAAAAAATCGCCAAAGTATTAGAAATTTTTTCGAATTGAAACAAATTCGGGACAATGCCAATATAAATTTATACTATATTTATTAATATTATAATTTATACTACATTTATTAATATTAATATATAAACAAAATATATAATTTCCAGAAAAAGAGACGGAGCTAATTTACATGCAATTTCAAAAATATATAATATAAACTCCTTATTTTCTAATTTCCCAAATCACTCCAATTCTACTACTTCAATTTCTACTAAAATTGTCATTTTCACTTCCCACAAATGTCAAAATTTATTCCCATCCTTTTCATATTATTTTACATCACAATCAATATTGTAACAATTCAAACTCCAATTCTATAATTTTTCCTTCTTTTTTTCTCTCGTTTTTTCTTCTTTTAGAATAATATTCTACAATTAACAACTTTTCCAACTTTTTGTATTGGGTTGGCAACTAAGTGATTGCCGGTTTTGTCATTTGTTTGCTTTGTAAAATCGGCAATTACTTAGTTGCCAACCCCATAGAAACCTCGACACATTTTTCAGATTGGCTTCTTTCCATTTCCCTACTTTCGCGGTACACTTTTCCCATTGTTCACCCCAAAAACGGCCCTTTTTCTCATTTTCTCGGGGAATTTTTTCAAAAACAGATTTTTCCCTCGTGCACCTTGTGCACGAGAGATCGATTAGATCCTGGCCGCTCGCGGGCCGGCCGCCCTCCTATCCTTTGTCGTTAACGTTAGAGAAGAGAATGATGTTGCAGCGCGTGCAATACGGGAATGCCATTGGCATACGTGCCAAACGTTTTAAAGACAGGATGGTTTGCCGGCTAAACCATACTTCGTTCTTATTCTCTTCTCTCTTCGTTTATTCGCTTGCTCGGCTTTACCACTGAATCGATTTCTCATGCGAAAACACCGGAACGTCCGTCGCTGTTTGAATAACGGCCCTTATTCGCTTTGTTCCTTGTGCTCCTTTTTTCCTTCCTTTTTTCTCCCCTTTTTCCCCGATTTCGTTTTATTTCCTTCCCGGCCAAGAAATTCACTCGACGAAACGATTATGAAAAATTTCCCTCTTTCATACGCTTCACGAAAAAAAATGAATCGGATTAGGGAGGAGGAGGAAGAATTTTTAATTACGCGCGTACGAGGAGGCTTTCGCGTCTGGCTCGATCTTTCATCCGGTGCAGCAATAATTATGATAATATACACGGAAATAATTTAATAATTGTCGAGAGTTAGTTTCATTGTTATTGATATAGTGGTTATTTCAAGCGAAAGGTACATATGTAATATATGCGTATGTACGTGTATATATATGTATAAATATGAAAGCGAGTGTAAAATATTTAATGCCAGCGTTTTTGATTAAATATGAAAAATAGGGCGCGAATATAAATTATGAGGGAATTAAAAACAGACTTTTATATAATTTATATATATTTGGGATTTTGGAGATTTTTGATTTTTCCTCTTTCGAAGCAAAAATCTCCATTTTTTTCAGGGAGTAAATTTTTTTCTATTAAATTGGAAACTGTTTCTTAGTTTCGTGACACTTTGACGATTTTTTATTTTGATTTTCTAAATAATCTTCTTTTTTAGACGGTAAATATATTCACTACCTGGAATAATTCGAAGTTTTGGGGAAATTCAAGTCGAATCACCCCTTTTTTCGAAATTTATTTATTTTTTTGTAACAGTTCCCGAGATTGTTAGTTTTCAGCCGAGAAATTCTGCAAGAATTTCAGAAGAATTTTAGCGATTTTCAGAAATTCTAAATGCGCTCTAACAATTTTCAACGATTCCAGAAGAACTTAAAGAACTTTCATAAACTTTAGAACTTCATTTTTCGGTTATTTAAAAAACGTCCCGAAGTTTGGATATGCAAGAACTTCAAATTGTCTTTTATTCTCAAATTTTTCCACTTTAAATTGAAGAACTCGAAAATTATCACTTTAAAAAAAAAATCTTACCGAATCTTACCGAATCCTACGAAATCCTACAAACTCCTACGCAAATCCTACAAACTCTTACGAAAATCCTACGAAACCCTACAAACTCCCACAAAAATCCTACGAAATCCTACGAAATCTAAAAAAGTTCCGAATCACCCAAAAATCCCTAGAAAAATCTTGAAAAAATCCCAAAATTCTCTCAATGATTCAAAAAAAACTCCTAAAACAAAAAACCCCCCGACATTTTGATATTCCCGTGACTATCACAGCCACTGTAATTTCGCAACCCCTCCAAAAATGTTCTTTCCACCCTTTAAACATTTCTTTGCTGCCATTCTCCAAAACTCGTGGATTTCTCTTTTACCGAAACTCCTTCACTTCCACATAAATATCCGGCCAAGGTACACATGTACCGTCGAAGATTTCCATATCTACCCAGAAAGCCTCGGACCCTCTTTTCGACGGGACCCAAGTTCTACCCGAGAGAAACCGAGAGACCCATAAATCCAGAAAAACTGAACTGGAGGAAATCACCCTACACATACACATACAAATATATACACACTTAAGCCACTTACATGGAATTCGTCGTGTTCCAGTACATGTTGATAGTCCTGGCACAATTGCTAACGGTCGACAGCAGCACCGTTTGAAGGCACACGAGGAACACCAGGGTCACGAAAGACGTGGAAATCATGGTAAAATCAACCAAAATGGGTAAACTGGGGAAAGGGGCAGTAGCGACAATAATAATAATACTATTATTATTATTACTATTGATAATGATAACAAGGACGAGAACAACCGGCACCGAAACACGGGTTCCTCGCCAATGTATCTCCCGTCGTTGGACTCGACGACCACCGACACCTTCTTCTTCTTCTCTTTTCTCTACTTTCCACGGGCACTCGTTCGAAATCGAACTCGAACTCGAAACACCACTACGACACCGACACCACATCCAACACTGCTCCTCCACTTTGACCCAGCCACGATCACTCTTCTGGCATCGAATTCTCCGCGGTCCTAACCTCGGGGGTGCGAATTCCTCCGATCAACCGCGGCTCTTCCGCTCTCCGACGGCAAACCGCCGCGAACTGGCACTGGAACTGGGACTGGAACTGGACCTGGAAGCGCTCCGCGTCGAAGGCCTTCCCATTGAAGCCCAGCTTCGTCTCTCATTTGGCGCCCCCGGCACCGGGGTCCCCGAGATTCGGGAAAAACAAATTCCAGAAAACTCGGTTCCTTTTTTTCTGTTTTATTTTTTTCAAAATGTCGCCGGTTGCATCGAAATCTCCGAAATTGATCTGGATTTTCCGGGTGCGGGGAGAATTCGGGGACGAAAAGAAAAGGGGAAGGCAACAAAAGATTTCGTCCGGGACGACACTGGAAAGGAAGAAAATTCGGGGACTGAATTTCCCGGGACTGAGCGCGAGGGAGATTCCTCGAGAAGACGCGAGATGTCGCGAGCGGTAGCTTAAGGCCGACTCTCGCTAGGCTTCCCTCTTAAATTCGAATAAGCAGCAGCGAAGAAGCCACTCTCTTCTACCCACTTATTCCAGCGATTTTGACTCCAGCGATACGATCCTCCGGTAATCCCATGGTGATTTCAACCGGACGGTCCGAGCAAAGCTCCACATGACACCATATAAATCCTCCTTCGATTCCCCCTTTCGCGTTTTTCACTTACTTCACTTTTGCGAATTTCCCGGAATTTTGTTTCACTGACTTGTCTTCGAGCGCACTTTCGACCACTTTTCTCACGACCAAGGGGGTAGGTAATTCCTTTACTCCGCGTATAATCGCTCACCCAGTTTGTAATTGAAAAAAAAAAACGCAAATATATATTTATAAAAACTCCCGTGGAAAATGTTAGTGTCACATTAAAAAGAAAAAAAATGAAGAAACACACTTTCGGTAAATCGTCGAACGGACAACAAATCGGTCCGATTTCGCGAGACTCTGGAAGTTCGAGAAATTCGTGAGGTTCGGATCACGAGTCGGACTTCGTACCTCCTTCCCACTCGGAATCGCGGACGCGTCTGTCGGCTGAGTATCGCGTACAGTGGAACTCGACGGAAACTGAGGGTTACGAACTCTCACGAGCGCTCACGAGCGGGGACGAAAGGAAAAACGGGGGATTTTCGTCCCCACCGCTTGTACCGTATACTTTCGCTTTGCATCCGAACTTAGCGGCCGGAGAGCCACACCACCGCCTTCCTCCTTGCAGAAAAGGGTTTATTCCATTGCCGATAGTTGACCCGTGAAGTTCGTCTTTTGGCGACTCGGTTTGTCGGAATAGGGCTTTTTGCACCGAATCACCTCCGATTCGGTTGCAATCGAAGGAGGAGTTTTCGTGTTTTCGGAAAGTTTGACATTTTTCTAGACTCGTTTTGGGGAGAGTAATATTTTTTTTTCTTTCGTGCAGAAAATTCATTTTCGAAAGATTGACTCGCAATTATTATTATTATTGTTTTCGGAGAAAGTACTATTTTTTGTTCTTCCCAAAAATGCGTCATTAATTCTGATTATTATTATTATTATTATTATTATTATTATTATTTCCATTACTATTATTAAAATTCGGGGTTCCTACATTTAGAATATTATTAAATTAGCTAATTGCAATTATTATTGCATGATATTAATTTCTAATTAGATTTATAGGGAAAGAGGGGGTGGTACTAATTGCAAAAAAATTTCAATTGCAGTTGAATTTTGCATTAGTTCGAAATTATTTTTTCCAAACGATTTTCCTTCTTTTTCTATTGATTTTTACATTTCTTATTATTCAAATCGCATCAATTAAAATACGCTTGGGATGCATACAAATTTTTGTGGGAGACAAAAATGCATAAAAATGAAAATTATCGACGAAATTGCACTGGAAATGCATTTCTATAAAAATAGAAACACAAATTATTTTCCAGACTCCGCTAAAAAAAAAAATAGTAAATTCGAATTCGCTAAAAATAAAATTCCATTACAATTTTTCCACGACTTTGGTTTTTTTAAAAATAAATTTTATTATTTCACGTCTACTCCTGGTTAGCGATTTTCACGATCGCGACGATCGAATTTTGAATTTCTGCCCGATCGAAGGGAGAGTTGATGCAACTGCCGTTGCCTTTCTTCTCTTAAAAATATGCTAATCGAAAAAAAAGGATAATCCCGTGTACCGTCTACATGTTGCCGTTAATAGTAACAATAAAAATGTGAATCATAACAAGAGCAACGCCGAGTCATAACGATTCATTGATTCCCAATATGAAAAACCGGTATGTGCCCACGAACGGTCATGTTTGTCATTAGTTCACGTAACGTATTGCCTTAAATCCTATCGAACATGATGTAACTAGTCCGGGAATATGTCCCTCGTTATTTCATTTGCCCGTAAAACGCGATTACGAAATTTCTCAATTAATAAACAACAATTGTTTCTTCTGCTAAATAATAGGCCAACAACCGGCCCATTGTGTTCCGCTTGGAATTGCTTCCATTTCATAGCCGCCTGTCAGCAACATTGCCACTCCTGGCGAGTATATATTCGATAAAATTCGTGTCTTTATAATTAGACGAAAGTAATTGCACGCGAATGTTTTGCGAACTTACTATTTTATTATATATTTATTTTACCGTTAATTTATTTATGCAGTCAAACGTGTTTTTGTGCGGTATTTTTTTATGCGTTTTTCTTTTGTGAGATTTTTTTTCTCGATATTCACATTCCGCACAAAAAAATTGTACGAAAGAAAAACGCATAAAAAAAGACCGCACAAAAATAGGTTTGATTGTATGTAGATATATATATATATATTTTTTTTTGAGGAGTTGATCACTATGGAATTATTAATTATTCGTATTAGAAATATTTTCTGTATTGTATTTTCTATTTTCGCGCTTTAGGGGACTTGACCCAAAGCGTTAAATAAATAACTCTAACTCTACATGCGCGAAAATCAAATATTAGAAAATTACTGTATTTTTCTATTTTTTTTTTTTTTCGAATAAGTAGGTACTCGTGTTTTGGAGTTGCCTTTCGCTGGCGAGCAACGGATATTAATATTAATCATTTTTTTTCTCATTCTTTCCGGGTGTTACTTAATCAGCTAAAAATAGCGTTCGAAAATTCCATTGTATGAATTTATTGTAATTTTTTATTCAATTTTTTTTCTTCCTGCGTCATCTTCAATAAACAATAAATTTAGGGAAACTCCAGTTCTTCGTCGATTTAAATTACAAATAAATCGGTTATTTGTGATAAAAATATAATTACATAATTTAAAAACAAAGAAACTTCCTTGTGTTGCTTATTATAATATTTAGGTATTTTTAACCAATGAAAATTTAATTTATGAAAATTTCAGTGTTTCCTTAATTTTTCCAAGACACCGTATTTCTCAATAAATAAAAATATATGTCTGGGGAAATTCCCATTTTTGGATGTTGTAATTTAGGAAAAATTAGTGAATTAATAAAAATATGTAATTTCCTAGAATAAAAACAAAGAAAATTCCTTGTGTTTATTTATTGCAATACTTTCTTTTTATTCTTAACGAGGCATTCGTCAACAAAAAAAATTGCTTTATGAAAATTTGAGCGTCTCTTTTAATTTTTCCAAAGAAGCAATTTCTTCAATAAAAAGAATATTTATGCGAATATTTCAGTTTTTGGATGTTTTTGTTCAGGAACAAAACTGTGAACCAATAAAAAATATAATTTCAAATAAAGAAGAAAGCGACAGAAACAAAGGAAGACCAATTGTTTAAATGATTAACGGCACGAGTCACGTATATTTAAGTTTTTGGAATAAATATCTACGCGAGTTCCGCTTCCTACCATTTCCATCGGATATTCCGCAGTTTGGAAAGCAGTCTCACACCTGTCACTTGATTTTTCAATGAATAATGAAAAGGTGCATTTGCGTCACTTCACTTACTGTTTGTATAGGACATTGGCTTTTACTCGAAAAAAAAGTGGGGTGGAAGGGAAAAAAAGGAAGAGGAGCCATTCGAATCAATATTTGAGGAACACTTTTAATTCGTACCTGCTTTTCCTGTACCCTCTTATCCTTGAGGATTTTTAATCTCTTTTATTGCATTCAGGCTGGCGTTGAGGATTTAATAAATAGGTAAACAGACGGAAGAAGACGTCAAGCAAAGTGCAGCGAGGCGACGGATTAAGTGTATTTGGAAGCTTCCAGTCGGATCCTATAAGACAGAGTATCGGTAATCGGCTGGCAGCCGCCGGAAGAGTCTATGAAAAATGCATGAAACCGGAACTCGACGGATTTCGGATCCAGATCCGGTCGTTATTTAAAAAAAAATCAATTAGTTAATATTAATCTAAGTATCGATAATTATTTTTACAGTTTATTAATTTATTTAATTTCATTTTTACTTTTGTCAAATTTTTTTGATGTTTTCCTTATTCGTATTTTGAAAGTAGTTACTTTCCTATTATTATTATTATTATTATTATTATTATTATTATTATTATAATAAAATAAAAATTTTCCCACAGAAAATTGGTGATTCAAAAATGTTAGGAATAAATTTTCACCTGTTTCTATAATAATAATAATAATAATAAAACTCGAATAAAGAGAATTTTCGCAGCGAAAATCCAATAGAAAAAAAAATTGATATTCGAAATTTATGAAATCGATCAATGGTACCACAATTTCGGTGGGATTTGGCGCGAGGACGGAAGTCGGGTGAGTCCAATTAAATATTTCACCTGTATCCGGGGAGCGTTGAAACATTCCAATCGATTCGACCCAAAATTTTGGGTACCAAGAATTCCAAAAATCGCTATCGAAGGGAACCAACGATCGAACCCGGCCCCACCTTCGTCCGTAAACCCAGGCTCGAGTACCTGTGAGATCCTTAGTACGTCGAATTAAATAAACACGCACGCGGGAGTACTTGTACCTTCACCTACGTCCCGATTAGAAGAAGAAGAGGAGGAAGAAAAAGATCGTTATTATTATTATTATTATTATTATTCTTTTTTCATAGGAAAGGTCTGAAGTAGAGGACCACCGTACTCGATTCGACATTAGATTCCCGATTCGAAAACCAAACAAAATGGTTTTCGATGTAACTGTGACGATGATAATAACAACAATAACAATAATAATAATAATAGCAACGTTTAACAATAATGATAATACCTTGTCAATACACACATATACGCCGGAGTAATGTAATCCGGAGGATATGTAAGAAAAAAAAAGGAGGAAAAAAAAAGAATTCCTCGGCAGTGTGTGCTTTAAGAAAACATAATGCCGAAGACCAATAGGGTACCTTATATTATAGACCTTAAGAAGGTACACAGACAACACCTAAAAGAAAACGCATAAAGCGCGCACGTTTTATATATATACTACCTAAACTATGTATGTACGTGTTCACCACGTGACGGAGGAATATAAGGGAAAGAAAACAACAATGGCAAATGGTATTCTATTATTCCAGATGCTATGGACCCCTATGTATTCCTAGAGAGACTCAGACTCAAAGAGAGATCGAGAGAGAGAGAAAGAGAGAGAGAGAGAGAGGCAAATATTTCTCTTGCAGGAATGTAACCATGAAATCATTCCTCGATATATCTTTTACATGGGATACACTATGTATTATATGTATCTATCTCTCCGGACCTTCCACACACCCTTCGCTCTTTCTCACTTTCCACCGCGTCTGCAGTCGAAACCATCCCTTGATCATTCATCATTCGACTTTTAATAATTCCTTTGTGGATGGGAAATAATCTAATGTGGATTTATGACGAATCGGTTTTTACGCTGGTTATATCGTGTCTTATGCGTACTCTCGCGCGATAATATGAGGATATAAAATGTCATATTACGCTTTTATTTGAACATCTTTTTATTTGCACTTCTGATTTATCCTCCAAAAGAATCGGGGGTGATGCATTTTTTTTTTTTTTTCGATTCGTCCATTGTGGTTTTTTCGGTTTCCAAGAGGTATCGTTAGTACCGGGTAAGGGGGCGATAATGTTATAATTGGTATCGGTATAAGTACCGTTAATTGGTGAATGAATCGCTATTATAAATTCGAAATTAATTTATTCCAATTAGGCTGAGTAATTAATAATGAGTTTTGTATCGAGTCCTGATTATTAATGAATATTAGATTATATTAATTGTCATTTATTATTGCGCAGTAAATGTTCCGGATGGATTTTGTCGTTTTTTTTTTTCATCAGTGACGAGAAATTTGCAAATTTTCGGAAAGGATTTTTTTGAGAAGCCAGAAATTCATAAATTTCTCACGGGGAATTTTTTTCGAGAGACCAGAAATTTACGAATTTCAAATAATGTGAGAAAAATAATGGAAATTTCTGGTCCTTCGAAAAATGTTTCTCGCGTTATTTGAAATTTGGAAATTTTTGGTCTCTCGGAAAAATAACCAAAAATCCATCTGTATCCATTGATAATAATTATTATGAATTAAAAATAGAAATAATAATAATTAATAATCAGTACCGATACTTTTGCCTCAAAAATGGAAAGTCAACTCAATTTTCGAAAAATCCACAAAATTTTGTTTCAATTGGAAATTTTACAAAATTTGCAAACCACATTTTTTTCTTCTTCTTAAACAAATTCTATAGAAAAGGATCGAGTCGCTGACGAAATTGCGTGGACTCTCGAACGAAATTGGTGCTTATGCTCGCGAAGAAAGAAACCCCCTAGGAGTGTATCGAATCGAAAAGAAGAAACGTAAGTTAATGCCAATGTTAATTCCAATAAACTCACGTGTATGGGTACGTAAAATAAGGAATTAAGAATGATAATGATAATGAAAAAAAAAAAAAAAAATTGCGAGACAGAGAGAAGATTTGTATATTGAATGGAAAGAGTCTCCTTCCTTTCCTAAGGAAGCAAAGCAATACGATGTGTTTCGAGAACCGTGAAAATTGAAGTCTATTCTCTCGATTCCTCCATTGTTCCATGTTGCGAATTATCTTGATGGGCATTGCGGATTGCTTAATGGATATGTCGGTGTATCTTTTAGAAAAAAACATTCCCTCTGTCAGGTATATATGTGTCAGAGGCATCATCCGCAGATCAAACGCAGAAAATATCATTATTCCAGACATTCATCAATAACGAATTCCGCTGTTCCTAGTCCCATGTGTGCGCGTATCCGTGTTGTTTCAATTTGTACTAACAATAATAGTAATAATAATAATAATAATAATAATAATAATAATAATAATAGCAATAGCAATAGCAATAGCAATAGCAATAGCAATAGCAATGGCAATTGCAATTCCAATAGCAATAATAATAATAATAACAATAATAATAATAATAATAATAATAATTATAATAATAATAATTATTATTAATTTACTAATTTTTTTTTAATTATTTAAAAATCGAAAATTTCTTGTCTCTCAAAAAAAAATTCTTTGAGAAAAATTTGTAAATTTCAAAGAACTTTCTTTGAAAGATTATTATTATTATTAATAATAATAATAATAATAATAATAATAATAATAATAATAATAATAATAATAATAATAATAATTCGAACGCTCATAAAAAGGACCTTCCCAATTTCCTTACAATTCTTCTCCCAAGAATTTCCCTAACAATAATTACGGCGGAGCGACATTGATTTGGCAATAACGAAATTTACGATTGTCACCGAACCGATAATCCCGTCGGTAGCTGACTCGGTTCCTGAAAATCGCATCCTCATCCCCGGTTTCTGGCATAAAAGCGGATTCCCTCGCGGTTGGCATTCCTCCGATCGCCGGTAAAAATATTAGACGATTGGACACAGGTATTAAGTGTGACATTAAAGAATTAATGAACTAATAAATGATAGTTGTAAACGCAAGCATGACGAATGCTGAAAATCACTCGTGGGCTCGTACGTACGTGTGCCGCTAAATGTGTCGGTGTTGCGTTTGTTTATTTGTTCTCGCGTCTTTCCCTCGTTTCTTTTCTCTCGCTTTTCGCTGCACTTACACGCACGCTGCGCGTATGCGTAGCTATGCGATACGACGACGAACAGGTGCACGTCACGCACACGTTGCTATATATATACTATATGTGTGTGTGTGTGTGTGTGTGTGTACTTATATTGGTTTAAGAAGAAGCGTCGCGATTCACCTGCTGCAAATCGCGAGACTGGGCGGAGGATAAGGGGCGAGATGCACTCGAGAAAGGGAGAGAGAGAGAGAGAGAGAGGGAATGAGAGAACGATAAATTAAAAGCCACCATATGCTTCTCAAAGTATATAGTAGTTGCATTAAACTCGGCTAGAAAGTGCATTATTATATGCACTCGGTTGTCTCTCGGGCGTAAAGGTGCGTCCCATCGAGCCCGACTACCCTTATTTCGACGCACGCCGCGAGAGCTCCGGGGAAGCCGAAGGGAGAACGGCACGAAAATGCAAGGAGGGTTGCATTTTCATGCATTTCTTCCTTGGCAATTAACGGCAACGTCACATTTTAGAGCCCGAGTGGATTTTTCGCTAGCCAATTACGTCATTAAACCGCTGTCCCGGGTCTCGATGTAATACCGGCGTATTATAAAGAATCTGATATAGAGGGAATTCTTGTAAGACTTCCGTGACTTTTTCCACGAAAGATCATTGAATTCGATGAGCTCGTTATTTAACAGTTACGACAAACACAAGTTAGCTTTAATTAGCTTCAAGTCCACAGCTCAATACACGGCCTACGGTATTACTTTTACTTGAGATTCCATGTCTTTGTCTTATCTCACTCTCTCTTTCTCTTACATGTATATTTCCTTCTTCGATATATGTATATATATATATATTGCAAGCTGAAAAGATACAAGGACTAAATTGGTGGAATATCGAACACTTTCTCCACAATGGGGATAATACCGCCCGATAATGTCTGCAATTTATTATATTAGTGTTATTCCTGTAAATTTGCCCCAGATTCCCGCGGTATTATATGTGTATATATATGTATATATATATATATATGTATATTCATTTCGTGCGATTCCACGATATAAGGACTTAAGTATAAGTATATGATTCATGTTTAAGGGTGCCAAGCGTGGTACACGTGAAAGTGGGTGTAATCTTATAACGGACACTTCGTATGCATATGCGATCTTGGGATTAGAAAGCGTTTAATTATGAGACAAGAGCAGAAGAAGGAATCAGTTGGATGATAATGCATTTGCGATATTATAGATTATTTATTATTGTTGTCTAGAAAAATTTATAGGAAGTAATTCAAAGATAATTGATAATGGGACTTTGGTTTTGCAATTTTATAAATTATTTATTATTATTATATTGTGTTTTTATATTATTTATTTATTAGTATTATTATTATTATTGTCTAGAAAAATTTATAGGAAGTAATTCAAAGAAAATTGATAATGGGACTTTGGCTTTGCAATTTTATAAATTATTTATTATTATTATATTATTTATTTAGTAGTATTATTATTATTATTATTATTATTATTATATAGAAAAATTTGTAGGAGGTGATTTAAAGAAATTGGATTATGGAGTTTGGAAATTGGATCAGAAATTGACACTTGGACTCATTCATTCTATTCTTCAATTCCAAAATGGATTTTTTAATACAGCTCTTGTTTTGTAATTTCCATGAAATTCAGGAGAAATAATAACAACTTATTGCAAGAATAATAAAAATTTCAGTAACTCTATTTGGCGTTACAAGACTCGCAATTAAATAATTTCAATTGCTTTAGACTCAATCTTCATCGAAATAGTCTCTTCTCGTTGACTTCAAGATAAATATTTTATTAGAAAATCGATACACCAAAAATAAAGTGACATCCAAAAATCTCATAAATAATTTCTCCATTGTCTGATAATAAATAAATATAAACACACATAAATAAAAGCAGGGTTACAATAAATTTACCACGCCATGGAATAATTTATACCAGAATAAATAGAAATTCGATCATTTTTGTCCATTTTCTATTTCCAAAATAAATTCGAATGTTCCAAAACCCATTCCACGACTGATTCAATTTACTTGGCAATTGCAAGAAAATGAAGGAACGATAACAAAATAATAATGAGTCGATTATCCAAGGGTAAATAAAATAGGCACCAGCCAGGGGTGAAGCGGGGGAGCGGAAAAATAGTAAAAATTCTCTAAAGACGCGATAAATAAAATAATGAAACAAAGAAACTGGTGGCCAGAGAATCGAACGCAACAGAGGTGGGCATTGTGTCCCGAGTCTTTCAGATATCAAATGAATTCATTAGACCGGGTGGTAAATCGTGTAAGACCTTAATTAGTGGCACGATCTAACGGGGAATAATCAATCAGAATTACATCATCCAGTGAAAACATTCGATTGTTGAGTAATTGCAATGGAGATTAATTAATGGTTGATTGATCGAATTTGCATGTCTCATTGCTGCTCGCCGTGAAGTCCCTCCCGCAACGAGAGGCTTTTATTACAGAAATTACCGTCTCGAGTTATCGTTGCGATTGCCGGTAACCGAACCCGCAATCGTGATTTTCAACGTTGCGAAATTGTAGGAAATTTCCATCGATTCCCGCGTCGCCGGGGTTTCCAGGGTTCTCGCGATCGATTATTTATTCATGGGTTTCCATAGAACTGTGAAATTTCGTTATCAATCCGGCGATATTTCGACGCCACAAAGGGTCCCTTGAAACGCTACGTGGAATTCTTCTGGGCGAGCCGATACCGCGAATCGAGCGAGGCTCGCGCTGGCTCATGCCGGTTCAAAGACGGTAATGATCGGTTGAAATCGCTATGAAATTTGTAATTCCTCTCATGCGAGCACATGCGAGAGTTCGAAAGAGCGTAGATTGGCAGCCGGGAGTTTTTAAGACACGTCCGAGAATTCCATTTCTATCGGAACAATGACCTTTTTACGAAGACGAACACGGACATTTCTCGAACTGGAATCGTTCACGGTGTGCTTGCTCTTTAGCATTAATCGAACGGCTCGTATTCATTGTACGACAATCTTGACTGTTGCTTGTTTTGCATTGTTCCAAGGTTGTACGCCATGAAAATTTTACAGAAAAAAAGAAAATCCGAGTTCTTTTATTCCGTCTATTTTTATAGTCACGTATCAAGGACATTTGCGTCAGAGAGATCGAATGGCTCGTGTCGGGAATTTTTTCTTATCGTTTTCTTGATTCGAATTTTTATTAATTCATAGATAATAGTTTGCCGCGTAATTAATCGATAATTTGGATTACAGAAAATTGGGAATTTCACTCGTACTTTTGGGTTATGAAAATTTTAAGAAAAAAGAGAAAGAAATTTTTTCTCTTTTTTTTAATTCCATTTTTTTGTAGCCGCGTATCGAGGATCACGTATCCTTCAGTTTTTTTTTCTCAATTTCGAATTTTTATTAATTAATAGTTAATGCATTAAGTAACAAAAATTATCAATAATTTCGAATACAGAAAATTAGGAATTTAATTCCTTTTTTTGTACCATGAAAATTTTTCGAAAAAGGGGATTCCTTTTTTTTTTGCAGCCACGTATCGAGGATATTCGGGTTAGAATCCTTAAATTTTCTCAATTGTAAATTTTTGTTGATCAACAGTCAATGCCTTAAAAAAAATTATCAATAATTTCGAATACAGACACTCAAAATTTTAATTCGATTTCACATTATTTTATCGACGCCTATTTTGAATTATTTGAAATTTCCACACGAAATTTAGTACTCCCATAAAATATGTATGTATTTCCAAGGTCGAAACTAAATTTGGATTTGAATTCACGTAACCATTAATTTTCAAGAACTTTCTCCTACTCCCGTCGTTTAATTGTACGCATCGGAGAGAATACATTATACATAATATCGCTGTGACCTTCTCTTCATTAAATTGCCAATTCAGTTGTCAAGGATTGATCAATTTAAAGTTACACCTCAATTACGAATCAAAATGCGGGTCAAGCGAAAGAAACCATGGTATTTTTTCGTCGAGCAGATATAATACAAAGAAAGTAAGTATTCCACATGACACCTCGAGAGTAGGGGCGGTTTAATTTGATATGAATAAGACGAAAGTGGATTCAATTTAACCGTGCCACTAATGCACGCTGTGTCCCACGTCTCCCTTATCTTATCAAAGTCAATTTCCTCACGGAGTTACAAGTGCCCCCTTTAAATATCAGTTAAAATCCTATATGACTGATCGAACGTGTCGAGTAACCTTTTTCTTTTATCATTCGTGAAAAATTGTATCGCGCCACCCTCTCGCTTCATGGCGCGATAAATCATTCATATCAATTTTTCTCAATATTCAGTTCGTCTTTCGACGGAAAAGTATTACTTTGTAGAAGGAGAAAAAAAATTCGAGGGGGGGGGAATCGTTTCACGGTTTCTTTATCGAAAGCCTTAACCCTTCGTAGATTTCGAAATGCATCGACGACCTCCCATCGGACCTCTATTGTTTATGGGGTCGAATGCGGAGTTTTGGAAAATTTGTCGCATTTTCCAAGATTTCGAAATATTTCCATTTGGTAAAAATTATTCTAAATTTAAAGTAATCGCAATTTTTATATTTTCGATGGTATCGAATGTGGAATTTTCGAAAATTTCTCGCATTTTCCAGGATTACCAAGTATTTCTTCTTCACGAAAATGATTCTAAATTTTAAAAAATAGCAATTTCTATTTTTGATGGGGTGGAATGTGGAATTTTTCAAAATTCCTCTCGGTTTCAAGATTTTCGAATATTTCTTCTTCGCGAAAACGATTTAAAATTTGTTTAAATTAGCAATTCTATTTTTGATGGGGTCGAATATGGAATTTTTCAAAATTTCTCTCATTTTCCAGGTTTCCAAATATTTCTGCTCGATAAAAATATTTCTAAAGTAAAAAATAGTAGCAATTATAATTTTTCGTAGAATCGAATGTGGAATTTTCGAAAATTTCCCTCATTTTCTAGGATTTCCAAATATTCCCACTTGGTGAAAATGATTCTAAATTTCAAAAAATTGCAATCTCTATTTTTCCTGGGATTGAGTGTCGATTTTTCAAAAATTTCTCTCAGTCCCCAGGATTTCCAAATATTTCTACTTGGCAAAAATAATTTTGCGTTTAAAAAAAATAGTAATTTATATTTTTAACGACATCGAATATGGAATTCTCCCAAAATTTACAAATTTTCCACGTTTTCGGAACATATCTCCTCCAAAAAAAAATATTTCCACCATAGAGAAATTCTCCCCAAGACCATGGAAGTCCTCGGATTGACGGAAAATCGCGATTTCTCTCTTTTTCCCACCCACAGGTTGGCTGCAAAAAATGTTCCGGGGAGTGATTTCTAAGTAAGAGGTACAAAACGCTTCGGTCTCATAAAAGAAGAACCGTAAGTAGATCTACATGAGAGATCATGACTCGATGAACGACAACAGCGTTTAGTCGAGTTTCTCTCGCTTTACCTTCAAGCAGGAGAAAGTTTCGAAGTTAAACAGGAACTGTCTTGAATCTGCCTCGGCGATTACTCTCGTTGCTGTCATTTTTTTTTGTTATTGTTGTACTCTGTGTGGGCATTGCAGTCACGACATTGGCCAAGTTAAAGTCAACAATAAAGTAACTAAGGTATACTTCGAAATAAAATAAAAATTTATATATATCTATATATATAATATATACATATATATATAGCAACTTTTTTTCCCTCTCATTTGAAGTACGGACACGTAACCTCTCTTTTGGAAACGGATATATTTAATCACTCTCGCTTTCGTTTCGTCAGTATTTGCAAAAGAGCTTCTTGACCCGAAGAGACTCCTCTCGACTGACTTCGTAATGCAAAAGCATGAGATCGAGGGAGAAAAACTGAGAAAAAGAGAGAGAGAGAGAGAGAGACGAGTATCTTGCCATTAGTCGCAATTAGTCTCCGCGATGAATTTTCTATGAGGGAATAATCAGTAGCCCGAGGCTCCTCTCTGTCCGCATCGGTGATTACACGGATCGTGATCCGCCGGGGAATCAGGGATCTTGCCATTTTCGCACATTCGACATGTCATGGAAAAAGTCGACGAATGGATTTTTACAGGTTTCAGCTCAGTTCCGCGGTTTGACGAATTGGAACTGCTCCTACCGGCGAAATCTCACTTCTTCAGCGTGGCTGAAGTAGTTGTTGGAATTATTACAGGGTGTATGAAAATTATCATAGGGTGGAGGGAAAAAATTGCAATTTTCGATGTCCCGTTTTGGAAAATTGCAATTCGTAGAATTATAGTTTCGGAAATTTCGGGTTCTACGTTTCGAAATTCTGAAATTTGAATTTACAGCATTTTAATTTGGAAAATTCCTACTTTCAGATTTGGAATTTTTGAAATTCGTATTTGTGCCATTTTAGTTTCAAGAACTCCTACTTTCAATTTTTCAATTTTTAAAATTCGAAATTACAGAATTTTAGTTCCGAAAATTCCTATTTTCGATTTTGCGATTTCTGAAATTCGTATTTGCAGCATTTCAATTTCAAAATCTCTCAGTTTCAATTTTGGCATTTTTGAAATTCGAATTTTCAGCGTTTTAATTTTCAAACTTCCTCCTTTCAAATTTGGAATTTCCAAAATTCGAATTTACAGCATTTATTTTCGAAACCTCCTACTTTCAAAATTGCAATTCTTAAAATTCCCATTTACACCATTTCAATTTCGAAAACTCTTACTTTCCGCTTTGGAATTTTCAAAAATTCGCATTTGCGCTCCTTCAAATTCGAAAAAAAAGTGTATTTCCAGCTTGGGAATTTGAAAAATTCGAATAAACACTGTCCCATTTGCCCGACGAGAGGCGCGTATCTCTTTAAATTCCACGAAATGGGTTAAGAAAGTGTGTAAATATGTCTTAGGTAGGAAGGAAATCCCGGGAAAATTCGAGGAACATCTGTGGAGCGTGTCTATATGAAAACGGAGTTATATATAGTTTAAGTAACCGTCTTGAATGGTTGTTATAATGAGTATGTTCTGTATGCCCCATATAACACGGGGAATAATAGAGTGCCAATAAAACAAGCCAGAGAGGAGGGGAAATATTTCATAAGACTGTATAAATATCCTCCACCCAGATTTACAACGCGTACTCGGAATGTTCTCATATAACGAGTGAATGAATCTCAAACAATTAAGAAAAGTTGACACTAGATAATGCAGCGCGCGCGCGCGTGTGTGTGTGCGTGTGTACATTTTATTTTTTTCCTCCGTAATAACGTTTGACAGAAACCGCCGTGTGATAAATAAGCGTATTTTGATTTTTAAGCGTCAAAAGCCTTTTCATATTTACACGCAGTTCTCGTTCTCGCCAGCCAGGGTACGTTGCGGGCGTTTGTTTTAGATTAAGCTATTGGATAAGCGCGTTTTATGAATTTTCTCGGCTCGTGGGCCACCGTGAAAAATGCGAGAGAGAGAGAGAGAGAGAGAGAGAGAGGCAATGATATCATTCCGACAATGTGCTCACGTACGTTGGGCAATGTGAGTCACTTCCTATTGACACTTAACAGCCACAATGAATCTCATGAAAGCGAGAACCACGAGCACGAGTAAATCCTCGTAAACCGACGACTTTAAACGTAACAACGCCATGCCAGACTATTGTACGTTTGACCCCATGAAATAATAGGATCTTTGCACGATTCCGTATTTTTTTGCCGGATTTATGGACGCTTTTTTATGATGGTCAAGCTGAAAAATGGAGATTCTTGTTTTATACGTTTGTATACCGCGCGAGCTTTTGTTCCACGCTGAAAGAAACGAAGGCACTAATTGTGTGATTTCTGGTTGACTCGATCGTGAAAATAATGGGAGCGACAATAAACGTAGTTAGAATTACCAGAAATTATTATTGTCGATGTCATATTTATTAACTTTAGGAATAGTTAGAATTACTGTAAATTTTTTTTTCTTCAGATTCTGTAGGAAATGTTTTAGGGATTTCGCTTGACTCTCGTGGGAAAATGGGATTTCTATTTTGCAAATGTATAAATTTGGAAAATTAGCAATGGATCCGTATTATTTGATTTATTAATTATATTCCGAACGAGTCGGTTTCCACTTATTTTGAATTTTTATTAATTTTGAAATATCTTCGAACGAAATCACGAAAGGTGGAAATGGAATAAAGTGTAAATATGAAGTATCAATAAATATATCATTGAAATCCGTAAAATATTCAATTAATCGATATTATGCTATTTATCAATTACAGTAATAACGCGACAGGTACGATTTATTTTCAACTTCCAGCAATTATGAAATTTCTTCGAATGAAATCAAGAAAATTGGAAATTTAATAAACTTTAAATATAAAATATTAATAAGTAACAAACTGTGTCTGCAAAATATTCAATTAAAAGATACGATATTATTTATTAATTACATTCTTAAATGAGTTATTTTCGATTTGTTCTTACTTTTCACAAAATTTGAAATTTCTTCGAATGAAATTAAGAAAATTGTAAATTCAATAAACTTTAAAGATAAAATATTAATAAATAATAAACTGTGTCTGCAAAATATGCAATTAAACGATACGATATTATTTATTAATTCCATTCTTAATGAGTTATTTTGGATTTGTTCGTAATTTTCACGAATTTTGAAATTTCCTCGAATTGAAATCATGTAAACCGGGAACGTCATAAAAAATGAATATAGAATATAAAAAATATTTAAATGCTAATTTCACGGGAAAACCTTCTTATTACATTTTGATGAACTTTTGTGCAAAAAGGAGCGAGTAAATCGCCAGAGGCTGGAAGAATCACGAAGGATCGATGGTTAATTATATTATCAAACAAAAATGAGATGGACGTAAAGGAAGATGGTGTTTCCCAAGACCATTTTGAGCGCAATTAGAACTACAAAGGAAACGAAAGTGTTCCAATAATTTGCATGAATCATTAGAGGTGCAAAAAAGGATCAAAGTTTTTTCGAATTGCGCAACAGCGCCATCAATTATCCTGATTCCAATTGAAAGAACGTCCGAGGTCAAATCCATCGAGAAATATTAAAAGGAACCGGACAATTATTACTAATCATCATAGTGAAAGAGAGAGATTGTTGAGATTCTCCGATTTGGAGATTGCAAAGTGTACAAAAAATCGTGTACACACACACATGCCGCTTTCCAAGTACTTCCATATACGTAATTCTCCTCCTCCGTGATTTTTTTCCCCATTTTTTTGACGGACAGCCTTACAATTAAATCATTTGTTATGAAACATATAAATATAGAGTCGCTAAACGCTCAAACATTTTTTTGTCATTTTCGTGGAAGACGTTTATTATTCCATCGTTTGTGTCTCTCGATAATTGATAGGTCTTTTAAATTAAACGGGTGCAAAATACCCGACATTAAAGTCCTTAAACGCTTCTACCCTGAGAAACGGTTCGGTCTTACCCCCCGAGATTAGTGAGACTTACCGAATCCCCGAAACTTCCTCGAAACTTCGATATTGAATTTCCATTCGAGGAAATTCCAAGTCCGAGGAGGAACATTTCCGTTTCGTGGCTCATCCCCAAAAGTCACGGAATTAATGGAAAGAAAAAGGATTGGGAAGCGAATTGACGTCATTTTGATTTTCCAAAATAAGACGAGCGAGGTGACGTCATTTTTTTTTATTCAATTCCACTCTCATTAAAAATATTTAATTCACGTGGAACAGAATAATTTTTCCAAAATTGAATAATGTAGCAAATAATTAGCCCCTAAGTCTCTTTTTTTCTAATATATATAATTTAATAATTATAATAATAGATATTCGATCCGATAAAAATGATTACAACCCTTAAATTCAATAGAATTCCACTTTTTCACTGAACCACTCAATTTTTTCAAATATTTTATGAAAAAACAAAATTTTTATTGCAAGATTGACCCTTGATGTATTGGTAAAAAAAAATTGCGTATTTATGATAATTACTACCCCCGCTCCCCCAGTACCTTTTTCCCTAAACTAAATAATTTAACAATTATAATAATGGATAATTGATCTTGTAAAAATTATTACAACCCTTAAATTAATAATAATTCCACTTCTGACTGAATTCCACTTTCACTTTTTTTCCAATAATCGACGTTTCCAAATTTTTCATTATATTATCGAGCCTTTATATGTCGGTAAAAAAATGCCAAATGAAATATCAATCAGCGAAGTGCATGCAGACGAAACGGGTGAAATTCCGGGCCGGCTCTAGGGTCTCTGGTAATAATTTGAATCGGGTTTTGTTTTTGTTTTCTCCGATGGGAGAAGGAGCGAGAGCATTTATGCACCTGGAAATGGCAGGCAAACGAAATGGAAGCTGCAGCAATGGGGTTTTTGAGGAAATAACATGGTGTGCAGTCGAAGACTCTTTAAATACCTGATATTTAAACAAGAAACGAAGGTTTGCAAGGAATCGCCCGTAAAGTCAAAAAATACCAGAAGGGATGGAAAGAGGAAAAAACATAAAAGGTGGATAGAGAGAAACACCGCGGGGCAAAACGATAGATAGCCGACGATTTGGTGCGCTGGCAGAGTCGTCAAAATATACGTCTGTCTTGGGGTCCAAAGATCTTTATGTTGCCTCCTCTCTTTCCTCGGCTGTATAACAACATTGCCGAATGCGTGTTTTCTGCCTCCAGACCTCCGATTACCGCAAGATTAGTGCTCTGTTTCTGCGTTTCTACATAAAAGAAAGAGCCCAAAAGAGGGCTGGGTTTCCGTCTTAAATGCGTACGTCTATTATCCGTAGGTTGCTGCTATCCTTTTCCCTATGTGTGTTAGTGATACTACGAAAGTACCGTAGCTTAGCGTGAGAATCCCTTCGGAAATAACTCCGAGAGCCGAACTATTATGTGCCATTTCGAATTCGAAATTGTATATTCTTTCATGGGTTTCCTGTGGACCGTAGAAAAAGAGAGAGCTACTACCACCCTGGTAGCTTTTCCCCCGATGCCTCGTCTTTCGACGAAAAATTCGTGATTCGGAAAAGTCAATTAAAAAATATTAGGATAAAATAAATATTTGGCAAAATTAAGAGGAAATGTAGGACTTATATAAATTTTCTTCGATTGATATTCATTTATGAAGGATTTTGAGTTGTAAAGGTATAAATGGGGTGCATCTGTAAAATCAGGCGATTCATTATCGAATTAATCAGCCAATTTTTTTAATTGCAAAAGTATAAATTTAACGACAGAAATGCCAGAGTAATTATAAATGCATGATTAGCAATTTTCTCCAATTGGTATTAATTTATGAAGTATTTTTAATTGTAAAGGTACCAAATGAGGAGCATCTTTAGCATCAAGGAACCAATATTTGAATTTTTTTAATTGTATAAAAAATAATATAATGAAAAAAAAAACGCGAGTGTAATTATAAATGTATAATTGGGAGTGGATCTCGATGCATCCGACGAGGATGGGTTTCATGAGATCGACATTATAGTATACCTGCGAAGCTATGTATAAAAATGATAATGTAACTATATAATACATAATACGGGGGAATTACATTCGAGGAGTTACTTAATAAATCTATGATTTATTACACGAGCCAACGAAATATGTAACTCGTTAATAAATTGACTCGGGCGTCACGACAAAGTAGAGATAGAGGGAAAAGAGAGAGGAGTCCCGAGTCGGTTCCAGTGTGGAAGCTGTATGTACGTACCTACTCTTGCTCCTACGTCTTTCGGAATGCCTGGATGGATGTATGTTGTATGTATGTAAGTATGTACGTATTTACAAACCGAAGACTTTTTATAACAGTACGATCGGGATTAGAAATACGATGTTAAATGTCGAATCTATTCCTCTTGCCTCTAACATTTCCCCTCCTCTAATGAGACAAAGAGCGAATAAATAATCAGTGAACTGGGTAAAATCGTCGACACGAAAGCCGTGTACGAGCGCGATTGTAAAACGGTCTCTCATCGGCACGTCGAGGTGCGGACGTTTCGGGTGGGACGGTGAAAATCGAAAAAAAAAAGAAATTCAAAATTACGATTTTCGTGGCATGGAAAGCGATTTTTTTATACATACGTTGGGAGAAATTTTGTGATAAAAAAAAATAATTTTGTCGGCATAGGAATGGTATTAGAAAATTGGAGTGAATATTATAACGCATTTTATTATATTACGCCTATCACGGAAAATTGTATTCTACAGTATCAATCGATTTCCCGATATTCAAATTCTACGTCACCTATTGAATTAACTATTAACCGCAGAATTAAAAAAAAACTTTTTCAATTATTTAAGCTTCGTTTATAATTTATGGAATATATATTTCAACGAATCCGTAATTGGCTGCTCGCAATTTTTATCAATTTGGGTTTGATTGTTTTTGTAATCGCAATTAGCTAGATTTTTATTTTTTCCGATATAATTTTTATTAATATTAATGTTCCGAAAACGACAAATTTTCATGTTTGAAAATTGAATTTATTGATTTTATTGATATTCTGAGAAATTGTTTTTTGTTGCAATATTTCGTCGATTTTAGAATAAAGAAAATTCGAAATTTGAAAAATGGTGGAACTTTCGGAGCGTAAAAGTGTTTTTATTTTTTTTAATATAATTTTTGTTAATATTAATATTCTGAAAATTTGCAATTTCCAAATTTGAAAATTGAATAGAAAATTCATCGATATTCTGAAAATGTTTAATTTCCAAATTCGAAAATTCAATATAAAATTCATTAATATTCTGAGAATTTTCAATTTCCAAATTTGAAAATTCGATACAAATTTCATTAATATTCCGAAAATTTGCAATTTTCAAGCTTAAAAAATTTATTTAATTTTCGAATAAATAAAAAAATCGAGTTCCAACTGGAAGAATCTCGAAACGAAGCGATCTCCGGGAAATAGCGTAACTTTTCGTGGATTTTTGCGTAGAAAGTAAGGAGCTAAGGAATGTTCCAAGTACCTTCGCTAATCACAGGACTTTTGTAACGAACATTTTGAAGTTATTTATCGGTGAAATTTGTATACGTCGATAGTTAAAAGGTAACAGGTAGAAAGTCGATTGGAAATGTCTTCTCGGGGAAGTAATTAGACGGGAGGTTGGTGTGTTTCTGCAAGTTTCCATGTTTCTTGAAAACACATTGAATTCCTGAAGTTACTGAAGGAGAAAGAGGAGTCTCGAATTCTTTTCTCCGCTGAAATAAGCGTATGGTTAAACGGAGGCAGCGTAAAAGGAGCAAAGTGGAAAGGGGGGCAAAGAGAAACGCAAAAATAAAAATGATTGTGAACATCGTCCGCGTTTCGTTACGACATTTTCTCCGGAATATATCCATAGGTCGATACAAGCCCGATCCTTGTCTGTGATATCATTCCGATCGAACTTTCATCCAGTCGCGCGCGCGTTCTTTTCCTTTCGCGTACAGCCGCAATTACGTCAGACTTTTAGAGTATATTAAAGTGATCCAATTCGCCTTTTTTTTTTACCCCACCGATAATCATACAAAGAGCCATGAATTATCGAGATATTGATTAACGATAGGTTCGTCTAAAAGTTAACAAAAAGTGGAGCACACAGAGAGAGAGAGAGAGTCTTTGCAATGTGCGAGAAGGAAATGGGAAGCGTTGATTCAACCATTGTTGTTTTTTTTTGCACATGGAGGGAAGATGTAGACAAAAATAAAATAATAGTAAATTTTACGAAGTTGTCATTATTTCAATAATCTATTGAAAATTGTTGAAAATCCATCCCCCAAAGCAAAGTAGGTTTTTTTAAATAATATTGTTTTACTACAAAATACATTTTGGTTGTAATTAACTTACAAATTTTATCTAAATTGTAACTGTTTAATTACAATTATTTTATTCGTCAAAATTGATTTGAATGATCACGAATCAACTGATTATTAGCATTTTTAGCAAAGTGGATAATGAAATTGTCTAAATTTCTATTTTTTTACAAAAGGAAAAATAGAATTTTGGGTCGAGAAATACCGGAATTACGAAAATTCTATTTTTTTTTCTATTTTTCGAATTTCTATCTTTTCCTTTCCAAAAAAATAGAAATTTAAAATCAACAGTAAAAAAATAAAATTTTCCAAATGCTGTTACCCCCAATTTCTATTATTTCAGAGAAAAGAAATACCATTATGGGGTAACAGTATTTACAAAATTTTGAACTAAAATAGAAATTTGAAATTCGAAATAAAAAATAAGTCAAATTTTCTAAGTGCTGTTATCCCAAATTTCTACTTTCTTTTTCTGAATCAATAGAAATTCGGGGTAGCAGCATTTAAAAAATGTTATTTTACTAATTAATTATTTAAAATTTCTATTTTTTCAGACAAGAAACAATACAAATTCAAGAAAATCGAAAAGAATAAAAATCGAATTTTCGAGATTCAGTTATTTCTCGACCGGTTGGATCTCCCGATGTTGGAGCGCGGCGCAGGAGGAACGGATGCAGGGGACGACCGTCATCAGCGTCATTTTCCACATAAACCCTTGAATTGAAAAAAACATGAACATGTGTATCATCGAATAAAAAAAAATTAGGGGGCGACAGTTTTTACTGATGTGAAAGGAAGGAGGGTGGATTCAGCCAATGAGAGCTCGCCGATACGTCGGCCATTTTAATGATCGGCCCAAGGTAAACAAAGGGAAAGAAAGAGGTAGACGAAGAATGACTTCCAACCCCTTCTTTCTCTCTAGTGCTGCTTTAGCAAGTAGAAGAGAGTAGTAACCCCTTTTGCCAACGTGATATGATGCATATATGTATGCATCTCTCTCTCTCTCTCTCTTTCTCGCTTTATGCACCCAAGCTCTTCTCACATATGACGACGCCCACGTTAAAGGGGTGACGCTCGACCAATCATTGCCC